>OU343042.1:1113777-1485622 GCA_910593735.2 Ectemnius lituratus
GGGGGGTGCACGCTGCCTGCAAATAGACCGGGCGGGCAATAAAACGTATTCGCCCTACAACATTATCCCCTGCTGAGCTGTTTTCTACCCCAAAGGTGGCGACGTGGTAACACAATACCAAAGAGAGGGGTCAGATTCGAGCCCTCTACCACCCCTCGAACCTACAGAAAATATGCGAGGGTGCCTTCACACACGTATCCCCACTCCTAAAAGGCCACTGTACAACACAGAGGCCAATTGACGATGGCTCGACCGTAATCCAAAAGCCACCACATAAAATCATACGAGTTCAAGGAGATTTCTTAAGAAATCATTTCGCCCCCTCTTTTTTTGTATTACACCTTGTTATCGTCACCTGGGATTCAGTATTCCAGGAATATTAACGTCATTGCGGTACGCTCGCCGGACGTAAAAGCACACCTGTAATATTGTGCGAGTCCTGTGACGATGGTAGAAAGGGTTTGCGCCTTGAAGAACAACAGCAATAGAGGACTTAAAATCACAATGGGTTCTTGCGCTCCCCGCTAAGCAACCTTTACACCGTCTCCATCAGCCGAGCAGCCATAAAGTGGCCGCTTTGCAAACTTTTATTATTCCCCACTTTTACGAGGCAGCTCTATTTGTGCGGCTATGTCGATTCTGGCCGTTGCAGCTCGCTCTTTAGCCTTAAATAGAGCAGTTAGCGTGTCAGTTTGAGGATAGAAAGAGAGAGAGAGAGAGAGAGAGAGACCCACTACTGACAGACTGTTCCACTCGGCTAATGAAAAAGGACAGGCGAGAGTGCACGGCATTTATGCTGCGTTCCCAGGACGAGATAAGAGAGGCTCTCTGGTATCGGGTTTGCGCAAGGTATATCGCTGTTAAACTAGTTACGATCTGTCGTGCTTGCGATTCGTGTCCGGTCTGCCTGATTCTCTTCTCTCTCCCCCCCTCAAACACCGACTCGCCACTCAGAGCTCATAATTACTCGAAGCGCGTATCCTGCAGATGTTGCGTTAGTTCCTCCCATGAACTCTCCTCGACGCGTTCAAGACGATACAACTCTCTCCCTTGTTTCAACTCGAGTCTAACTGAGACAGACTGAATCAAGCACAGACAGACCATGCTGGCACTAATTGCACCAACGAATAATTGCTCGATAAACATCCTGTTAATCTCGCTTTAACGTTTCCCTCTTCTGTGTAACATTGTACTACCGCGACGGCAATGCTCGCACGCAAACCCTCTCAACACACATACACATCTATTTCAATTCTCTCGATGAAAAACATGACAATTGCCAGTCCAACATCCGCTTGTTTCAAGGACTACTGTTCAATTATAAACTGAACTACACCGAAACTCGATCAATTCTAGAGAGGTGTGAATGATCAATCAGTAATTATGAATAAGTTTCTTGAACGAGATTGATATTCACCTGCCTTGTACGGTCCGACGCGAAGTGACACGACTTTCCAGCTGGTTTCCGATCTCTATCAGGCAATCGCAACTGGTTCGAAATGATAATGGTGTATCGCGAGAATGAGTGCGTGCACCTGTTACGTGTGTGAGCTTATGTCATTACTCATGTCTAAGTTAAAGGGTGGACACTGAAGGCTTTGAAGTTCGATACAAGTAAGAGAATGTTGAGTGAAAAAGACAAAGGTGGAAGGAGAGGTTGGTAAATAGTAGAGCAAAGAGAGATAAACTCGAAGTAGAATAGGCGGTGTGGTTGGCTGACGAAGGAAAAGGGTCGAGGGTGGTTCTCCGTGCGTCTGTTCCGACGCGATGCTGTTCTCGAGTTACTCGAAAGCCGGGCTGGAAAAGTTCCGCGTAACGTCTTGGAAGTGTCTCAAAAAGAAGAGGAGCTCGGTTGAGACCTGCCTCTAAGTGTATCACATAGTAAATTTAGTTTTCCAACCTCCGTTTCCAACGTACCGCGTACTCCTTGCCTGACTACCTTCTTTCTCTTTCCCCTGGCTCTTCTACCACCTCCTCCTCCGCCCATCCACCCAACTAGAGAGAGAGAGAGAGAGAGAGAGAGAGAGAGAGAGAGAGAGAGAGAGAGTCTCTCTCCCTGCCATCTCCGAGGAGATTCTCCTCTCGCGGCTCGAGTTCACCGGCTTTCCAGACTCCCGATGAAATTCCTCCTCCGACGTCCTTTTCCCTCCTTCCACCGAGGATCCTGGGGGATGGTCGGCCATCTTTGCGAGGATGGCGGTCCAAGCCCGGATCCGTTCAAGCGAATCTGGCCGATCAAACGGGGGCTAAGAGCCACGCTTTCCTTCGGCTTAACTCAATCCCGAAGCTCTCTCTACTAGCCAAACTGCTCCTCCTTTGCCCTCGCCACCCAAACCAGCACTATCCGTCCTTCCTCTCCTTTCCTACTACTCATCCACTCTCTCCCTCTCTCTCTCTCTCTCTCTCTCTCTCTCTCTCGCTCCCTCTCTCCTGTTTGCTCCCTCGTATCGATACGCGATATACCTTTCCACCCAGTGCATCTACCGGCTGCCACCATCTTCCTGCTCCTTCGACGACCGTTCCAATCGATGAGCTCGCGACAACGGCCCTTTAGATGCTTTTACAAGCCCGCAAAGCATTCCCCGAGAGACACTCTCCCATTGGGAATCATCGACTGCTGTCCAATCGAGAGTGCCCACTCAACTAAGGGTAACATGTGATCCTAAAGAGACCAGATCTTTCACTTAATGTTTCATCATCAATTCTACATAAATCTCAATATATTTATTTTGTTCTTCATGATTTATTGACTGGTTAGGTCTGTGTTAGAATCTGTTAGGACTTGTGAAAGTTTGTTTCCGAGCTGATAGAGATATATGTATTGGGATGTGTGTTGGAAAGGCGGTTGAACCGTGGGGGATGCAGTGCGCGCGAGTCGGGGGTGTAGATTCGCGACGTCTCGAGCCTGCGTGGTCCAATCCGCGATGGCGACCAATCGGCTCCGTGCTGCGCGGCCTCTCCGACCAAGAGAACAAAAGGATATTCCTCTCTCCCTCTAGAGCTGTCTGTCTCTCTTGATAGAGAGGCGCCCGCCGTTCCATCGCCATTTACTCGAACGGCTAGACGAAAAACGAGGAGAAGCGTGGCATCGATTACTCTCGGCGCACCGCACCGATCAGAACAAAGCATTCCACCTACGGATGAATTTCAGTCTTCGGTTTTGTCCCGCCACACAGACACCAACCCCCTTCCAAAAACCACCGACTCGTCTTTCACCCAAGATTTATCTGTCACCCCCCCCCCCCCCCCCCCCCCCCCACCGCCAATCAAACAACACTCACATTCGGCCATCAGGCAGACAAGAGAACAATTCAGTCGGATTTACGAATCAAGTGTAGTTTTTTAATCCAGTTGAAAAAATGTTAGTGTTAGTCTGCAGTTAAGGTAGTTGTATCAGTACTGGACTATCCAAAAGTCAACCGTTGGCCAAAGGAACTGTTAACTTCGCTTTGCATATTGCTAGTAGGGTAAATTTTTGTCTATGCCAACAAAACAATCGATTTATTAACAATTCGCCAAAGTCCGAGAACCTTGGAAAAATCGAAAATTTGTGAAACACCCTTCCCGACCGTTTCAGGGTCTGGTATTTCAGGAAGTGATTCAGTATTTAGCTAGGAAACAGTGATATAAATTCCAGAACCCTAGGTCAAAGTTCATTTTTTGGCCGAAAAATTCGTCAAGGGGTATACCCAGAAAAATTTGCGAAAAAATGAATTTTCAGCTAGGGCTCTGGAATTTATATCACTTCTTCCTTGATGCAAGAAAACATTCCCCATCAAATTTCAGCCCCGGAAAATGTCGGGAAGTATGGAAAACATGGGAAAAACCATCAGAATTAGACGAAAATGAATTATTCAGGATCGGTTTTCCATGTGTTTTCGATACAATTCCGGCATTTCTGCCACTGATTTCATGTTTTCTATCCGTTTTGATACTCAAACAATCGAAAAATCAAGCATTCGTCAAAGTCCCAGAACCTTCGAAAAATCGAAAATTTTTGAAGGGGTACATATGGAAAAATTTGCGAAAAAATGAATTTTGAGCTAGGGCTCTGGAATTTATATCGCTTCTTCCTTGATGCAAGAAAACATTCTCTACCAAATTTCAGCCCCAGAAAATGTCGGGAAGGTTGGAAAACATGAAAAATCCCGTCGAAATTAGAAGAATTTGATTATTCAGGAGGCTATTTTCATGTGTTCTCGGTACAATTCCGGCATTTCTGCCACTGGTTTTATGTTTTCTATCCATTTTAATACTCAAACAATTGATTTATCAAGCGTTCGCCAAAGTCCGAGAAGTTTCAAGAAATCGACTGATTGTTCTATCAAAATTGAAACAAAATCTATGGAAAACTGTTTAACATGAGTTGGGCTATTTTCAGGTGGCAAGGAGGATGACCCGAAGCGATCATCCTCGAGCTCCGGATGCCTCTCGCAGAGCAAGAAACAGAGGAAGGCGCGCACGGCTTTCACGGACCATCAGCTCCAGACGCTTGAAGAGAGCTTCAAGCAGCAGAAGTACTTGAGCGTGCAAGACAGAATGGAGCTCGCGGCCAAGTTGCAGCTGACCGACACCCAAGTCAAGACGTGGTACCAGAACAGAAGGTAGGTTGGCAATATTTATGATGTCTCTGACAAATTATACCTGCACCTCACAATGGGGGAGGTGCCGCTGTCACCGCCCTCAGCCACCGCTAATCCTCCGCGACAATAAACAACCCTGACACCCTTGCTCGATCCACAATCATCTACAAGAGACGCGTTTCAGCTAGCTACTCGTTAAAACTAGCAGATTAATTCTTATTAAGATCGTCAAGAAAAAAATACAAAGCAATAAAGGATTAACTTTGTTGTATCCGGGAGAATTGATCAATCGGATCAATCGATAATAGTTGAGGCTGGGATGCGTGCGGTGCGAGTAGGCGGAGAGCTCATCATCCGGAGGAAGACCGCTCCGAATGAAAAGCAGCGAGCGGCGCGGCGGTACGCTCTTTCGCTCCGGCGCGTGTCGAATTCGTAAATGGAAATCGCGCCGGCCGACAAAGCAACTGTTTAAACGCGACTAAACTCCGGCTATCCCGAGCTACCTCTCTCTCCCAATTCACCGAAACTTCCCCAACCCATCCCACGTCAGCGGTGCAATCACTTTCCAACAGTGCGGAGCATGAGACATCAAAGTAGTCGGTCAGCCAACAACAACTCAAACGAACATGGTAATCATCCTTTGGATTCCAAGAGATTCAAGTAAAGAGCATAAGCAGGATCGAGTTCAGTCAAGTTTCGAGATACTGTCGGCTCCTTTCTACCTGAGGGTACTTTTTACATAGTCATCCAGTGGCGCCTGCTGCTGCGAGTTTAAAGATCGTTCTGCCTTTGGGCCAATCATCACGCTCATTAGTAGCAGCGCGCTAGTGTTCCGCCGCGGAAAATTAAATACCCACGCTTCCAATTGTACGCTCGAACGCGGGGGGGGGGGGGGGGGTGGCGGGGGGAGAGAGAGAGGAACGCAAGCGCGCTGCTTCACGCTCGATCGCGAATGAATCGGAGCGGCGAGACGAGCGTTTATCGCTCGTCTCGATTCTCAAAGGAATTGCCAGGCGAACTCTAATCCTTTATGCGTAAACACGCCGGGTCAGAAAAAGGAGCGGTAAAAAGTGCGGACTGCTCAGCGAAGAGCGAAGGAACGCGCGCGCGCGCGCGCTCGTCCACTGTAATAGGCCTTGGCCACGATGAAAGAGTCGTGTAAGCCAGTGATTCAAAGAGGCATTCAATGAATCAAGTCGAGAAGGAAGAGCGGATGTATATTCGTGCTGCGTTCGAAAAGAGGAAACGACGGATCGTTACGCTGCCACTTGCTTTAAGTCCAGTCAAAGTGTAATTTTCCTTTAGGCGTGGAGAGAGCGGTCATTAAGGAATTACGTTTCCTACCTCAAATTACTTTCGGCTCTCGACGGTACCTTTGCCACTGTACAATTTTCACGGACGCTTGTCCCACCCCGATCTTTTCTCTCCTCTCTCTCTCTCTCTTTGCATCAGACTTCCTCTTAAGGTAGCCCGCACCTTTTTTTATCTCTGGCCGGGGCAATAGTGATTAGCGATGGAACACCCACAACTCGTGACTGCGCGACTTCTCGAAGGGCGCTTAGTTTGGACAAGCGGTCGATCGGCTCGAAAGAAAGCGAATCGTTAATGAGGATCCTTCGAAGGATCGAGCGAGATAGGGGTGAGGAGAGGAACCATACGCGCAGCCTCTAAACCTTGCCATTAGACTGTCAATTACCGAAGCACTGAATGCCGTAATGACAGAGCTCGCTCGTTGCCAAGCGTCGCGGGATCACTACCCTAGCCACGCATTTCGGTGGCCGCTCGATTTTTTTTTGATTTTTTTTTCTAACCTCTAATTACCGGATGCGAGAACGAACGGGTATCTTTAAGATTCACGCCGTCCGTCGTTTTTCGAGCACTTTAATCGTCACTGTCATCTTCGATGACACTCGATTCGAGTGCTTATTTAATCTGTTTTTCCCAGCCCCTATTAGCAAAGGCTTAAACTTATTCATTTCGAGAGGTAAAGGAAGGTGGATCTAGCGTGGCGTTAATTAATTTTCGAAGGAGTTGCAAGGTTCGGCCGAGCTTAATTAGGGTGGAAGTTAGGGGGCGGTTGGAAGGCACGCGCGCTACGGATATCGAAAGCGCGCGGTCCCTCTCGCAAGGATGAAAGGCCAGCAGGCTGTGCAAAAAGCCGGGAAAATTAGTGACGCTCCGGAGTGGCGGCTTCTTAAGTGCCCGCTTAAACTTTTGTTGCTCAATACGCTACTCCTGTGCGCCTCGCTGACTCGGCGCCTTTTCGCGCCGGGGCGCCGGCCACACCTCGGGCGCCACGACGACGACGACGACGACGACGACGCATTTCCCTGGGCTTTCTTTCAGCTACCAAACTGTCGACTCGCTAAGCTCCCCTTTCGATCGACCACTTTAGATAAACGACTTCTATCCAAACTCCCTCGCCATTTTCCATTTGAATCTCTTTGAACTCCTGCCAGTTCTCCTAGTCTTCCTGCTTGCGTTCTCGCACTCTCCCTTCCTATAAACCTCTACTTCCCCAACTCCCGAACTAGCCAATGTTACCGGCGGGAAATGACGAATGAAATTTCAGCCTGGCACCCTAGAAACAGGCTGCCGTCAGTTGGCGGCAGGCGTGCGATCCTAACAGTTTTAAACGGCGTCGCTTAACCGACACTGGCGATAAGATGAACATCGCCCAATTTATTTAGGAGCCTCTGCGGAACGCCTGCTAACTCCTGCTTGCTTATTTCTAGGTGATTAGCTCTATAGTTGCTGGCTGCCTTTCTCTCGGCAAATCGTCCCTACTTATCGGCTAATTAGGTGCACGCTCGTAAGTACCGGTCAGCCCAAGTAGCGTGCAAGTTGCGCTCTTCGCTCTACACCCTCTACACAGCTATGCAGGAAAGCATGCGCGTCTCCAGTTTTAACCGTTCGGCAAGTACACTTTGATAGAAGCGGCGAGGTCATTTATGCGCTCGGCAACGCGCATCCAGACATTTATGCTACCAAAATACCAAGCGTCTCGATTTATGTATCCCTGACTGAACAATTTATGTGAGTGCGATCCGTGCACTCGTTGAGCGGCGAAGCCAAGTTTAATTATTTGGAATCGAGCGTGGTCTTAACTCGACGAGCGGCACTCACTTCTTACGCTGCCGCCGCTCTTTCGCGTTCGTGCTTGACAATTGTACTCCTCATCCTTCCGTTTGTGAGTGCGGCGAGCGCGGAGAAAAAAGGAACGAGGAATGGGGAGACACGCGAGCTTACGCGCTCGTGTGGAACGATAGGCTTTTGCCTACGATATCTACGAGCCGTTGCCTCGTTGACAAACCCTCCGGACAACAGTAATAGAAAGAAGCGAATGTATATATGTTACGAAGACTCGAAATGAATGGCACGGCAATAGGAGATCTATTCTCAGTAGAGATCTCTCGAAGATCGTTCAGGGCTATTCTAGAAAGGGAATCGAAATCGAGAAAGAGAGAGGCTTCGATTACCAAGGAGTTGCTCGATGACTGTTGGTAGCGATTTGAAAAAAAGCGGCCGACGAGAGAGGCCGAAAGTACTGTGTACAGGGCTACCGCATAATACTCTGGAATTACGAGTCACGTCCCGGGGGCAGAATCCTCTCTCACGCACACAGAGCCGCAGAGGCAGACATGACACGGGAAATCGGTTATGCGCAACTCTGCAATATGCGATATGCGATATGCATGGGTCCGTCCCTTGGGAGAGATGACAGCCAGCGGAATTACGCAAATTACGCGAACACCTGGAATTGCCTTTTTTTTTCGAAGCGACCGATCGCCTGCCCGAGGAGAGAAGCACTTAACGAGCACCGCAATTTTCACTGGCTAATGAGAGGTGCCTGTAATCCTCGAGCTCTCGTACAGCTTCTTAGTACTTCCCTCGACTCTCGAGCAGCAAGTACCAGTTCGAAGTACCATTAGTATCTGCGTTTCCGACTGATCGATTAATTCCGCAATCCTCTCGATCTAAGTAAACTGCCAAGTACAAAAGCCTTGCTAAAGTGAGGCATTTATTTCTCAAGGAGCACAGTTGTGTTTTCTCGAGGTCGAGAGGGGTGGGGAGGGGAGGGGAGGGGGGGTCATTGGGGGCAGTTCTCGAGGGAAAACATGGTTATTCCGTGCCGGGGGGATGCATGTACGATCCTTCACACGGTTTTGCGCTCGTTATACGCCATCAGACTTAAACACCGTCAACCATGAACAGGCCATAACATTTTGCCATCTCGTAGCACCGTACAGCCACAAGAAGTAAGAGTGATACGCGTATAACTGAGAGCCTAAGTACTGGAAACGTTGTTTCACCAGCAAGAACCCTTAGCACTCTATTGCAGACTCGTCATCATCATGCTCTTCCCATTTCAGAATACCTATGTATATGTATGTATTCTACTGGATCTAGTCGATTCTAAAGAGGATGAATGCTAAGAGTCGGAGAGGGTTGTCCCGGTTGAGACTGCCGGGCAAAAGGAACAAGAATCGCAGCGGCTTTTTTTCCCTCTTGTCAAGCTTACCGGCGACATCGGTAACGCGCGCTAACGCGATATACGGCAATCGTGAGAATCCAAGCCCGTTGTGTGTTTCTTGAGGCTTCTCGAGCGCCCGGCAACACCAGCAGCCGGAAGAGCGCCGCTGCCTTCCCACGCCTCGAGCGAAACCGCTTCATAACGGATCGCGCGCGTCTTGATTTCTCGGCTAGAATCAAACGGGACGCCCAATCCAACAACGGAGCAACACACACACACACACACGCACACACAGGCGAACCAAGCCAATTCAGAAAGGCAACGCTAGCAAACATATTCCCGTCACGAAACCGCTCGATTTCGTGTACACGATTTCACATTGTGGAAAAGAGGGGGCCGGCCGGGCGAGACTGCGGAATTTCACGAAGCGGAGGTGTTTAGAAAAACGAGGCTAATCGGCCGAGGCCCGATAACCGGGGCCACCGAGCAATAACGATGTACTTGCATGCTGCGCCTTTTTCTCGGCCGCCGTCGACCTGCACCACTAACGATCTCCTTAAACTTGCCCTATAAAAGTACCTCCCACCATTTCTCTCCTGGGAAAGCTGGTGCGTGACTTTTCGTTGCCGAGCGACCGGCTTCGTTATGCATTTCCTTCCCAAACAATATAGTTGGTAAAATGCGACCCGTTACCTTTCTCGTATCTTGCTACTTTATTAATATCTTTTGATGAGTTTAATACGATGGTTTCGTCGAATGGAATCGATGCAGAAAAACTTATGTATAATGGTTGACGGCTGGCAGATATTAATAATTGGTGGGTCGGATAATCGGGACAGGATGCACCAACCACCGGTTCGACTCAGTGGAGGAAAACTGTCGCCTATCCTGGCACCTACCCCTAATACCGGTGAACATGTGTCCCGTAGTCAGCGAGGCAAATAATAATTTGAAAATATGTCGCCCCTTTCTCGTCGCCCTTTCTCTCTCTCTCTCTCGCTCTTCACTCGGCTCATTATTATAGCAAACCGAGCCGGCAGCCTCGCGGTGCATTAGTGTCGCGCGGCCTCGCAACCGCAAAACCACCGGTCGGACCCAACCACCATTATAAATGCATTAACTCTCTCCCCCTGGCAAGCGGCCCTCCCTCATCTTCTTCAAACTACACCACGGATATGGTTGACTTTTTTTTCCTTCGTTGATCGGACAGTCCCCTTCTCATCATAATCTTTCTATTCTCTCAATAAACTATTGATGAATAGACGTACGAATTGTAAATCAGTTGTTTAATCGAGAGAGAGAGAGAGAGAGAGAGAGAGAGAGAATGGCTGGATGAGAATTTGTCAGATTCAAGGAAATAAATGAGAGATATTGTATGGATGAGAGGCTTGGCAAAGGGTTGATCGATCGTACGAAGGTAATCGGTTCCCATAGTTGAACCGGAAGAGCGCAGCCCCTTCTCTCCTTCGTATCGGGAAGTCGACGATCATTAAGCTGGCTGGAAGTGATCGTTACAGTTTCTTAACACTTCCCCCAATGGCTCCCCGGACCACCCCACCCCCCCCCACCCCTCGCTTCGAGGGCTTGCTTTATTCGAACAAGATCTGGCAGCCCCCGGGAGCCTCTCCAGAACGATAAATCAATGACTCTGGCTTTTTTCTGGCGCTCACTCTCGCACGCACGGTTATTCAATGCCGGCTACAAAGAGCGAGCACGGCAATTAAGGGTGTTTTAGAGTGGCTGCACTCGAAAATGACCGGCCGCGCCACCCCTTGGAAGCGAGCGAGCTAGGTGGGGGTATTAAAAAACATTACTCATCATATAATCGCACGAGCGGTTTTCATTGCCCCGCTCTCACTGTCTCCTTCTCTCGCTCCTCAATCCTCCCGGTTCTTCCCAGCATCCCTCTTTCTCTCTCTCTCTCTCTCTCTCTTCCATTCTTACCCTTCGCAATTCTCTCTCGCTCGTTCCAGTGGAGCTTTCTGGGCGGCGGCACGCCAGCAGAAAAATGAGAAATGATCGTGGCTCGATTCAGAGGCCCCTGTTTAAAATTCATGAACGATTTTACTGCTCTCTGCCTCCCCTATACATACATATCGGCAGCGCCACAAAAGGGCGAGCGGGGCCCGCAGCACATCCACCGAGAGAGTGGCCCACATTTTCGAGAGCACAGTTTGGTTAGAGCGAGAGGAGCGGCAGGCTCGACTATGAAAGAGAGAGAGAGAGAGAGAGAGAGAGAGAGAGAGAGAGAGAGAGAGAGAGAGAGAGATATGTGGCAGGGTGGTTACACCCCACGAAATATATTAATTGTCGAATTTTCCGTGCGAGCTGCATATCCGTTAGAGCCGCTTTGTCCCTTGGCAAGCGCGGATCTCCTGATTATTAATTACTCTGACAACCAACTTCAACTCTCACCCCCGGCGGCTGCTCGCGCTCGCTCTGCGACCGATGCACCAGCGCGGCGCAGCGCAGCGCGCCGCGCGCGCGATGCCTACCGCCGCGGAAACAACGCTCCACAGCCTCGTTTCGAAGGTATAATTTTTTTTTTTTTATATTCCCCGTCGGCGGTTTTATGGAAAAATGTAACGAATGCGAGGCGCGCGCTCCTCGTATTCGCCGGGTTGGACAGTGGGGGGGGGGGGGGCTCGTTAATTATCGCCGAATTGCGTCGCCGCGAATCGCCTGGCTTTAATTGAGGGATGAGGGGAAAGAGAGAGAGAGAAGCTGATTTATCGCGCGCTTGGATAATCGTGGCGTTTGACGAGCCAACCACTGCTCGCATCGGAGACCACCACCATAGAATCACGATGACAACTCCATTCTCTAACACCATTTTTCCCTTACTAGCATTGTCATGTCGTTCGGACCAGCAATCTTTCTTTTTCTTTTTTCTCGTACCAACCCACCTACGTACATGTATGTACCCAGGCTTAATAATCAAGCGCGCGCGCGCGATCCACCTTACATAATTAATACCGGCAGGACGGTAATTATCACGTAAGCTCTTTAGATCGGGGCCACGTTTTCTTCAGGAACATGACTCTTCTCTACGCACTTGTCTCCTTGTGTCTAGCGATGACAGCCTCCCACGCGAATGTGGGAGCATAAATGCTTGCTTCGCTCGCAAAGAGAATCAAGAGCTCTCCTACTTCGATTCATCGAGGTAAATGTCCCATCATCGAGCAAACTCCCAGTTGCTGATTAGAGCTACCGGGCCAATTTTACGAACGATCGCCGTAATTTCTCGACAAAGGATCGACCAATTTTCCGGTGGCCAACCTATCAGTCTCTCTCTCTCTCTTTCTCTCTCTCTCTCTCTCTCTCGCACGATTTTACCAGTCGACAAAGCATGTCTCTGCTCCCACACAAAGCTGATATCAGCACCGAAAACGAGCGGCTCTCGTATATCTGACCAAAGCCAAACAGAGTGAGAGAGTAACAAAGAGCAACAGAGAGAGAGAGAGAGAGAGAGAGAGAGAGGCTTTAACCAAGGGGATTCCCACATGTGTATGGGTGGCATGATACGCGATGATTAGCTAGTGAAACTCCACGGGCTATTTGTTAGTATAATAAGCCTCCGGGCGTTGGTGTGGCGAACGTAACCACTTGGCGGCACGCCAGCCCGTTTTACCGTAATTGTTCCCGATCTCGATTTACATAGACTAGTGGGGTTAGAACTGCAAGTGCGACTGACGGGGGGGGAGGGGCGGGGCGGGTGTGGCAACCCTTCCAAAGAAATCTGGAAAAGTTGTGTGCCACTAGTCTTTAAAGAGCCCTGGAATCTCTAGTTTAAGATCTATGCTGGTACTGGTACGATGCAATGCTAAATAGAATCTCGATCTTTTTTCTTTTTTTCCAGAACGAAGTGGAAGAGGCAGACAGTGGTGAGCTTCGAGATAATGGCCGAGCACAACTTTGCAGTGGCGGCGATCCAGCAATTGTATCCAAGCGGTGCGGCCACACTCCCGGCGGCCGGAAGATACTGGCCTTATCCCAGTGCGCATTCTCTACCGGGGAATGGTCTCTTCTATCAGCAAGCTTCGGCAGCAGTGCCACTGCAGAAGCCGTTACCATATCGCGTCTATCCACCAGCGATGATACTTGCTGGACCAAGTAATCCTTTGGACTCTCTGAGTTCGTTGCGTTCGGTGGCAAGTTCGAGTCTCTCGAATCTCAGTAATTATTATCGTGATGGACCGGAAGTGGCGAGTGGCAGAGAAGCGGATGGCTCTGGTCGAGCAGGAAGACAACGCGAGAGAAGTCCAAGCAGTCCAGTTCGACGGGAAAGACTTTATCCCTCACCGACTATCCTACCAACTGGACCAAGTAACAGCATCACCTCTTTATCGGGTGCGTCCGGCATGACAAACCTGAGCAGCTATTACAGAGACAGTCCGGAAGCCCTTGACAGTCGTGACAGGGACAGGGAAAGAGAGAGGGTGAAGAGTATTGGTAGACAAGCTAGACAGAGAGACAGGAGCAAGAGCAGAGACACCTCACCAATCCGGAGGGAGGATAGTCCGCAGAGTATAAAGGCTGAGAGCGACGATGAGAGCATACACGACATCTAGGGATTGCAGGAGACCCACCACTTCGAGATGTCACCGAAACCCTTCGACACCACTCGTGTTAAAAGGGAGATCGACGAGGATGGAACCTCGGGAGGATCGTACCAGCACTCTCCACAGAGAGAGAGAGAGAGAGAAAGAGAAAGAGAGAGAGCCAACTGAATGAATAGCTGCTCAATCATTGATCGTCCTACGAATCTAATTCAATGACGATAAACTGCGAAAGCATGGAATCTTGAAGTCGATAACGACACCGAGTTGCTCATTAAAATTGAGGAAGTCTATTTGACTCGAAGAGGAAGTGACGAGGCGCTCGGGATATCCGGGATTTTCAGGATACAATGAGAAAGAGAGCGTGCGGTAAACGACGTGTGACTGAACAAACTTGGTGCTTGACAAATATTTTGGTCGCACCAAGCGGGAGTGAAACCACTCCAGTGAGCATTCGAGATAAACAAACGAATGGTTAACTAGTGTAAAAATGTGGCCCGAGACGAAGTTCTGTCTGGCTGAGTAAAGGCATGGAAACACTAGCGGGTATTTATTTGTGATGGCAAAAAGGGGGGGTAGGATAGAAGGGGTAGGGGAAGTGGGGATTAGGAGGTTGTAAATCATGGATAATGGCGTAATTCGATTGCCAGCGACAAATTGTCCTTTGGCTTTGAAGTCGAGGGCCGAATCACGGGTTTCGGCATTTGGAGGCCTACCATTTCAAGACCATTGAGAAAAGGATGCCGATATGGCCAGCCGTGTGTGTGTGTGTGTGTGTGTCTCGGTCGCGCCAGCCCAGGAAACCGGTGAATCGCGTACGAACGCGAATCCACAATTAATATGACATTAGAGGGGACCTGCCTGCGGGGGAAGAAATCCGAAATGACACGAAATTATACGCGATCGCCGACTCTCTCCCCCCTCTCGACAAAAAAAGAGATACGAGAGTGAAACGCTCGGTGTAAAGTCCTTCCCCGTCGGAAAGACTTGGGAATCGGTTCGAACAACCAGCGATTCCCCTTTTGCCCGAGACACGAAACTAGCACTTTATTCAAGAATTCCTCCTCCCCCCCCCCCCCCCCTGTCCAGCAATCTCCAGGCAACCCTTGGTTAATTAATGCATCGAACGAGAGCACTGCGGCGAGAACTAACGAATTCCACATAACGTCTTCGTGTATGATGATAAGCTAATTTCTGTAAATAGAAAGCGACGCAAGTAGACGGGGGCATGTAAATATTGCGGCGGCAAGCGACATCGTGTACCGTAATGTATGTTCAATAGGAAAAAGTACAGGACGAGCTCTAATATTCCTAGGGTCTAAGTCAAGAAGCCAAGCGAGATGAGGGATATTTCAAAGTATTTTTCGGATTTCAGTATACGTAGATGAATGCTTGGCATGTCCTCTTGTAAGTTGGCGAACTTACCTTGAGAAAAAAAGGATTCCCCCTTCATCCAAGAAGCTGCCATGCTTTCCACGACGAAATACCAGTATTATGAATGTATAAAATTAGGCTGTACCGTGATGAAGTTGCGCCAGGCAACCTAGAACGAAGAGAAGTCGTCCAGAGGCCTCGGGATAATGCCGAGTTCCCAGGCTGCTCTGCGACGTTAATCTTAAGCACCGTGGCAGGAAGTATATAGTACGAACCCATGCTTTGTAAAATAATGTCTGTATAGCGAGAATTATTATATGGAAATATATTATACTGAATTTAATTGATCCTGTCTTGATTTCTCTATAACTATCTATCTATCCATCCATCCAGAATGAAAGCTCGAACTTTCTTAATGTTAGACTCGGTTGAAGGAGATGGGAAAAGGGAACTGAGCAACGCGGAACAATTATGTTTCCTCCGGCGTGAACATACGCCAGCGATCAAGTGGAATTTCGGTGCGGTGAGAGGGCAAAGAGGATAATTCGCAGTGTGCTGATCGGTGGAGGGGAAGGATGGAGTCGAGAAGCGTGACACAGTGGGTTCTCTGGCGAGGCTTAATCGCGTTTGCTTATTTCCGGCGTTGGTCAGCCGACGCTGCAATTATGTAGGTGCTCGCTCGCTCGCTCGCTCTCGCCTCTCGTGTGCATAAGGGCTTATTTTATTCCTATTAGGGTAAAACGGGTAGCCAGGATGGCAGCGAAGGTGCACTCGGCCTCTCCCTCTCCTTCTACCTCCACTATCCCAATTACGTGAAATTAATTTGGGCCCCATTAGCGGTCGGCCTCTACACCGGGGGCACTAACGATTTTCCCCAACGGCGGACACGCTTCGACGGTAGCCACGGCTTCCTACTACTTCTTACCCACCTCCCCCTTTACCTTCCTCCACGTCATTCACCATAATCTCTGCTTCCACCTCGAGTTTAACCATTCCTCCCAACCCACCGAATATCTCCTCTCCCACTACTTCACTCGTCATCAAAAAGCCCATCAGGTGAGAATTCGTAGACTACTTTCCTACGATCTGATACTACAACATCATTAGAGTACAATTGCTGTTGTTACTTGATACGCTTCCGAGAAAGAATCGCCGCTTTTATAATAGACTCTTCCGGGAGCTCTTGTAATTATAGGAAGACAATTCCCCCCCCCAGGAATACAATAAAGATTATCGCCCGTTAACTCCAAATGCTAATGAAAGTATTATATGTAGAATCCGGTGAAAGGACAAGCAAGTGCCTCGAGCGTGTTTGGTGTAACAAGAAAAAAGAAAGTGGCTCGTTTATTGTTTCTGTTCTTGCTCAGCTGCGGAAACTAGCGTGGCCGTAGCCTACTATACCAGAAACGCCGGGTGCTTACCGTGGGATAGCGCGTTAAAAAGGACGATAATAAATATCGACGTGTTTAGCGTACGCCTCGTAAAATCCTTTAAGGCACACCCGAAGGCACTTTGCATAATTGCAGTGAACGGCCAAGAAAATCACGCCAGCAAACTCTTGGTTGTTGTGTTTTTTTTTTGTTTTTCCCTTCCCCTCGACTCACCGGCTTCGTGAGTGTCCATGTGCGTCATGGCGGGAGTTTTGTCGGGGCGAGCGTCGTTGGAAACCGAAGAACAGAGGGAAAAGAAGGGAGGAAGGACTGGCCGGTGAAGAGCGAGAGAAAGGATGTGGTTAACCCGTGGTCAAATCGAGCTTTTGCCAGGCTTCTGCATCCTGAAGCCAGCGACAAAGGATGAAGAACCGGAACAAAAGTATACCGGACTCCTCTCTATCCTTCGTTCGTGTTTTCGGCCCCTGGCGCATCCTGTCCCTGAGACAGACAGCCCCTCGTCGCAAACAGCCTAACTTCTCTTCGATTTCTTCGAGAGACAAGACCATTAAATAAATATTTCAAAAATATTTCACTCAGCCAGTAATATCTTCTGGCAATCAGACTGTAGTAACCCGACAGGTATCGACATCCATCTTCCTCTCGCCTCTTTAATATTAATGAGAGAGATCTCCAGTAACTACTGTACTGAATATGTCGTGCAATTAATCGCGGATGCATAATAAAATGCAAACTAGCCGGCGAGATAATCGGTGTCAGAGCGAATGAAGTTATTTGGTGACATCGCCAATCGGAGATCGCCGCGTTCCGCTGCTCTTCACGCTCGCGACGGGCATCCCGAGCAAAAAAGGTCCTGCCAACTGAGCAGGGGGAGAAAGAGAGCAAGAAGAAGGTAAGAGGAGTGAGATGGAGGGCGAACGATGGAATGAAAGAGGAGAGGGAAGGGAGTTGGCGAGGACTCAGAGGCGAGTAAGAGCGTATAATGTGTCCAAAAGGCACCTGCCTCTGCCTCTTCCTCCTCCTCCTCCTCCTCCTCCTCCTTCTCCTTCGGCCACGCTATCTTCCCATCGAACGGGGGCCGCAAGAAAAGCAGCTAGAGCCTCGGTTAGCCGATCCTATCTCGCTCCAAAGCAGCGAACCACTTATATCGTTAATTGCTCCCACTTCCGGCCACCCTCTTCCTCCTTTCTTCCCTCTCGCTCTCCCTTTCTTTATCTACTGGACGTGTGCTCGATGCGTGCACGCGCGTAAACAGCATTACGAGCCCTTGCGAACCGACTTCGACGTCCTCGGCACACGGAAGCCCTGTGCCCTACTAAACGGACATCGTTTCTCAGAGAATTTCTTTCGACAACATCACTCTTTTTATATCCCGTGAGAAAGAGCGCGATTTAGAAATGAAATTTTAATCAATCGAAGAACATGTCTGGATGGTAGGGGAAATGCATTTTCCATGAGTAATCGAGCTGGCTCAATAATTGGCTGGGTGCAGTCGGCGTGCAGGTGTACGGGCTCGCAGGACGTGTAATCGATGGTAATTTGTCATTATCGGCGCTCGTCAATGTGCCACGCCAGCGAGATTTGTCGCTTGCATCACCACCCACCCCGGGTGACAAATTATCCGGGAGGATTGCGAACCCAACGATGATCCAGTGCCCAATCGGTTAATCGCTATTTCATTTCCTAGACTTCTGATTACCGAGTTACACCATACATCCGGCTATACATTCTTCCTATCACCTTTACCATCGACATTGCTCGACGATCATCTGATTATCAATAATCGCTTGGCCCCCCCCCCAAAAAAAAGGTGTATCCTTCTAGCAACTTATCAGTTGATCAACCAAGATAATGGTTGCCAGTGTTTAGCCAACAGTTTTCCACCCCTCGTCTTCTCTCTGTGGCTTCGGGCATTCGGGTAACATGGTGTCGCGCGTGCCCACGCAAACACAGCCGGTATTTAAGGGTTGTTGACTCGCGGAACGAGAATGCCTCGTTCTGGGCATCGGCGAGCACATGTCGGTAGAATTTAAATATCGTAATTAGGAAAAAGAGTGCGTGATCGTGGACGGGCAATCAGATGAAAGGAGGAGCCCTCTCGAAGCGTGGACACGACTGGCAAAGCTGATCGGAGTCTCGCTCGGCGAACTCGAAGCGCAAGCATATGGCCGTACAATTACTGGGCCAGAGAGCGCCCAAAACACCAGGGACACTCGCCCGTAACTCTTATCTCCATCCTCGATCCCACTTCCAACGGGTGCTCGACTGACCAAGGATCGACAGGCCAAGATAGCCTTTCTTTCTTACTTTACTGTTCCAGTAACGAACTTTCTCGTAGCCTCTTGCGGAAAATCGAACCATGGACGAACGAAAATAGAGCGGACCAATCCAATAGGAAAGTGTGTTTTCATGTCGAAACTTTGTCTTCGGGAAAAGTCCCTCGAGAGCAATTAGACTTTGACCTGTCTGACACGCGGCAACCTATTCTACTTAGAGCAGTCCAGTGTTAAGGAATCAAGGCTGCCAGAAAATCTCTGGATAAATGACTGTATATTTAGTGGGGTGTTGAATGTGTGGAAAGCCGGGTGGAATATAGTGTGAAACAAGGTGAACTCGGATTGTTTAGCACCCGTCCTTCCTGCGGATGTCGCAATTGTCAGCGACTCTAAATCGCTGGCCATATTTTCCTCCTTTCTCGCACCCGCACTTGCACTTCCGATGAACTCCGACTATGATACACATCTCTTCCTTCCGCTGCGACAGCTTCTTCATTCCTCTCATAGTCTCTCGACATTCTAATTCATTTGGTAACACACACGTTTCACAGCCAGTCCTATTAGTTTAAGTGCCCTGACACTGGGAATTTCAAGAAATTAGCAGGTGTATCCTTTAAAAGCCAACGCAGGTGCGAACAGAGCTAGCTAATTTTTGTAGGCGCGTGTCGAGTGAGAAGACATCATCTTCGAAGGGAAATATTCTTAGTAAGAGCCGCTCTGAATTGGTCAGCAGGAAGTGGAATGCTGCTTTCGAATTAACGAACAATTACCATCATCTTAAGGGATGACTCGGCAAATGAATTGAAGGTCGCAATATTACTGACCGAAAGAGCTTCTGCTCGAAGGTCTGACGGTGGTCGAGGTTTCAATAGGCGGCGGGCAAAGAATGAAAGAGGAATCGTTCGCACCTCGGTGAGCGGCCGAGCGGAGGATCGCCCGAAGGACAATCGAAACTTTGTTTCATTCGATTGACAGTAGAAATTGATTTCCTTTCTGACAGAGGCCGCGCCAACAATTGGCACCATCCGGCGAGAGATCACTTGGTCCACTCGAACTACTTCGCAATGTATTAGTAGCTTTATAGACGGCATGGATTGGTGGGAAACGATTTCTGGGAAATCGAGAGCCGAAGCATCAACGGAGAGTCGGCTCGGCGGAGTCGATGATGGATGAGGAATCATTTAGGAAAGAAGTAGTAGGCTCTTGCGGCCAGGACTATTAATTACGACAAAAGGGACCGCGAGCACTCTCTCTCTCCTTGAGGTTCGGTGCCGATGATGCCGACGAGGGGGAACTGCATATAAGAGTCGAGTGGCGGCGAGTGAAAAGGGCGAACGATTAGTTACTTTAACCAAATTATCTCGCGGAGAATGAGCCCAACAGGTGAGAAGTCTTCCTTTCCTTCGTATTTCTTAGCCGGAAGACCATTGGCCTCGCTCGATTCCCCATCACGGAAGAACACTTCTATCGATTCGATCTTTCGATCTCCATGAGAAAGGCACTTGCCACTATCTAATAAGAATGGCATCTCAAAGTCTAATGAGGGAGAGAGTGTTGGTAAAAAGAAAATCCAATGATGAAGGAACAGTAGCTGTTTGAAAGAAGAACTGGTATAGCATGTGCTCTTCGGTAGTTGTAGGTCGTCCTGGCGCATTGTGTCGCCCAGTGGACAGGATGATCGTCGGTCATTTGTATCCTGACGGGAGGGAATGAAGGCGGGAATGAGGTCGGCGTGGCAGGAAGAACAGGCTGAAGAAGCAAGAAGAAGAACCGCGAGAAGGAGAGTCGCTCGGCGACGAGCTCAGAGTAAAGAGTCGATGGAGGAGGGATAGAAACGGCGGGCAAGGTTGCCTGTAATTTCATACGTCAGCGCCGAATATTAATTCGAATTCCTCCCTCGGCAGGGCCTGGCTAGAATGGTGGCTGGCTGGGAGAGGCCGGTCGAGCAGCGCGGGGCTGTTTTTGTCCGGTAAATGAAATATCTTCGGTAGCCGGGCGTCCTGCGGCGATCGAGTTCGCTTCCACCGTCGCCGTTGTACTGTGGCTGGATTCTTCGGGGACTCCCCGTAGAGGATAAGTGGAATCGTTTCAACGATCCAGCGGAATCGAGGCCGCCGACACCGACTACCGAATGTCGGACCTTCTATCCTTAGTCACCCTCTCCACCGACTCTAGTCCGAATCTCGATCTCACTTCGAATTACAAATCCATTATCTTCACTAGAACACAACTTCAAACTTCTATCATCTCTAATAAAGAAACATATAACCAGAAATCAATTTTTACATAAGTATAATCGAAAATCAGCTTTCCACGTGCTCTCGAATTTCAAGGGAAGTCTTAAATGTAAAGGGAACTCGAGCAGAAGGATAACGGCAGTGTCCACTTATTGTTAGGAAGTCTTGTACCAGCAAATTTGGGTGTGGGTACCTGACACCGGAGGACCTTCTCTTGGTGCATGTCTGGCCGAGCCGCTATCGTGTTAATTAAGAAACAGCGATCGGCCGGCTAATGGCGCGCAAGCATCTGCGTGGTGGCGCAGCAGCCGTTCGAACGTGAACTTAATCTTTCTCAGTGAGAAATCGCGAGCCTTTCGAATTCATCGTGGTTATCGTCAAGTGGCGAGGTCTCTTTCGACCTGACGATAAGAAAAGGTGGAGAGGCTGGAGGCGGCAGCTGCATATTGGATCGTACGGGGACAGAGATCGTTTGGGTCGTTAGAGAGAACAGCTCGATCGTGACTGATATCGGTCGAGCACCGGACCACTCTCTTCCGACAAGAGTCTCTCCTCTCGCTCAACACCACCACCACCACCACCACCACCAATGCGCGGTACCGAAGAAGGTGGGTGAGAGATAATTAAGGCACACTCTTGTAAATACTTGCTCTACCCTTTCCTTGTGTTGGTATCAATGTGGTTTCTTTGATACGTACACATATCAAGAGTCCTGACACATATTGATGATACTGGTCATCGCAGTCTTTCTACCCGCCCCTTTTCTCACCACGATTCTCTCTCTCTCTCTCTCTCTCTCTCTTTCTATCTTTCTCTGTCTCTCTTACCCCGATTCGTTACGCCAGGAAATCCTTTGAGCGCGCGCGCGCGGCCGGATACATGCAAATTCCGGATGTTAAGTGGCGCGCACTGCGAGGAGATTCTAATGTCTGAAATGCAATCGCTGGCTATGCAGTTCTTCCCCCCCCCCCCCCACCCCCCACCCGTCTGGCTTTGCTACTCGGCAAAGCCGAGGTGGTCAGCAGAAGCATGGTAGCTTAATGGAAATTTTCATTAGGTTCACGGCTCTCCCAGCAAAAAAGATGATTAATTCGAGAAACAATATTGGTGCCGAGCGCTAAATGGCATACACGCACTCGCGCGAGCGTTATATAATAGGCATGTACAAAGATAAGCGTGTAACAGGTTGACACATATTGATGATGGTAGGACGCACTGCGCCCCTCGTCTTCTCCTCGGCGTTTCGTTCGAAGCAAAACCGAGGAGAGTCGCAAGCGCAATCTCTGCCAACCTGGATCAGAAGGAGCGGCTGCATTAGCGAGATAATTTGGCAGCGTGCCGGTTGTTAATTTTAATTACAAAAATAGCAGGGCAAAAGCATCACCGAAGGGGGGGGTGGGGGGGGGGGGGGGTTATATCCGGCGTGTTCCAATGGCAAGCTGAATTACAAACTTGTGCTTCGAGCGAAAGTCCACGAATGAGCATCCGGCTTGTTCCTGCCAAGTCTAAGACTACTGTTCAAACTCCTCGGCTTGAATCTCATTAGCGACAGCTAATTATTATTATATCGTGCTGCCTCGATGTAAATACTAATTGAGAGAGTGTCCGCTGAGGACGAAGCTTCGCAGACCTTCCGCCAGGTTTTCAGGTCGGATGGCAAGCTGCAGAGAACGCGCTGCGGAATAATTTGTCAAACTTGTCAAGGAGACACAGCGACCGTGGCCCGGCCTAATGAAGCGTCACGAAATTCCTCGGCGAAACACGTTGACGATTTATCCGGCCCATTGCACCCCGAGTACCCCGAGTACCATGAGAACCGCCGCTCTTATTTCACGGGACATTATGACATCTACGAAGAACGCGCGCGCGCGCGCGCGCGCGCTCCGCAAAAAAACCACCTGTCACTCGGAAAAACTCGAAGGAATGCGAACAGTGAAGAATCTCGTATGGTCGACATCGTATAGTACACTTTCTCCCAAGTTACGAATTAATTACGAACAGGTCGAGCGCGTCCCGTTACGTAAATCGATGAAATCGACCTGTCGAAATGATCAGGCACGATCATCCATCACGATTCCCGAAGATCGGCGATCCGGTTGCGATCCAACTTTATTGCCAACAGAGAAGCCAGTTTTATTGACAACATTATAAACATAAATCTACGAATGTCGTCTTGAAAGTGTTAAAGAAGAAGCGGAAAGGAGAAGCCAGTGGCGAAGGACGAAACAGCTGGCGGTCTAAGTGAAATTAATTGACTCCGATAAGTTAGCATACAGATAGCAGACCGTGAACGGGCAAGTAGCGCTTGGGCCACACCGCGGGCGTATGAGTGTTGTTGGTTGCCTGCGCAATTCCCGTTCTCTCCCTTGTGTGGATGCGTGCGCGCCCGGTTGTGTGTCAGGCTTGCCTGCATAAGAGGCCAGCTCCGCACATTACCTTTATGATGCAAAGAAGGCCAGTATTACCGGGCAACAATGCCTGTCGAGAGCCCTACCCCCGGCCGCCCCCGGCCCTCTCGCCCCCACCCTTGCTCTCTTTCCCTCTGGTAACGGGCTTGTTAAAGTAATAACTCTAATTACACACCGCGTTCGGCTGCGGCTTCTCACCTTTCCGAAAGGATCAAGCGGCGAGACTCGCTTCTTCCGGTGCTTCTCCACTACTAAGACCTCCCTCCCTCTCCTCCCTGACATTCTCATTTCTACCTTTTACCTTCTTCCACCATACTACACTACACTACATATACCCGCTTCATCCCGAGGGCTGAACTTCCGGTGGTTCGTGTCCGGTGTAAGGTGTGGGATGGAGTGGAATCCCGAATTGCATAGACAGACAGTCCCTTAGACGGGGAAGTAAGGCAGAGAGACCGGATGGTAGCGATAGCCGGTCTTGGTACTCTGCGCACGGAGTAAGTAGCCAGAGTCTAGTAGCTGGTACGAGTGAGAGTGAGAGAAAGGTAGAAGAAGAGAGAGAGAGGGGGGGGAGGGGGGGGGAGAGAGAGAAGAGGTCCTCGGTCCTAAGGAAGGACGTGCCGGTGCGCGAACAATTCGCCCGTAAATCCAATTAAGTCGAAGCCTCCGCTCGAGGGCAGCGGCAGCGGCGGCGGCGGCGGCGGCGGCGGCAGCGGCGGCGGCGGCGGTCGCAACAATAACACTTTGCCCTTTAGAATGCGGTGGCGATGCTTGCTTAATACCGGCCGCGCCACGCCCCCGCTGCGCGCAGCAGCCACCCCGGCTGTTTTACCCCCGATGCCCGCTCTACACCGCATACTACTATCCTTGCCGAGCCTCCATCGAGCCTCCACGCAGAGCCCCACTCTCTCCCTTCCTTCCGAGCCTTCCTTGCCTTTACCCTCTACGCACCCTCCCCCTCGCACCCCCTCGCACCCTATCCTACACCCACCACTCTCTAGCGCCGATGCCCTTTTGTTTCGCGCTTCATTTGTCTTTCTTCCTGGCCCTCTCACCCTCTCGTCCTCTTGCCCTTTTACTCTACCATCCTCTCACTCTCTCTCTCTCTCTCTCTCTCTCTCTCTCTCTCTCTCTCTCTCTCTCTCTCTCTCTCTCTCTCTCTCTCTCTCTCTCTCTCTCTCTCTCTCTCTCTCTCTCTCTTCATCCTCATCCCTTCTTCGCCAATTCTCTCAGCTCTTTCTCCTCGCATCACTCTCTCTCTCTCTCTCTCTCTCTCTCTCTCTCACTCACTCTCGCCCAGACTCTATCACTGTCCCTGGTCCTCTTAGTAGTTGCTGGCACACAGCGGACTCCGATTTCCAGAGTGCTGGAGAGAGGTTGGAGCGCGCTAGATAGAGCTTGGAGAGTGGGCACGGCCCACCGGACCGAACCGGACTGGCCGCAGCCCTCGCCAGGAGGACCATAAAACGATAAATTAGGCAGGCCGCCCAGCCACCGCGAGAAAGAGAGCGAGAGAGCAACCGGCCACCGTAAAGGCATCATTCATGGTGCACCGCACATTATTGCAGATCGACGAGGAAGATGTCATCCTGACTGAGACACCGCCGTGTTACTAGTAGACTTGCTCGTCAGATACAACTACTGTTGCACTGCACCATTCTCTATGAATTATGACCATCAATGCCAATTTCGCCACGCTGATCAACACGACAATGCCAAATACGACAAGAGTACTTTTTGGACCTCTTGCCGTATAAGAATACGCCACACCTTAACGGAGAGAATAGTAAAGGGAGTTTACAAGATTCAAGACACGCTTCTTTCAACGTGAAATCGCTGGTAATTGATTGACCACGATTTATCGTGCTCTATTCGTCGCTGCCTAATTGCCCGGTGCTCCTTTTTTTTTGTTCATCGGGATAACGAGCTAGCTCATTCCTCTTGGCTCAGTGCGGGGTTCAAAGATCGGACTTTCTTGAATTATGACTGAAGGAAAGGTGGAATCACGATGCGACTCGTGATTGGTCACGATCAACCATTTCATCTTAGGGTATCATCTCATTCTATAATGGAATAGTTCGAAGAGCAATCTTTGATCCGTGAAAGAATAAAAATTGGTTAAAAAGCAAGGCAACCTACGTTTTCCAAGACCCTTTTCTCGAACGGGGTGAGTTGGTAGGAGAGGATAGAATATTGGAGAGTCAGTATCTTATTTCTAATGATAGAATAGCAACGGAGACACTTAATTCTCGCCAATTCACTGGCATCAAACCATTCGATGTTTCTACCAATAAGAGAAAGGGAAGAAGCCCTTGAAAGGGGGGTGGAAGCTGAGATGACGCGACAGCGTGGCTCCATTCGCAATCACAAGTGACTTCTTTCGCGAGTGGGAAGACCGGCAATTATGCCCTGGCCTTTTGCCCCGAATAATGACGGAACAATCCGAGCCATTTAATTTCCAGCTCTCTCGGGTCCCGTTCGAACGGTGCGAGGGAGGATTCACCGTGCGGTCGTTCGTGGTCGAGGGCGAGTCGAGCGTTCAAATGACAGTAATATCATGTTGCCTCGTGGTTTTGTGCACCGCGCCGTTTGATTATAGTCCACTTCCGCCGCGTAAACAACGGCCTCGGGACAAGCCTCTTTAATGGCCTTTATACCCCTCTGCACTGGACAGCTGTGGTATCATCGCCCTGCCAGTGTAATATCCTCCTCTTTTCTAATATAAACTAGATTTTCAGAAAATATACAAGTTCCGGCTAATAGAATAATTAAAATCCAAAGTATAATTGATAAAACGATCCTTGAAATGGTTAGTTTGTCAGAGGGCCAGCCTAAGGCATCGATAAAACCGACGTGGAAGGATCCCGAGTTGCTAGTCAACCGGCAGGCACGTCTCCACTTCGATCTCCGTAATTTTGCACTAATCTCAGCGTGCCCAGAGAAAATATGATCCCCCGGTGCCAATCGCAATGTAATCTTTCTATCTATTACAGGAGAGCGGATTGCGAACTTTTGATCTTATCGTCGCGATATTACATCACACTCGCGGAAGAGTATGATAGGCGAAGGTGTTTCGTCTGTCGGTAGAAATAGAAGCTACCTACGTCTTCTTCTAGGTTCGTCTCTAGCCGACAATTCCTCGCAAGTTCTCCTCGCAATCTTGGGGACTTTGTAATGGCGAAGAATGCCTATTCCGGGATGGTGCAATCTTCCTCGTACGAGTATTGGTATTTTTGTATCGATTCTCTTCGCGTGATGGAAGTCACCGAAGTGACGATTTAATTTTGCAATTCTTCATTTACGCTGCTGGCAACGTTTCTCGGCAAATTAATCTGCATGCATGATCAGTAGAACCGGTAGCAGGGCTTTGACGGGGGTTCTCTTACTGGCGAACTTTTGATCTCATCGATGGTGACACACTGCTCTTCGCCGAGGAGATCTACGATGCTCGTCCGTATACACCGACGAAGCAATTTGCCAGGATGTGCATTACCGCTGGCAACGGGTATATTGGCCGCACTCTTGCTAGTGCTGCACATGACGCGGATGCATTAGCCTTTTTTTTTTAATTAGCAACGCCGTTCGTCGTTTAGGCGATGGCCATTTGCATGAGGCCCTCGCAGGAAAATGGAAAGCGCGCCGAGCCTCTTCGTTACAGAACGTTAACTTCGGCAGATGCCTCTCTTCCTCGCTGAATAATCTATAGCGAATAGCCGCTACTCTACGGCTGCTCTTACCGATGCTCGTGCACTCTCGTGACTCGTCAAGTGTATGCCTCCAATCTCACTTGATTCCATCTCATTTTTTTCTTCTTCTTCTTCTTCTTCTTCAATATTCCACTGGATCCTTTAGCCGCATTAGCCCGGCAACGTGTCTCTCGACAAGAAGACGTAGTGGTGCCGAGTGACGAAGGCTCATTTGCGATGTCTTCCGAGTAGTAGTTGCTGCTGCGGTCCATTAGCGGTCAGTTACCGATTCATTGTCGGCGAGAGAGCGCATTAAAATTGATTTTCTTCACAGAGAGTTGTTCCCCGGGCGAACTTGCGGTGGCCTGGCGTAAGCTGTGTGACAAATTGCCGACCGTTAGACGGACGAGTCTACCGTCAGGATCGTGGTCATTCGAATCGAAAATTTGCAATCCTTTATTTAGTCAACAAGGTGGAAGGGCAACCGGTTCTTCCCTTTGTCGCGACACCCTCCATTAAGGAGGACCACTACCTTCGCAGTTAGTCCCTTGGGAGAAGACCGAACGTTTCCTTGGCCAAATTTGCCTATCTGTCAACGATTCGTAACGCTGGCTAACCGCACCAGAACATTTCCACCGAAAGACTCTCTATATTAGCACTATTAATGTTCCTTCTGTTGGTTCGGCTTTTCCTCTCGTCTTTCAAGGACACTAACTTTGTCTTGAGAATCATTACTCCAATGAAATTCGAGCATAGTCCTTTGACGAATGCGAGACAAGCATATGTCTTTCATTTAGGAAAGTCAGGATTGCAAAGAGATTTGGATTGCGGCGTGTGGTGTGTTAATCGGTGAGGACAGGGTAACACTCGTCTCTTCTCTGGTGAAGAGGCGGTGAGGAGTGTGCCGGTTTCTCTTGGGGAACGATCTCGTGTATCCCGATTTCACGTGTACGTACATACGTGTGCCCGGGCCCGTAGGGATCACCTGAGTGATCGTGCTTCTCCGATCGTGTTACGGGATCCCCGTCCCTTCCAGTTTGTTCGGCCAGATTTCGTGCATGACCGCACTCCGAATTCGTCGGCTTTCCAGCGTCGGCATGTGGACACCTTCCTCTCGATTGAAGAGAGGCTATCGAGCCTATGTTGATCGTCCTCGTTAATCGTCTAGTCTTCGTTCTGATTGTCGCTTCGCATTAACTAGAATTTCTTTCATGATATGTTCTACGAACTCGTCGATAAAAATAGCTGAGATCTTGATTTCTTTTCTGGGCCGAACTTTTTCCGCAAAATTTCACGTAATCCTCAAGGATTTCCTTGAGAGCGAAGAGGCAGGAGGAGTTCGCGGGCTGGAAGCCTCTTACGAAGTTCCACAGGTTCATCCTCTCGGAAGAGACAGCGTGGACCTCCCACGTTGGAAATACGATACGCGGACCCGGGTGACGATCCCGATCACTAATTGACCGTGCCGGTCTCGGCGATGATCTTTAAAAACACCCGGCCGATCATAATCGCCCGGGACGTGGGACACTGTATCATCCTAATTTAATAAGCCGCCCAGCCACTAAGGTGTAATCTTTGCCCTGGAAAAATTCCCCTTCCCCTTCCCCCTTCCCCCTTCCCCCAGATAGAGGAGCTAGGAAGACCCGCGCGCGCGCGCACTTTGCACGGAATTCCCTGTATGCTACCGCTCCTCTGCTCGACTGCTCGAAGGATCGTGCATTGACTCTTGCCAGAAGAGAAGCCGAACTAACAGCTGGTGCAATGGCATCCATCCTCCTGGTAAGCCGTGCTGCTGTTGGCTTTAGCGGAGGTTCAGAGGGTGAAGAGATGTTAAAACAGATTCCTTCGAGTTCCATCTCGATCCGGAGAGCAGAGAGGTGTATTGTACCGAATAGCGTTCTCCTTGCGAGTAAATCGAGGGTTGCTTCTCCCAAGGAAGCAGCACGGTAGCAGAGTTGCATGGGTAGCGCGAATTCCGCGCAATCACGGCGAATTACACGACTGATTGGATCGTTTATGCTGATCCTTTGATCCCATCCTTTCTTCCATCCACCTCCCCCTCCTCCTCTTGCGTGATATGAGCCGGCCGAGTGAGCATGCAGCCGGGCATCGCTCCGTTACGGGGCTTATCTTTCGCCAAATAAGGCTCGAATAAAATAAGGACCGATGCCCATTCGCGGATCGGACTGCGGTCAGGGACAATCAGCCCCGGCGAATTACCGATATGATTGCTACTGAAATATTCCCGCCGACAAAGCTACCCCTGTTCTACGCCTCTCCCTCGACCACCACTCGCTCGCCACTTTCCCGCACTCGGTAGTCCAGCAACAACTTTTTGTTTGCACAGGCCAGATTGATTTGCTGCGAAAATAGCACCCGGGGCATTACCACGCCAACAGCAATCTGCCGATACTTTTGCGCGCAAGGCCTTTCCCACCCCTCTAATTCAAATATATTTCACTCTATCCTGGAAATTCTACAACAGCCAGAACGCAAGCGTCCGATAACAGTAACTGATACAGTTACTCGGACTTTAATTATCCAGGATGAGGCTCAATGAAAATTGTCGCCTTCACAAGATTTCAACTCCTGATTACGTTCTGACGGGTGTACACGATGTTACCTCGAGTGGAACACGTTAGCTCATAGTGGTTTCTACCAAAAACGTTTTAGAAGCAGTTGTAAAACACACATTCGCTAAGCGGGTCGAAATATCTTTTTATGGAAGGGGCCAGTTAATTTTGGGGCCTAGGGAAGAGGGGAGGGTGTACGAGATGGTTGTGCGGTCAGCTGGGAGTGCGGGAACCCCGCAGCGGAGCACGCACGCGGTGGTGGATTTGGCGTGGAGGCAGGATGCCTGGCGATGGCGATGGCGCTGGTGGTGGTGGTGGTGGTGGTGGTGGTGGTGGTGGTGGTGGTGGTGGTGAACTCGACGCGGAACGACGGCAATTAATAGTGGCTGCCTATAGGGTGCCTGCGGAAGTAAAAATAAAGTGGCACGAAGCCTGCCCCTTTGGCGGCACTGCCGAGTCATTAAGCGGACCGGAGGGCCAAGCCATTGTATAATAGTGGCGTGCGTTACCACGTGCGGGAAACGGCAGGGCCTAAGTGCCCCCTACTATCGAGCATCGAGACCACCTATCCATAACTATGATGCTTCAACTAGTGATCTGATTTCTAAATTAGGTTAAAATCATCACGACAATCCTGTAATTGAATTCTTCAAGACACGAGGTGATCGTGGCAAGAATCGGCAGCTGATCGGGCGGGCCTCCTCTTAATGAAGGTAATTAAGTTTTTCTGCATCCCGAAGTCAACGGCAGCAGAAGCGCTCGCTTGATGGATGTCTCGTCCTATCTCGACAAAAGTGGTGGTAGCGTGTGCGCAGTGCGGAGAGAGTAGGAAAGGGGGCCAAATAGACCGAAAGGACCAATGAAAAATTGGCTCTCCGAGAGAGCACGTTTTTGTCCCGTGCTCCTTCTCCCTCAGCCAAGACTCTTGGCTAATTATATATGCTTTTATGCTTTTCTATGTGTCTGTCACATTGCTGCAAGATTTTTCAACATTTTTAAAGGCCGAAGTATACCGAAAACACTCGGAAAAGCCATCCTGATTAGGTGACCTGGTCTGATTTTCACTGTTTTATCCACGTTTTCAAGTCTTCCCGATTGTTTCCGGGGCTGAAATTTGGTAGAGAATGTTTTCTTGTATCAAGGAAGAAGTGATATAAATTCCAGAGCCCTAGCTCAAAATTCATTTTTTCGCAAATTTTTCCATATGTACCCCTTCATAAATTTTCGATTTTTCGAAGGTTCTGGGACTTTGACGAACGCTTGATTTTTCGATTGTTTCAGTATCAAAACGGATAGAAAACATAAAACCAGTGGGAGAAATGCCGGAATTGTATCGAAAACACATGGAAAACCGATCCTGAATAATACATTTTCGCCTAATTCCGATGGTTTTTCCTATGTTTTCCATACTTCCCGACATTTTCCGGGGTTGAAATTTGGTGGGGAATATTTTCTTGCATCAACGAAGAAGTGATATAAATTCCAGAGCTCTAGCTCAAAATTCATTTTTTCCCAAATTTCTGAAGGGGTATAAAAGCTAATATCGTATCACAAAAGTCGAAACTTGGCCAGTGGAAGAAGGCTCGTCGCGTTCAGACACAGACACGTCTCGGAATCCGTTTCGCGAAGGTTGGAAAGGGGCTTCGCGTCAAATTAATGGAATTCACGGGCAGAGCCGCGTTAGGAGGGACTTCTCAATTTGGCCGGCGAAGGCTACAAGGGCAGATTAAGACGATTACCAAGATTGAGGAATGAGATGAAGCGAGAGAAGCACGTTGCGGAGGAGGCGAGTCGTTGCTTCGGAGTGAAGTAGCGGGCGAGGAGCCGGGCACGGAGGAATGCTCGTTGGCCGATTACGCCATTAACAGGAACAAGCCGTAACAAGGGAGGAAGGATGCTGCCATATGTGGTAGCTGTGTTTACGTGTGCATGCTTGCATGCCCTATCTCCACTTATCCTACAAGTTTCCATGGCCCTAGAGAGTAGCGTAAGACGCGGTTGCGTGTTGGTATGCGCGCTACTATCATTCTATCAATCATACAGCTGGGAAGGACCTCGAGCTTGGGAGGCTCGCCACTTTTTTCACGGACACTTAAGTATCCGGGGCGAAGGGTGGTGGTTGTACGCGTAGCTACATAGTGTGAAGAGGAATGAAGCCCGATCCCTACCAGGGGGATATCATAAAAATTCCGGGTATTACAGGATCGACGGATTCATCGATGGGATCGAGTGGACGACCGGGGGGGACCGGTTAAAGGCGGAATGTGGTGTTGTCGCAACAGAGACTTTGTAACTGATCGGCCAATCGGCTCCCTCCCTCTCTCTCTCTCTCTCCCTCTCTCTCTCTTTTTCTCCGACACCCACTCTCCCCTGGACATATAAGCTTGCGCAATGCAGCGAAGAATGAGACAGGATATATCGATGATAGTGCAGCCGCTCTCGGTTTCGCCCAACGTAAGCGGCCACACACCATGAACACTCGAAACCACAATAATTTAGCGCCTCGGGCTAATTCACCCGCATCTACAGGCTACGAGGGTTGCGCTTGCCCTTTCTAATACCGCCCTAATTGTACGAGATTTTCCCAACGATTTCAACTAGATATCCTTCCTCGTTCGACTATAACGCTTGATGACTGTTCGGAGTATGCGCGTCACCGCTCGCTCGGGACAATTGTACTGTCAACTTGATATGTCCATAGCTGTCGCTGTCGCCGGTGACTCCTGCCGCAAGAGGCACTCTGCAAATGGAATCGATCTCTCGGGTATCGGCCGCGGGAATGGAGTGTCCGCCGATTGAACAGATTGGTCACAACAGTTTCGCTCGGCTCTCCATTCTCCAGGACTCCGATCCCTGGGCATCCCTCTTTCGCTGACTCGGGCTTTCTGCCAGTGTATACGAGAACCTCGCTCACTCGCTCGCTCGCTCTCTGCCACAGCTCTTACGGCCCTGGCCACACGTTACGGGCTTCAAACCACAGAGCCTAACGTTCCCATATGTATCATATGTTCGCTCCTACCGTGCACCGTCCACCGTCACGCACACGCACGCAGCCCATGCACGCGCGTCAATTCTCACGCACTCGTGCACGCACCTCATCTGCTTAAATTGTCCCCGTCGAGAGCAAAACAGAACGGCCCGACTACTTCTGACACGTGTGTTTTCATCGAGGGATAAAAACATCCCTTCAACCGTTCTCATGATACTTTACAGGTAGCAATCTTTATTTAAAGATTCCAATGGACAAAACAGGTGTAAAGGGAGTGTTAAAAATGAAGGGGGATGACGAGAGAAGTTTATAATCGAATTTGAAAAAGTGATCGGTGGATTTGGAATGAATGGGAAATCGAGATCGATGAAACGTTGGGATAAGGAGCGTGGAAGGCGATGGAGAGAAGTACGGGAAACCGTGGCCAGGACACACTCTAACTGCTACAGAAGAGGCTGCGGTCTTTGCGGCGTTATATTCGTTTACCTTACGTTAATCATGGCGTTTTATGGTAATTCAATCGCGTCCTTCCCGTGCGCCTCCGTCCTCCCTGCGTCCACCGCGGCCACAACTCCGGCTGGATCAGTTGGCAGTCTTTCATTCTGCAATCGATCCTACATCGCTGATACGATTCCCGGGCGCAACGGGGATCGTGCACGCCGGTAATCCGATCGAACGAACGAACGAACGATCGATCGATCGATCGATCGATCGATCGGTTGTCGTCGTTGCCCCCGGCCAACTCATGCGCCTCGTCGATCGGGCCCTCCGATATCGGATGGTCCCCTTGTAAGGGGAGCCGATTTGTTCCTTAATAATCTTGCTCCTCGTTACTGCCTAATTAATACCGCAATTAGCCGCTCTAGGAGAACAGCCAACCCGCTCTTCTTTACCAACGCCGCCACCGTTGCTCCTCCTACTCATCCTCCTCCAGCTATTATTAATAATCGCACCTGCTGCTACCATCAACCGGTTCTACCGCTAATAATGTCCCTTTGATTCTCGACTTATACTCTATTTACCATACCAATGATTCACCGATATTATGTCTGTCAGCGACTCTATTCCTCCTACAAACTATCCTATTCTCGATTCATTTGATTCTCAGTGTGAGTACTCTATCGATGACTCCGATGAATTAACCGGGCGTGTTGGTGAGTGTGTAAATATGAAGCTTCCCTGATAATCCGCCGGGATCCCGATAGGAGGAGGATTGCGCGCATGATCCATTAAGAGTAATCACTCCTGACAGTGTCGCGGCGCGGACAAAAGTCATTGCTCCTCGAAGGACTGCGCGCCAAGAGGTTTTCTCGAATATTTTTCGACACATAATACTCTGGGCGGTTAGCTCCGTGCTCGCTCCATCAGCTCCGATCAAATCGTAGCAGGCTCGCCGAGGGAGAGAAAGAGAGGACTCGGGGGACTGGATAATGAGCTTAGACATCATCCCTGGCTCTGGTGCTCGAGTGAGATGGGAGTACCTGGTAAAACCGAGATAGGAAAAGGCCCCCAAGAAGAAAATAGAGACTTTAATACCAAGAGAACGCGATAAAACTCGGGGTAACTTTAGAGGACAACTTAGCTTCGCTCTTGGGTGCCAAACCGAAATTCGCACGATGTTTCTGAGTGGCAAAATCTTGCTAACAAAAGAAAGGTATCGGCAAGAAAGGATTATCGAGAGAGAGAGAGAGAAGAAGGAGCAGCAGCCAATGGTATTTTTGCGGTAGCGCAAAGTTAAGGCCGTGGCCGCAAGAGCAAACGTCGGTCGGCCGCAATCTTTGGTCAATCTCCGAGGCAGAGATCCAGGCAATCTCGCTGAGCAAACAAAAAGGTGGGAGATGCTGCGAGTTATCCCGCCGCGTAGGAAACGATATGATGCGAAACCGAGGAACTACCGATCGACTCTTTGTCGGTGGCTTTCTCGCCTGGATGCTGTTTCAATGGGAATATCGCATCGATAATTCTCCCTCGGCTCGAACCCCACCATTTCATCCAACCAACTATAAACACATTCGTACAACTTTTGTATTAGCAAACGATTTATGTATATCGAAACATTGATATAACACTGGCCAATTAACAGTGTGTGAAGACGTCAATCTAGCCAATTGAACGTATGGCGAGTTACTCGACTAGGTTCAAGCTCGAATTAAGGGTGTACCTTGGCGCGCAATCAGTTTTCCATCACGACTCAATTACCAGGCGATCTAATTAGCGGGAGAGAATTTCTGTTATCGGCTGGTCGAGAGTACAGAGGAGAGAGAAGAAGGGCTCTCTCGGGGTTAAGACATCGCACGATCGATCTTTCCGTGCGAGCGTGAAAACAAATGAGCCTCGGACAGGAGAGGTTCGAAGCGGCCCTTTTGAGAGGGCCTTCCCGGGCCCTTTGACGCCTCTCCGCCTATCCCCGTTCACAGTAGCCGCTCGCTCTCCTCTGACCTCGACACTTTTCTTATTTCTCTATTCCACTTTTTTCCCACTCTCCCTCTCTCTCTCTCTCTCTCTCTCTCTCTCTCTCTCTCTCTCACTCTCTCCTCTTACTGGTAGATCTCACTCTCGCGAGCGCGCGGCCGCGCGCGCCCCAACTCCCTTGGAATAGCGTAATGAAGCCGCTCGAATGGACAATCCTTCCACCGGCTGGCCACCATGATACACCCCGCCGAAAGGGTTAATAACGATCTCCCACCATCGATGTAATCACTTTCCACTCGATCTCATTTCGTGCGATACCTTTTCTATCAGAAGTGTGTGGTGGTGGTATCATCGGTGGCGCACTAGTGGATAGTGCGTAGGCGCGCTTGTTAATTGCTCGGTGGTTCAAGCGACGCAATTAACAATCGTAATTGCAGTCAATCGAGCCAGGTGATTCAGGAAGAGGGGATGGGCAGTGTGATGTGTGGTAGTAATATGCAAGAATGGCCGTTGGCTGGACTCACTGTCGATGGTAATATTGATTAATTACAGCTGGGGAACGGCACCGCCTCGTCAGCCTCGGACAGACACCTTCGGCGATTCCTCGCAATCATCGCGGCCTCTCATTAATAACCGAGTGGTACGCGTTCCACGGCGTCGCTTATATACCAGCTCCAATTTTAAGCTTCTCGTTATTTAAAAAGGGGGGGGGCGGGCGGGAGGGAGGGAGGGAACCCGATACAAGAATAATTCGACAATCGTGCGACTTCTTCCGGCGTTGGTATGGGTACCAAAACCGTCGGAGGAAACTCCTGTCGACGCAATTAAACTAATCAAGGAGATATCAGCGTCAATCATCGAACGAATCGCCGATAATAAGTCATTCTCAAGGACTAGCATAGACTTTCGTCATACTAAACGCCTCGTAATGATCTCAATCTCGTCGCCTCACGCAGGCCCACACTCGTACAACATACGATTTAGTCGTGAAGTTTCTGATTTCTAAGGCGGAAAGTCATATCTGAGGCACCGACATCCTTAGGGGAAGGTGTCAGGGTAATTAATTAAGTTTGACTTCGCCGCACAAATTATAGGGGCTTCAGTCAATTAATTAATTGTAGGCAAGCCGAGTTTTCCCGCAGGGCTGAATTCGAAAGGGATTTTGTCGCCTTTTAGAAGGCATCACTCCCTCGAATAATAGATACTCGCGCAAAGGTTCTCACCCCAAACGATTTATAAGCCGACACAATGGGACACGGCTCGATAAATAATTACTAAAGGCAACTGGGTGTTTTTTTGTCACAAGTTTTTAGAATACGTGTCTTCTTGAAGGTATATTAAACGCGAGCGTTTCTCCCGCAGAAAATGGCCCTCTGTGCGAACGCGGTAGGAGATGATAAAGTAGGGGGTGGAGGGCAGCTATCCGATAGAACTGGAGCAAAATGGATGCTGGTACGGGGACACGAGGCGGCCGAATAAAAGAAGGCCGCCGGCCAAGAGTAATGCCTGGGGAAGCAGTTAAATCCGCTGCATGTGTGCCCCTCAAGAGATCTCTCTCTCCAGTCGAGCCCGGCACCCCCACACCCTTTGTTTCTCCGCCAGGTGAGGCTTTTGTTTCGGCTATACGAGCGAGGACGATAAAATGAAAAACAGGGGCCCCGCAGCCACCCATTCTCACAATGCCGTCTATTTGCATAATCTCGCGTAATCTCCGCCATTTTCTCCGTTTAATTTACGGCACTCGAGCTGAGCAGCAGCCTCCTCCCTTTTTAGTCGGAGTTAACTAGATCTGGAATATCGGTGCTTCGAGTACCATGATAAATCCAGTCCATGCAAGAAACCAAGCACGAGGAGAAAGAGAGAGAGAGAGAGAGAGAGAGAGAGAGAGAGAGAGAGAGAGAGAGAGAGAGACGGAAATAAAAGAGGTAGTGTCAGTCACAGAAATCAGAGGTTTTTCAGAGTCGGTAATGACCAGGGCGCACCACTACCCCAGGCTAGATGACTGGTAATGATTAAGACCGATTGGATTGTAGGTGCTGGCTTCAATTATGAGCGGGGCACGCTATTCCCTCGTTACAACGCATTCTCTCTGTCTCGCCTGGAAAAAGAGTAAAGCGAACCCCCCTCTCTCGGAACCGAGGGCTTCGAGCGAGCGCTTTTAATACGTGTGAACGCTCCTTTATTAGTAGCGTGACCAATGAGTGCTAATGCTATTAATCAAATGGCTGGCACTCTAGGTGCTCGGGGCTACCAGCGCGAACCATTGGATTCCTCCAATTATTAACTGACTACGATACTAGTCCATGCAACCCCTCTTCTCTCGACTCGGCTCGGACCCCAGCTCAATGGGAAGCTCGTTCTCGAGCTTACCGGACCACTTTGCTGAGGATGCTTCCGATATCCGCAGGCGAGGGTGGCTCCCAAACAATTCCAGAGGGGCAACGGCAAATAGGAACGAGAACGATCTAGTCGGGAAGTTCTGCTTGCCCTTCGACTCTCAATGTAGAAATTGCCATAGTACCGTTTCCACTACCCCTATTCTACTGTTACTGTAACAGTAGAATGGGTTTGGTCATTGCAACAAACTATCCCAACTACTACTAACTACCCTTGGATTCTCCGTGTAGTATTTCGACGCTATTACCGAGATTACTATATCGGCTTTAAACAGGAACTATTACTTGTGACGCATTGCGATTGTTAGGATAGCCTTTCGCGGGTGTAATTGTAGAGAAGGCAGGTGTGTATCCTTGGAGTGACTATCGGCAGTGTTACTTCCGTTATTTCTGATGTATAACACTTGGCGTGAATATGACGCGCGGCTCCCGAGAACGTAGAATTGCGGGGAAACCGGGCGAACAATGAAACCGAGCTTGCTTTACCGCATGTAACTGCGATAGGTATCTGCGGCGAAATTAATTATGGAAGCACTTCCGTGGCCAGTGAAAGCGGAAGTGCGCGAAATAATCAGAAGAAAGTCGAATCGCCGGTATACGCGAGCGGCGAGCCCAGTGCAAAAACCATTCGGAGTTGGCAATTTTCTCGCCCCGAGAGCCGTTCTACACCGGCAGCGATATATCGCGCGGACGCATTCTTAATTAACACACTATTTTACCAGCGCATAATTACCGGGAGCGAACGACCGCTTCCAGAAGCGGTTTCTCGCCGGGCCAACTGCGGTGGAACTTGGCGCAATCACCTGCCTTCGAAATGACTCGAATGCACCTGGAATTACTCGACGGTCTTATTCAATGAACATGATAGCAGAGATTTGTAGAACTCTATTTTAGGTGAGATAAAAAAAGTGGGGGAGGGCGGAGCCGCATGATTCGCGTCGCTCGAATGTAAATCCGAGTGCAATCTGGCGATCCCGGTGACAAGGAGTAACGGTCGAGAAACCTTAGGTGATCCGAGGCGATCGAATGTCGAAATCTATACTTGGTGGGGGCGGCGGGGAAGGGTCGGCGAGGGATGAGGGGGGGGGGGGGGGGGCAGTCGGGTATCTCCCGTAATGGCCTCTCTGTTACAGGTGTGTGTCCGATCGCCGTCTTTTATTTAATCTTTCGGAGCGTAAGTGCATCGTAAACCTAACTACTCGCCGAACCGGACCGCTCGGCTCGGCTTGCGCTCACGCACGCACGCACTCACGCACTCACGCACGCATGGTAGCACCATGGATTAGACAGCCACGCGTTAATGTGATCCCTCGTTGCTGATACCTTGTACCATTTACACGGTAGGATGTTTTTTCGCCTGCCTCTTGTGACACAGTTCGATACTACGGTCCAAGGAAAATCGGAATGCCGCGTTCTACCAGGCATTGGGAATTCCATGGAGAAGTTGGTAAGGAGGTCGTCGCAGCAAGCGGAATCGACCATCTGCCGACATGTGTGCCGTTTGCGTGCTTCGTTCCTTAAGAGGCCGGGCACGGGATGACCGATCGCTTACAGGAAAACTGCAATGCTCTCCAAGAGTGGTGCAAGCAGAAAAAGTGCTTTGGTGGCTTCTATCGTTATGGTGGAAAGTTGTGAGTACACTCGTTCCACCGTGAATCGAACGTGATAGTATACATATGGATGTATAGAAAGAGGAGGTGTCGGCGGCTTCTTCGATCTACCGAATCAACCGCTTTTACTCAGCAGTCAGTCAGTCCGGTGCCGGCTTTTATTCTATCCCCGAAGGTCTTCTTCGTCCCATTCGAGCGTGCACGCCATTACACAGCCACTCTACGGCATTAAGCTTACGGTGGACAGAGCAGAGCGGACTCACGTGCAAAAACGAGTGTTCAGCCTCGCTCGAATTCAGTTGGAAAGAGTGGATAATCACGGGAATTTGCAAGAACCGACAACTTTTCCAAACACACCGATAAATCCACGCTAATTTCCTTATTACGATAGAAGGATTAACGAGAGGAAAGAGAGAGAGAGAGAGAGAGGGAGAGTTGGGTGGTAGCTTCCCTTAACAGGGCATCAAAGGGAGTGACGGACAAATTACCGGGAAGTTTACCAATCGTCCATCGCGGCTCCTCCTTTTCCTCACCCTTTACTGTCCCTTCCCTTCCCGTTGCCTTCTTTTTTCCTCTTTACTCTCGAGCAGCTTTTTTCCTATATTAATCCCACCGCAATGACGCGCTGATAATCTTGGAAGGGGCTGTTTTAAATTGGCTCCTTTGACGCGATACGCCGCGCGATGAGTTTCATATTGGAATAATTTTCGAGCGACCTTCCCCGTCTAGTCGGTTCCTGTCGGTCCCTCGACAACGCGCTCCTTCCCTCTATCTCTTTTGCGCGCCTCTCTCATTCCTTCCCTCGCACCCCCCTTTTTTTTCCTTTTTACCGTTCTTCGCCGTTTTTGCCGGCGAGCCGTCCAGAAATTGGCGCGCGTAGTTGCTAAATGGCAGCGTGGCCATTGGCCGGAAAATCCACCTCCCCGAAAAACTTAGCCCTTTGCCATGAAAGAGGATTCCTCTGATATTCGAGGGTGGAAAGTGCCTATTTCTCGGCGATGAATACCACTGCTTTTCCATACGAGTTGGAAGGAATATGCAGGAACTCATCAGTGCATCATTTATGAGACATTCGTCATCGGAGAAAAGAAATTGCAGTGGAGAACGCAACTCGATCACTTTCCCAGAATCGATGACTACTCCCCCCCTTTGGCGACTAGGCAGGCCCTGGGACGCAAGCAATTAAGTCCCAGGAGTGTCGTTAAACTATGGTGCCCGCCCTCGTTAACGGTCAAACATGGCGCTGGCAGAGCGAGGCGGGAACACGAGGCTCCCGCAATCGACAGGAAACGGACGTGGAAAACGACAATTAACTGTTGCGTGTCAGAAAAGAGTGAGTTGGCCAATCTCGAAATTATTACACAAAATTCTTCGTTGCACGGGCTCACCGCAACGCTTCGCCAGCGATATTCACTAGTTGGCTTCGAGCGATCTCTTTCAAAAGATTACGTTCATATTCACTGGTTCGCTCTCTCGATTAATGGCCAAGCGTTTCACAGAAAGGCGAAGCGCATCCAACCATCTTCTCGCGCGGCCTAATTATCAAATTCATTGTCGGGACGACCGCGGCATAGAAGTAAACGGCGCGGATCCGCGCGATAACGAGGGCATTGTTTCAACGAGGCTGATTCCCGCTAACGGAAAGCACAGGCTGTTAGGAAAAAGTAGAGACTAAATAGACAGTGGAACTTGATTCATTTACGGCTAAACAGCCATCGTCCACCACCAACATCAATTGCAATGAGTAACTTTAAGAGGGGAGAAGACTAAAGAAAGTTGGCACAATGTTTCTTTAGACATGCGGATTACGTAGAAAAGGTTAGATAGCCGCTGGAAAGGAATCACAGGGAAGAATGGTAAAATAAAGTAATTGTTCCTATTACTAATGCGAGGAAGGAAGTATGTGTGAATCGTGTAGCGCCTCAAATAACACTGTACCAAGCAGAAGTACTTGTTCTTTTGCTGGAACATAGTGAACTGGGGCTCCCACTCAGTTAACTCGAGGAGGATGATAATTCTAGCTGCTCTCACCTTGTGAGCGCCTTGTGAGAATCCGGGCAATTACGTTGGTTCTCTGTGTGCTCTCTCGCCGCGCTGGTATCTCCCGCTTGTTTAGAACGAATTAATTTAGATGTCTTAATTGCCACGGGTTAATTGTTGCGGAATGAGCGGCGGCGCCGTAAAGTGCTCGCCGCTCTTCAAAGACACCCGGAACACCCTTTGCGCATCGGGATTGCTTTCACCGGGTTTCCCGTCTTTTCCGTAGAACACAAGATACATATATATATATATATGTTCCTTATTTCATTTGGATTATATACTCGACAAAAGTCTAGTATAATAATTCCATTTATTCGTTAAGAATATGTATCAATAAATGCATGTGGCGTGCAAGGTGTTAATGGAATTATGTAAAAGGCGATAAGAATCGGTGGAATGACTCACTTTGAAGAATTGCTTCCGAGTGTGAACTTTAGGATTGGTTCTTGCGCGCCGGGGAGGCAGCCAGCAAGAACTAGGAAACGATGAAAGGTAAACGCACGTATAGGAGCGAGCATTATTCTCGCTTTCCTCCTGGGAAAGTCAAGGCATCGAGCGTGTTAATTGCAATGAACGTTAAGTAACCGACGACGCCGCCGCCGCCGCCGCCGCCGCATATGTGCAGGTAGAGGTACATGTCTACAGCACATATGTAGGTAGAGCGGGCCATTATCATTTGTAGCGAGCAACAAAATCGCCGGGGCAGAGGCAGAGGCAGGGAGGCCCTGCTGCCTCCGGGGAAAGCAGTTTACAGCTTGTTACTTATCGCGATCAAGTGTGCGAGCGAGCGAGCGAGCGCGAGCACTAATGCGCCCCTGCACGAGAAATCCTATCGAGCGACGAATCAACGGCGAATTGAACATAACGCAATAGCCAGAGCACCGGCATATTTTTCGCTATTTTATGCCTGCCTGACTTTTCTCCCCACTTGGATTTTTCCGCTAGGAGAAGTCGAACGCCGAACAAGTGGGAAAGTTAGAATCTCCAACTACCCCAAGTATCGACTTGAAACAGCTAACATTTCCCATAGTCTTTTTAACGACGGATGCTCGACAGTATTGTGGCATGTCATTAAGGTAATGGATGATTAGAGCGTGGAAACCCCGCCGGTGGGTGATGGATGCCGATCGCAAGCGTGAAATCCAACAGCAACGAGTACGAGATACTCCGAAGTAATGACTGCTAATGAGTGGCGAAGCGTGTCTTAGCGAGGAAGAGCGCGTTAACCACTCGGGAAATCGGTAATCGGCTGGAATAATTGACTCCTCTTACCTTTTCCCGGCGCTCTATTAGAAAGAAGTGTGCTGCTGCGAACACGTGCTGTTGTGGGTAGGAGTGGGTCTAAAGGAGAGGCTGCAGTTGGTGGCGGTCTGGCATCCAGGTTTTTCGCCTCTGCCGGCTGTCCTATTAATCGGAGTCAAGCTGCGCATATCTCCTGGCGATCAGGGAAATTATCCCTCTTTTGCTTCGCCGCACCGCCGCCGCCGCCGCCACCGCCACCGCCGCTGCCGCGCGCGCTAACTTCTTTTCTCGCTCGAGGGCAAATCGGCGCGAATTACTGGTACGTCCAACCGCCAACTTCGAACCCCGGGATTGTATTATCCTAATCGCGCGAGCTCGCTCCTCATTACGGGCAGGGTACGCGGCGATGACTATGACTGATGCCGAGCCGGCACGACGAATCGTCCGCGCGATGCACATTACGAATAAATATCACTCTTTGTGCCGGAGCACGCCCGAGCAGGAACGCATGGCACGGCGCGGTGCTGCGGCGCACGTGAGTCTCGTCTCTAATGCGAGCGGAACTGGCCCGGAAAAAAGAGCGCTCGCCACTTGGGTGGGTCTCGAAAATGCGAGGCGAGAGCGTACCGCGCGCGCGGTGCTGTGCTGGTGCTGTGCGGCGCGATTAAATTAAGCGAAATCGTGCTCGCGTGCCCGCCTCGCCGCACCGACGCGGCCCAACGATTGATCGCGCCAGGATAAATCATAGATTTACTCTGGCTTCCACGAAGCGGTCACTCGCCGTTACGGCACACAGGCCTTGCTTGCTTGCTTGCTTGCTTGCTTGCTTGCTTGCTTCCTTGGTAGTGCTTGCGCGCGAGTAAGGCAAGCCGCCTCTTTCGAGGAACACCTCGAGCACGGCTGGCCTGTGAGAAAATAGCACTTCGTTCCCATTCGATTCGAAAGCCCTGAAGCCCATCGGGGCTTTCGCAATGACGGCAATGCCCGCCGGCTCGCTAGGCTGTAATTTTACCAGTAAATCGTAAATTTATACTTCATAAATATGTGAATTTCAATGTGGAAAGTGGTCATTGCGCTCTAATTACGTTTCCACACTCGCCATCTATCTTCTGGCACTCCGCTGGTAGCGAGGAAAGAAAGCATAATTAAATTAAATTAAGCCTGCCCTCTTGGTGCCTCCTCCGGTGCCCTCGACGCCATTCCTGCCTTCGTCTCCTACTGGCGGAGATAGTCCCGCCACGCCGCCTTTATTTGCAAGCAATTTGCACTCGGCGGATCGCGGCGCAAAAAATCTGAAAATAATGCTCGCGTATTAATCATATCTCCTCGTCCTCCTTCCCGCATCACCTTCGCGCGTTCCTCGAGCGTGCACATCTGCGACGGGGGCCTCTCGTCGTACCTGGTACCCTTCATCCACGTCTCAGCTTCACCAAGGAAGTTGTTGCTCCACGTACTTCGCATGCCCAAAACTATCAAAGACAGGACATATCGCTAACTTTTATTAAACCCTTATAAATGGATATCACTGACAATCAATGTCATTAAGAGTTTATTTTTATTTACGATGATCAATAGATCACAGGTGGATTGTAAAACTTATTATTTACATTGTAATTCAGTGGAAATGAAAGAGTTATGTCTTCTTTGACTTCTTGGAGGGCTCGAGGCCGCTACCATATTCGGATGTGTTGAGCATCCTGACTTTCTTCAACATGCTGGCACCCATCCTGCTGTCCTCGGCCTTCGCTTTCTTCTGCGGCAGCCCCTCGCTCCTGAAAGGACAGAGGAGACTGACAGTGGTCGCAGTCCTTAATAGCCGTATTACGGTTAACCCGCAATTTTCGGTAATTCGCGTAAAGGACATGTGGCGCGGACAGAGCGGGGTAATCGAAAATCGCATGCATTCATTTTACCCTTTCTTCTCTCGGCCTTTCTTCCTACCCACGCAAGGATGGTGGGGCGGGGGAAGGGGGTGCGCTGCTCTCTGGCAATGGTCTCGCCAAAACTTGTCGGTGCTTTTTCTGAGAGCAGCGACGATTACGTCCATAACACGGGTAATCTTCTAGAACGGGTGTAAAGCGTGACCGAGAACCGAGCAATCTTCGGCATAGAATGCCAAGGTGCATATCATACTTTTTCGCACTTGACCGAAGTCGCGTGAGAGCTCTCGCTTTAAGTCGAGAGAGGGCCCCCCCCCCCCCCCACCCACCCGTTTTTTTCTCCCTATTAAACGCATTGGAGCACCTATAACTTGAGATCTACCAGGTAAACTTGATCGAATGTCTGGATACTAGCCATAAGTAGAATGGTGCCGGCAATGTCGGCCAGTGGATGCAGAGTGGTGCACAGTGCGGGGGGCTCACTCGTGCAAGCGAGCGTAATTGCAGCCGCAGAGGCGTACACCATGCTTCTCCCTCGATCCATTGGACCGACAGTCCGGTGCCCGCCTTTCACCCATTAAAACTGACTCGCTCTCTTGCCAGATGCTGAGCTGGAGAGCACCACGCGCTCTCTGGGAAGGTCGCCCGTGCAGAAAGCACGCCCATTTAGATCGCACCAAACACGTTGCTACTTAAGATACATATAGCAACCAGTTTTTCAGAAGGGGGGGAGGGGAAAAAAAAAGAAACATATCCGAGAACTCGACGTGTAGACGAGAAAAGTGGTGGGTACGTGAGAAAAAGTGGCATAACATACTAGACAGGCATTAAAAGTAATCCCCGGTGTAATGAAAGAGAAGAATAACAGTAGATTCAGCTCGGAGTGACAATGTACGAGTAGTAGGAACAGTAAGAGGAGAGAAGCTCATGAAAGAGAAGAGGATGGAAGGGGGAGAGAGCAAACGACACACTGAACAGGAGAGGGAGTGAGGTGGATAGTACTGGTGTGCTCGTGCCCGTGGTTTCCGTAAATGGCGCAGAGAGCCACGGCCGGAAGTGGCGGTCGCATCAGTCTGTTTAATAGCCGTATTGTATAATTATGAACAATGGAGGGAGGGAGGGAGAGAGAGGGGGGGGCGACGAGGACGGGATGCCGGGGTGAGGAAAGAGGGGGCGGGGGGGGGCCGAGGGTTCCGGGAAGGAGAAGGGTAGAAGCCAGCCGAATGCAATGTGAAATGCATACGAGCCGCGCGCGTTACTACCGCCAGAGACAATCGGGAGATTCGTGGTGTGAGTGTGTGTGTGTGTGTGTATGAGAGAGAGAGAAAGAGATCGAGGGCAGTGGAGGTAGTTGAAGGGAAAGGGAGAATGCGAAGGGAGACGAAGAACAAGAGAAGCAGAGGCAGAGGACGAGGACGTGGACGAGCACCAGGAGGACGAGAATCCTATGGCTTATGGCTGCTGACGAGGCTCTCTCTATGTAGAGAGACAGAGTGAAAAGGAGAGGGAGAACACGTCCGCCCGTTCCTCCTACATGACGGATGAGAGCCAGCGATGCTTTTGACGTGGCCGACCTCTCCAGGAGCCACGCCATGTCCTCCCGCACTCGCCGGCTCGCTCGTTCTCCTGTAACAAGCTTGCACATGCTTGCGCTTGCTCCTGTTTCCGTAAAGAGAGAGCGGCATGCTCAACCCGCTCTCTCTCTCTCTCTATATATATATATATATATGTATCTCTGCATATGCGTGCACCAGGATTGTATGAGCGTGTATCGGTCGCTATGTGTGTCGCGGTTAACGCGCTAAGCCACGCGTGAATCCGTCATTAATACTGTGAGCCCTCTCCGCTCGAGCTCTGCGGTCACTCTCTGTGTACGTGTCTCTCAGTGATTGTCAGAGTGCCAGGCACTGATCGGCCTGTTAAGAATCAGGCCGATTCACCAGAAAGGTTTCCGTCGACGACCTCATTCCGATTACTTCATGACACATCGAGCAAAAACACCTTAATTCTTCTAATACAAAGAATTCCTATCACTTTTGTGGATATAATGTGAAAGACCACTTTATTGGATACTTACGGCTGATTCGATAATCTATTGTTATGCTGACGCTTCCCAGTATCCTTTTCATGCAGCGTCTTCCCAATTCCACCGATCTTCTTCGGTGGATCCCTCAGGGCGAAACTCTTTGCATAGTGTCCCAGATGAAGGTCTCTACGATTGAAGATCTCACGCATATCGAAGGGGTAGCTCGAATAAAATCTTACCCACGAGCTGTAAGCTGAAGACAGATTTAAAAAATACCGTTTCAATTAATACACATTGGAGATGATAGAGGAACTTGATCGATTGTGGGAGTAAAATCAGCGCAACTAATCGTTAGAACCTTTCAGGCGGTAGAAATATGTCGGGCGCGTGTAAATGAGGCCACGTGCAGCTAGCGCGAGAAAGGCTCATAGGTAATCATTGGTTAGATGTAGTGCGCCCTTATTAATCGCGGTTCCATTAAGTTTGGAGCGGGGGTCGTTCGTAGGGGATGCGTGGCCCAGCGTTTGGGCTATTAAGGGGCATTAACAGGGGTCGAGTCAAGTGCTGTAGCTAATAGTCACTCCCTTATACCTTAGCCCTCTCTCTCTCTCTCTCTCTCTCTTTCATTCCCATCCGTCTATCTAGCTTCCGTGGGTGAGAAAGCAGGGGGTTCTTCGATCCTGAGAGAACCCGACATGTGCCGGGGCTAACTGTCGCTGCGTGCGAAAAATCCTCCACCGTGAAGTGCTCTAATCTTCCCTACACTCGTCGACATAAGACACATATGCATCGTTTTATTCAATCCTGACTTTTTCCCCCTCATCCTTTTTCACAATATTACAAAGTTTCCCCAAGAACCTTGGATTCCTCTTAATTCGACATTTTTGGTATTATTACTATCCGGGCAGATTTAGTGGGTTCGATAATTCACTGTAGTAGACCTTGCTCCGGACATTTACCGGCTTGGCATCCGGCCGGCAGTCTTGCAACGCGTCTCTTCTGCTAGGGATAAGAAAAGCCCGGACATCTTTCGCCCGTGCTGTACATATACGTGCGTATATCGCGGTCGGTGGCGTTGTTGAAAGAGGGAAAATGTTTTTCTCCACTTAGCGCATAAATCAGAGAGTGCGCAGGGTGAGAGCGGTGCACCGGGAGCCACCGAGAGAAACCAGAGAGACGGGCAGATAAAGTGAAAAAGGGGCGAAAGAGCGAAAGAGAAGGAAGGAGAGAGAGGAGAAGAGCGGCGGCGTCGAGCGGAGAGTGGATGCGAGTGCTCGCTCGCATGGGGTGGCATTGTTCCTAAGTGATGTAACTGCGTCTTATTGTATTTGTATCCTGTATCGCATTGTTAAGAGTCTCCCGCCACAAAGCGTAAGTGGTTTCGGCGGAAGCCACATTCAGTGGTCGGATTGTGCGGGCCACCCTCTGCGAAAGGCGTATCAACGATGTAGACTGCTACTGCTCCCCGTCCAACTCACTGCCACCCCCTCTTTCCATTCACTTCATTCGCACGAGAAGTGCGTTCTACCTGCAGCACTATCCCACTGATTGACTTTATTTTTCAAATACCAATCGAAAGACTTCAAGTAATCCAAATGAATCTTGATATCGATTATACGAAAAAAAAAGTGGTGGGCAAAAATTGTGATATAACAGTAGTGTTTATCACTCCTGAAGAGTCATGTTGAAGTAGATTCAGTCTGAAATTGGTATAAAGGGCAAACACATAGAGGGGATGGAAAGGATGAATCCCTTAGGTCAATGGTAAGGGTCGTAGCCTGGGGGAGGGGGGGGTCGCTTCATGGAGCTGTACCGTCACTATTGGGGGTTGTTCGGCTCTATTGGGGTGATAATGTTACGAATTAGCGAGATTTCCACTTGCTCGCACTCGGCCCTGCCCCCACATCAGTCACGAATTAAATAAATTTCGGGATGAGATCCGTTGGAGAATACAGGAAGTGGTCATGTACTGCCCACTGACTTCCTTTGTAAATCTCCCCCTTAAGCGAGCGTTCCTTCCGAGATTCTACCCTCCTCGTTGACCCCTCAAATCCCGATTTCTCCGGCAATCCTTACTGCTCGGAAGGACAATGATTTATTATTTATTCATCGCGAGCCATGACTGTTAGCCGAGTGTCTGATTTACGATATTGTGGATACGAGGATCATTAGAGGAAATTCTAACACCACTTCCCTGTTGCTGTCTTCTGGGCAGGCTCGTGGCAGCAGCAGCCTCGTCAACCCTGTCGATACAGCATCCAAGCGAGGGCGCAAGCTCGAGAGCGCAATCGACTCGGACAATTAATCTATCAATCACGGTGGTCGCTCGCTCGAGGAACGGTCAAGTGGTTAGCTGTGTAGCGTCACTCAAATCCAGAGCGGCTAAGCGCTCAAAAACCGTGGCTAACCTTCGTGTAAAGTCACGCTTGATGCTTGATGCAGGACACGGCCGCGCGAACGCTCGCGCAACCTCCCGAAAGCTCTTAGAAAGATTTATGACCTTTTGCCATTCCTTTTCTAATCGATCGTCCCTCCGCCGAATGACCGACTATTAACGCCAGGCCACTAAAGGTTCTCTCGCTCAAAATTCACGCTCTAGTTGAATCTCTAGTGTCGGATAGATATGCGTTCGCCAAGAGGGCAAAAGAAATATCTCGGTGATCTCATGACGATTCGCAGAGTATCGGGATGAGCAGTATACCCCATCCGGATAAAGCCTCGAATGGTCGCATCCTAATGGATTTATTATTGCAGCAAATAAATTCTCGGCCGTAACGACCCTAATAGAGTAAGCGTGGCATGGCAAACAAGATCGTCCCTCCCCGGCTATAGAGTATGTAAATATCCGAGTGGCGAACGAGCGCCGAGCGACAGACCAAGGCCCTCTAACACTGCCGTATGGGGGGGGGGGGGGGGGGGGTGGTTACTTTATATGCGAGAGGGGTGCGCTCGCCGGAATTGGCTTAGTCTACCCCGAAGTCAGCTCGCTTTCGTTCCGATCCAGCTGAATCAAAGTGCCTGCCTGTCGCCTCGTCTCCGCCAAAGCATCTCCACCAGTGCCCTCCTCCTCCTCCTCCTCCTCCTCCTCTTCCTACCTTTCTTTATCACCCTTAGGAACAGTGTTAAACTAAACAGTGTCGGGAGCCATATTTTCCCCTACAATCATCTTTTCATCCTATCCCTGGTGATTTAATAGAGTACAATACGATTGGTGTGCCATTCGAAGGGCTAGCCAGTTGAAACTATTTGCTTAATGACTTACCCTTATAAGCTTTCTCCCTGAGGGTCTTGTTCTCGAGTACCAAGCTCTCCAAATCATTCTGAAGGGCGATTGCAGCGCTTTGCGTGGATCTGTGACGTGAGAGAGGTCCCAGTAATCTGTCGAGGGTGTCGTTCATGTCCTCCTGCTTGATCCTGATGCGCCTCGACTCGAGCATTCGTACGAATTCGATTTCTGGCGGGGTCAGAAAAATCGTTGCCGATCCGGAGGAGCCGGCACGTGCAGTCCTGCCGATTCGGTGCACGTAGTCCCTGGCTGAAAGGGGCCCCGTATACTGAATGACACAATCCACCTTCGGCATGTCCAATCCGCGAGCCGCAACGTCCTGTCGAACAAGAAACATCCATCCATTCCCATCGACGATACTTTTCCCCCTTCTCTACTAGCGACCAGCAACTCTTTGCCACTTTGCGACCATGCCAACAGTATTCGCTCCCCAAATGGAATTGCGATCGGTATCTTGGATCGTGAGGAACTAACGAAACACGTAGCTTTATAATGTCACTGATAATAGGAACGATTTGCATTAGTGGTACGCCACTTCCTCGATAGATAGATCGGCGAAAAAATCATGAAAGCAAGCGCATGCGATAATGGAAGGCAAACTGCTGGTGGTACTGTTGCTGCTCCTGCTGGTGGTACAAATGTCTTACAAAGCGCGTTGACTTCAGTCGTTTTGTAGGGCCGTAAATGCTGCTCGCGTCGCGGCCGCCAGTGGGCATCCTCTCTCTCTCTCGGGCGGCCCCGCTGTGAGACCCCAACGGCGAACGTTTGAGCGCTTTGGCCCTGATTTCCTTGCATTCGGTTTAGCCGATGATTTACCGAACGCGGCACATCGGGTTTCTACTTGACGACCCTGGAGACTAATCGTCCACCAGCAGTGGGGGGTGGGCTTCGCTCAGAGAATTCTTTCGCGGCACGATACGGACTGCGCGTCGCGTCTACCGCCTTTTTTGCCCCCTTTTCTCGAATTAATTCGACGCCAAGACTTCTCCTGGTTGGGCGCCAGCCTCGAAGGGCACAGCCAAGTACCCACTACTCTCTCTACTCCAATGGAGACTCCATTTCCATCTCCCACCATTCGATCTTTACCATTAGCTATCAATTAATCTGAATAATCAATGACTTCTAATTTATTTTAATATGTTAACGAAACATTTGTCAAAAAAATTCAAGATCCAAGATATCGAATGGCGAAGCAATAAGGCATTTGCCACCGTCGCGCCAGCAGGATGTAGGTGGTGTATGGACCGCAGCCGGAGATGCTGGCGGAGCGATCGATGGCAGCGATTAAGACAAACGATCGTTTAGGAGCGAGAGAAGCGGGGATCCCGACTGGGAGGATCGAGAACGGATCGCCCGCTCAAAACATCTCACTCGGACCATAGATCACCGACTCTGGATGCGGATGCTGCACCGCTGAGAGCCGCGGAACATTCCATCCGCGGGGGCCCTCCTCGCTTTTCAGCGTGGAAATTAATAATCCTCCGCTGGAGTAATCCTTCCTCTACTCGGAGTGACGATGTGATATCATCCACTACACGCTCCACTCCCACGAGACTCTCAACGAATAAGAAGGCCAGTACCCTTTCGGGCGCCGAAATCTTCTGGAGAACTCGGCTTGTGTGCGTGAACATTGTGGAAGCACGAATTTATAAAAATGCAAGTCCTACATAATAATATTGTATGTTTCTTCAGGATTTCCTAGCAATTCCGACTAGATTGAACGACGATTTAGTGCGAGTATGAGCCAAAGGGGTAAACAGTTCCGAGAACGAGGACGCAATCTTAACGCGATCGTTTACAAGATCTTCATAATCACGCACGATCATCGAGAGATTTATTAATCGGCGTGATGACACGACAAAATGCGCTTGCACTCAAGTGTTGAACGTAGCACTGCGTGTCTCGATGATCGGTGCAGATTGCAGTTGGAACCACTAGTGGACTTTGCCAGCCTCTTCCTGAATCGAACAGCCAGGGACATTCAGAGAACTGGCTGCCCGATTAATGCAGACGAATTTCTATAGGATTTAACGAGCTACTCGGCCACGATGAATGGGAACCCGAGGCGAGTTCTCGCGTGATTAGAATGAATCCATTCCACGCATTAATAACTTGCGAATGTCACCGGGAACTGCTAATGCTTCCCGAGCTTAATCATTAAAGTCTCGCAGGATTAGTCATGTAATTAGGTGCAAGCAAGATTCGCAGTATTAGATCATTGTGTCTCTCTCTCTCTCTCTCTCTCTCTCTTTCTCTCAGTCACTCTCAGCAATTTCATTACGAAGCACGTGTGTGGTCCGCTCTGAAGTTAAAAAGAGCGGATCAAGAGTAAAAAGTAATTGAAGAAAGGCGAGAGAGAGGGAAGGCTGTGGCACATAACGGACAATCATAATTATACTCGTTACGAAGGCCTCATGTGTGCGCATAATTTTTAACCTCCGGACACAGCGTGGGTCCAGGGGATATTAAATTCCGCCCTGAAAGAATAAGCCGCGGGGTAATTTACTGCTGAGGGAGTGCCCTCGGCTATCCCCGACGCTTTTCTTCCGTTCCCTCCCTCTACACCGTCTCTTTTCTCCTTGCACAAACACACACACGCACACACAACTCCTCTCACCCTTTTCCTCCTGCTTTACATTAATCCTTGCTCTTACGAAGCGCTGCCGCGCTTACATACCCCTTCCTTTTACCACTCTCTTCTCTGAGTAAAGCCGATTATACTCACTACTAGTAAAAATGTAAAAATTTCGCTCCAACAATGCGACGACGATCCAAAGCACGATTACATTTCAGATGGAAAGATATTCAAATTCAAGCTTGAACGATTGAAGAAATCGTTGCAGGAAAAGTGTACTTACCGTGCAAAGCAAAACCCCACCCTTCGCCTGTCGGAAAGTCTTGAAGACATCAGTGCGTTCCTTTTGGTTCATGTTACCGTAGAGTTTGAAGAATTCCACATCAACCAAGGGATCCGAATCTTCGTCTTCCTCATCCATTGGTTTAGTGAGCACACTGGATAGAATATCTGTATGATAATCGACCATATCCTGTGTGGCCATGAATATCAAGATCTTGTGCTGACCGGCACTCTAGGAATATCAGGAACATCTTGGATTAGCTTGGATTCACTCTTTTACGTGTAAACTACAACTTCTTCTCACTGTATTGAAACGTACTTGACACTTTCCGGCGACGAAAGCGCACAGCGTGACCAATCGTAGTTTCGGAGGTGTGATGATGTAAGTCTGGACCACACTTTGTGGCACCACAAGATCCTCGTTCACTGCGCTCATATCGCCGCCAATACTTTCCAAGTTCTCTTTCGCAGCATCGATGAAAACAGGATTTACCATGGTTAAACCTGCCAATTTCTCGACGGCGTGTGTCAAAGTAGCTGAGAGTAAGATTGTTTGTCTTTGTGGGCCATCAGAATCCTTTGGTGTTTCTGTATCCTTGATGATTTCTTTTTCTACTATTGTGTTAATGTTTGTCCTAGATATTCGTTCATTCTTCTTAGTTAATTTCTTTGCCCTAACGTAAGGTTCTGCCGTTTCCAAGTCATCATCACTACTAGAATGATACTCGGGCTTCTCATCTTGATCAGACTCGAAGTTCTCATCATTCTCATTCTTCTTCGGCTCTTCTTCTTTATTCTCTTGAGTTTTCTCTTGTTCTTCTAACTGATCAACATCCTCGTCTGTGAAAACCTTCTTCACATTCTGACGTAACATTTGCATAGCATCGTATCCAGTATTACTATTGGGCGTACTAGTTTTCATAGCACTTACTATGCTGAAATTTCCATCTAATATAATAATTCGAAGTATTACGATAAAATGACTTCGAGAAGTTGAAACCTACCCAGAAATATCTTTTTCATATCCCATATCCAACATCCTGTCAGCCTCGTCTAGTACGAAGTATTTGATTCCATGCAATCGCATAGCAGTAGTGTGTTTAATGTGATCTAATAATCTACCGGGTGTGCCGACTAAAATATTGCAGCCCTTTCTTAATCGAGCTTTCTCAGACTTTCGTTTTTCACCCCCGGTTAAATATCCTGGTACTATCCAAGTAAATGGCTGTAATTATTTAATAGAATCGTTCAGAATTGTATTAATATAATTGAGTTATAAATACGTGATTTATTACTCACTTTAACTAATTTTAAAAAGCACTCGTATGTTTGGAGTGCCAGTTCTCGTGTTGGTACAACTACGAGAGCATGCAATCCGCTATTCCTAGTTAACTCCGGTCTAATTTTATGTAAAAGCTCAACTATTGGTAAAGCATACGCTAAAGTCTTTCCAGATCCAGTTTGCGATCTGATTAATACATCTTTCCCTAAGAATATTTGTGGAATTGCTTTTTGTTGTACAGTAGTCATTTTAGTAATCTGTAGATTTTGCTCTAAATTGGAAATCTGTCGAATATATTTGTGATTAATACTCGCGACTTTTAATAGAGTATTATTTTAATCAATTTATCGAATGTACCAACCATGTAAGCATGAACATTTAAATCTGCAAAGGTAGTTCCACTAAAAACTTGTTCATTTATAGGCTTAACAAATCTCTGGCCTATATTTGGCACTTCAGGATTATGCCCGAATAACGAAGATATTTTTCCCGTTGGTTTCGAATGAACGTACGAAGATTTTTTAGTGTCTGTATTAATTCTAGGTTTTCTTTCAAACCTATCAGGCTTTTCTTTGAATTCTTGTGTATTACTTTTAATTTTTGTCTTTTTCATCGAAAGATGTGACTTGTCAGGCTCATTGAATTTCAATTTTTTCATTGGCACGACAGACTCATCCTTATCTTCCGTTTTAGAAGGTAATAAATTAGTAGTTTCCGCATTTTTTGATGCAGTTTTGGCGAATATGACAGAAAGCGATTTTTTCTGTGTCACCTCCGATATATTTCTCTTTTTCGCGACTAATGTTTTTCCAACATTCCGCTTGATGGATTTAGTAAACGAAATTTCTGGCTCGCCGGAAACAACACTTGTTGGTTTCGTCGATGTTTTAGCAGATTGTTCAGTCTGCCTCATTGTTGCCTCAGCCGGGGCATTACTTAATTTGACGCTAGTCACCTTGGAATCAGCTGACTTGCCAGCATCGTTCTTTTTTAAATTAAAAGACACTTTCTTCGTCTTTACACTCTTCAGGCCACTCTTAGCCAGACTATTTACAGTGGAATCTTTAATTTGCCTGGCGACAATAGCCGCCAGTGATTTTTGTTTAACTCTCTTATTACCAACTACAGCTGGCCTCGAAGTACTTATCGGGAGAGTACTTTTACGAGGTTTACTATTACTTTTCAACTTCTGATTCTGTGCTTTCAATCCTCTCATAGTGTTGACAATCGAATCATCGCTGACGTTCGTCTAGATGAAGTGATTATCGGTCGTCTTGAAATTACTCTGCTTGTCAATGAAAATATCGAGCATAACCTAGAACCTACCTTGCCAGGCGCAGCAGCCGAAGGCCCTGCGCTAATATTCAAGCAGAGATCCATCCCGCTGATTGTCATTGTTGACACCTCGATCTTCTCACTCACTCACCAGATAATTCACACGAAAGTACGCAAGCCGGGGACGAAAATATCAGTGTAAACACAAGACAGAATGCACGTAACCAAGGTGCAGATCGAGCACATGTCAATGCGCGCCAGCGAGCCATGTGGCATGGTGAAGGTGAGGGAAACGCGCATGCGTCAGCTTGCTCGATTTGCCGCGCTGTATTCGAGGCTATCTAACGAGCGAGCGGTGCGAGCGGTGCGAGATGGGCTCACCATGTATTTGCACAATTTATTTTCCAATCCGCCTCTATCAAGCAGGTGCGATAAAAGAGTCGTCGGCGCGATTCGCTCGCTGCTAGTCGCGCGTATCGCCATGTCCTCGCGAAATCACGCGGCCCACTTGAGGGGCAAATAAAATTACGTTTTAGTGCGCTCACGATCTCCTTCGCTATAAAGTTCACGCGCTTCCGGCGAGTAGCACGTGCCCAAGTCGAAGCAAACTGCAATTTCCAATCGTTGAATTCCTTAAGAGGCGCAATCTTTGAAATATCACTGGATACACTAGTGTAACATTAAATTGTAAGTATTTCCATGAAAGTTATAAATGTACCCACGTGTCAAAGGCAAGATTTTACCAAGTTTAACTTGGTCTCTTTAAAAGGTGCAATCTTTGGAATCCAAGTGAATGTGCAAGTGAATTATTGGAATGTGAGTTCGCCGAAAGAATTAAAAGAGAAGAGGAATTTCTGGAAGAGGAGCGTTCTAATCTAGTCAGACGGAGCTGCGCGAATTCAAACTGCCGTTTACCTGGGTGCGATGTGTGTTTACGTTTTTTATGATATCGCGAGAGAGCATTGTCTGCCATCGCGGTAAGAAGAGGTGCCCTCTTCGTGATAGATCGCTTGGAATACCTGACCGATTTAGTCTGACTATCGGGATCTACAAGTGGATTTCGAGATGAATCGCATCTGTTGCATCGGACTGGCTCTTGCCGCGAGAATGATCGGCACATACACTATGGTGAGTCGAACTAATTAAGTGTGAATAAAATAAGATGAAATAATAAGAGGGAATACAAGATTGCTCCTCTTGATTGCCTGGTACTCTTCGTCAGTCATTAAAGAGTGGCCAATTAATTTCAGTCGCTCTCCATACTCATGATAAACGTACTGATGAGCAAGTTCTTCTCGCGAGAAAGAGACGAGGAATTCTTTGATGCTATTGGGAATTGGGCCTTGATCGGTTACAATTGGGCTCAGGTGCTCCGAAGTTCGCAGCTGCAAAAAAAAGGTAGCGTCAAACAACTCTGTCATCAGGAAGGTGTGTGCATGTGAGAATTGAATTATACGTTAATAATAAGTATGACATTCACAGCTCAAACTGCCATGCTCTGCTTCTTAATCTACACGGTGCTCTTCTTGCTGGCAAGTGCGTATCTAGCATTGGGATCGATCTCGGTAAGTAAAGGCGGAGGCCGGCAAAGTCAGACCGATCGGAGCGAAGCTCGAGTTAATCGGTATGCAAAGTGAATCGGATAGGCCGGAATAAAGGACGTCCCGTCGTACGCGCGTGTCGTGTGTCGAAAGTAAATAGGTTCCCCCATCGACGGAACCATTCTTTATTCCGTAAGCGTAATTTTGGGCCTCGTATACATAGTAGCGTAGCCTCGCTACGATCGGGAGAGGATGGTGGTGGTGGCTCGGCGGCGGCGGCGACGGCGGCGGCCAAGAGCGTTAACAATCTTGCTAACTTCCGCGTACGTTCACAGAGGCGAGCTAAGTGCGCCGTGCCTTGGATGTATTTGCAAATGATTAGCATAATAGATCAGGCGGTGGCGCTGTCTATTCATCTGACGCACGCACCGCAATACGATGTTTACGACCAATCAATATGGTACATTCCTCTGTCCAGCGTCTACCTCTGTAAGTATACCCCAACCAGGCTATGTAGCTTGCCTGTTGTTTTTAACACATTGTTAGCCAGCTAGTTTATGCAAAAAAACAACGCCGCGTGACCAAGCCGGATGTTTTCGTAAACGAATAAAAAAAATACCCAAATCTGAATGACTTTCAAGCAACTCTGTTTGTGTATAGCTTATTTGCATTACACGTTCGCATTATATGCCAGTGCAACAACGGCGCGACACACAGTTTTCTACCTACATAATTGCATAAGTTGATGCACTCACGTGCAAACACGAGCAGACTCGTGGCCAGTCAACAATAAGGAGATACTGCGTCTCGCTTCCTCTATTTACCTGATAACAGATCTATTTTCGACCGAGCAAGCCCTGCCTGAGTGTCAGTACTAAAACGAACTTTATCTTCAGTGTTGTGCACCTACTTCTGGATGGTTGTACAAGCTGCAAAGAGGGAGTGGTCCTCTTCCACTCAAGAGAACTGCGCCGAGCTCAATCTAGCTGTAATCAGTCCACCCGTTGTTACAAGTAGCAGTGGTCTCAAGTCGCCCTCTTACATCTCGCAAAATTTCGCCATGTTCCAATCACCTCGGCCACCGACGATTTTACCGAAATAACGCAGAAACCGAGGACCAAGGTAAATGCGTGCAAGCGGCTGTGCAAAGTGGCATATAGTTATATAGTGTAATTCACACCCAATTGAGGGGACACTGAGAATACGACTGGAGAGCTATTGCTGGACGAGTGTTTTTCTGTTAGACCTTATTAAATATTAGACTATTTATTATACACCTGACCTGTACTTTTATACCTGTCAATAAAGATCGATGACCGAGACGATTGCGCGTCTCGACTCTTTAAAAATTGGTGAAAAAATTACTGTTGACCTAGAGCTCTGGAATTTATATCACTTCTTTCTTCATGCAAGAAAACATTCCCTACCAAATTTTAGCCCCGCAAAATGTCGGGAAGTATGGAAAACATGACAAAAACCCGCCTAAATTAGATGAAATCAATTATTCAGGGTCCGTTTGCCATGTGTTTTCGGTACAATTCCGGCATTTCTGCCACTGGTTTTATGTTTTCTATCCGTTTTCATACTCAAACAATCGATTTATCAAGCGTTTGTCAAAGTCCCAGAACGTTAAAAAAATCTAAAAATTTTGAAACACCCTTCCCGACCGTTTCAGGGTCTGGTATTTCAGCCAGTGATTCAGTATTTAGCTAGGAAACAGTGATATAAATTCCAGAACCCCAGGTCAAAGTTCATTTTTTGGCCCAAAAATTCGTCAAGGGGTATACCCACAAAAATTTGCGAAAAAATGAATTTTGAGCTAGGGCTCTGGAATTTATATCACTTCTTCCTTGATGCAAGAAAACATTCCCCATCAAATTTCAGCCCCGGAAAATGTCGGGAAGTATGGAAAACATGGGAAAAACCATCAGAAATAGACGAAAATGAATTATTCAGGATTGATTTTCCTTATGTTTTCGGTACAATTCCGGCATTTCAGCCACTGGTTTCATGTTTTCTATCCGTTTTGATACTCAAACAATCGAAAAATCAAGTGTTCGCCAAAGTCCCAGAACCTTCGAAAAATCGAAAATTTTTGAAGGGGTATACCCGCAAAAATTTGTGAAAAAATGAATTTTGAGCTAGGGCTCTGGAATTTATATCACTTCTTCCTTGATGCAAGAAAACATTCCTCATCAAATTTCAGCCCCGGAAAATGTCGGAAAGACTTGAAAACATGGATAAAACCGTCAGAATTAGACGAAATTAATTATTCCGGATGGCCTTTCCTTATGTTTTCGGTACAATTCCGGCATTTCTGCTACTGGTTTCATGTTTTCTATCCATTTTGATACTCATAGTCGATTTGGGTGTCATTGCCTTGGGATATGGAACTGAACTCTTAAATTCGCATAATAACCATTGATCACTGGCGGATGGACTAATGTAATGCCCGGAAACCAGGCGAACTACGCGAGTGTATCTCGCGAAGGTTTCGATGCCGATGGAAAGAGAGGGTGGCTCTCCCCGAAATGTATAATAATGGCCCGAGTAACTCAATAAATCAGTCCGGAGATGCGGCTAATAGAGTGTATCAAATGCGCCTACGGCGGAGCGTGGCTGCATAGAAAATATGAGAAATGGTCGCGTTTTACGTCGAAATACTTTTAAACTTCCGGGATTCGGATCGCGCCCGAACATATTCCCATGCACGGCGAACTCCAGGACTCCCTCCATCCACCAATAGAGTTCGATTTGTCCGAAAATGGTCCAAACTTTTCGTGAAACTCCCGAGAATAATGATCGAGCTTACAATGCCCTGATAGAAAAGAGTTCCCGCTCCAGCAATTTATTCCGAGCGTTTTAGTGCGACCACTTTCAAGCATTTGCTGCCGGCAAAAAACAACAGTATCCAATGCAGTTTCGAATCTCAAGAGCTATCTATGACTTTATGATTATACATGTATCGTTCTGGCGAAGATATAATCGTTCGTATTAAATCAATCCCGTCCGAACTTTCAACTTGGACTCCTTTTAAGTCCTAGTTTCCTCCTACTATGTAGACGACAGTTCCATGTCGGTTATTCATCAAGTTTGGTGGATGCAGAGAATTGGAGAATGTATATAAAAGGAGGGTAATAACGCGGCGACATGGATATTTGGATATGAGTGATAGACGCAGGGGTAAGCTCAATAAGGAGTTGTAACGAGGCGGAGTGAAGTCGAAGGGCTGTTGATACACGAGAGGAGGAGGGTTCGAGGACGTGGTTGGTTGGTGGTGCCTTTTAAAAAGAACTGAGCGCAGCCAATTTGTAGGCTGTCGCAAACTTTTAAAACACTAGTTGACAGCCGGCCCTCACCCTCTGCTTACAGTACCCGCACCCTCTCACGACTCACGACTCACGACACTCGTCCAACCATCCCAACGGATTCCCAAGACTACCCGGATCGACTCCTTCGCCCAAGTTCCTCCAGACTTTACTTGAGAGTCGACTTGTAAGTCCTCGATGCCGAAATCCACTCTCCGTATCGTACAACTCGATGGATTGTAAAATAAAAAAAGGTTGACTCTTGGAAAGTGCTTGGTGGGATCTTATTCGTGCTTCGAAAGGACTTTTACAAATTGTCTGTTGCGAAAGGTGTGCTACCCTTTGGTAGAGGAGCTCGAATGTCTGCTAATTGGTAATACCATTACTCGTCTCAGTAATCATTAGATGGCATCGCTGTTTTTGCCAGCCGAGTTCGGAGCAAGTCGAAATACTTTCGTCGGCTCTGGTGTGAAAGGGGGTAGTAGCCGGCTCGTATGACACACATAAAAGGCGTTGGGACGCAATTAATCTTCCCGTATGACAGCTTGCCTGGTTAACGCGCAGTGCTTGCCGCCAGCCCGAACACAACAACCCACTTAAGGCCGATCCCCGAGAAACAATTAACAGCGAAATTGATTAATAATTACTGCGCCCCAATTTCCGCTCCGACGCGATTCCTCTCACGTTAGGAACTCGGAAAAACAGTCATCAAAACGAGAGGATCATCATCCGATCGTACAGGAACTCGATGAATTTGGTACTTTGAGATATCCACGTATATATGCAAAGAGAAGTCATAGAATATTCGTATGTATTTGCATGGGTCCGATGTAAATACAGGGTAGAAGAGATGGGGACTCAAAATTCCTGGCTCACCGGGAGAGGAAGCTTGGCTCGAGAGATCGTTCCACCCCTTTTGCCACATTTATTTGTCCGGCGCTGAGAGCGGACAGTCGATTTGGCATTACTTTTCCAGACAGACAGCTCTTATTGATCTGCTCTCGCTTCATCTCCCTCTCTCTCTCTCTCTCTCTCTCACCTTCTCTTCTGACGAAGAGGAAGCACATAGAGAAATAGTGAGACCGAGGGAGTAAAAGATAGAATGATAGAGAGGGAAAGAAGGAGAGAAAGATGAAACGGCGGAACTGAACGCCCCATAAAGCTAACCAATGCTAATACTTCGCATCTCAGCAGTGGCGTCCCTTCCGGTTAGATGTACCTTCGACTGGTCCATTCGAGCGGACCCTATGGAAAAGGCATCGCGACGCCGATGCTAGCCACCGGAATCGGCAATAAACGCGTAACCGAGCCTAATTCGTAATGTTGGCCCAGTCATTGTGGACCATTGTGAATTCGCCACCCCAGCTCCCGGAACCAAGAGTATAATGCTAGGGTTATCGCAGGAAAGTGGTAGTACCGATAGTAAAAGCTAGCCAGCTCTTTCAAATATAGCGTGTGTTTCATCCTCCCTTAACCGATAAATGTTCTTCATTCTTTTCACTCATATACAATCCTTTACGCAATCATATTTCCTTACCTTGATGCATCGAAAGGATTCGTCTATCGAATTCTACAAATAATTACTTCTGAATCTGATTGATTCTTGGGAAGTCTTTGAAAAGGGGTGGAATTCCAGAGAATCTTGGATGTTCCGAGTTCAGATTGATAGAGCGGATTATAAAGTCAAAGTGAAGCGTGGAAAAGGAGTAAGAAAGGAAGCGTGAGGTTGGGAGAAACATTTTGCGTAGCCAGCTGGAAGAACTTGTTTGCCAATGTCGGCCAAGAGATCTTAGCATATGAATTGCACGATACCTAGCCCTCTTCCGGAAGATATACGATTTTTTATACGCCTCCCTCGTGAATAAAAATTCGAAAGGACTCGCCGATGACCGTTCCTCCTGATCTCGGCGGAGGGGTGGAGTTCCTCGGGAATCGCCTAGCTTTCGAATTTCACTTCTGAAATAGGGACGGCACGTGTGGCTGACTTCTCGCAAAATAGGGGACATCGGACAACACAGAAACTCCGGGGAAATAAATTCGTTCGGCAGCGATCGACGACAATCGGACAATAGTTGCATTTAATAGTAGATTAAACACGCGCCAGGAAGACCTGTGTGCTCTTTGACCACCATTACAGTTAACATCAATACTCAAGCGTTAAATGTATTCTAGTAGAGGGTGGAAGGAAGAGTAGCAACGATTGCATTAGTATAGAAATGGTATTCGGATATGTTCATATCTTACAAATAACTCTAAAGTGGCTAGGAAGCCTGGTCTCTTAGAATACGAGCAGTAAGATCTCATTGCTGCTACCATGATTATATATCCCACTTATCCAAGCTTTTTTATCAAATCAGTATTGCTCCATACAGGATACTCGTACCACATCGTCACATTAGATTGAATCGCCCTATCGTTATCCCTCGAACGAGGCCGATTCGATACGAATTTCCTTCGATCGATTCTATTTCTTTTCCGGTGATTCGATGAGGCTGCATTCCTCAGCGTGCCATTCTACGAGGCGGTCTCATTACATAAGACACTCATCTCTAACTGTACTTTTCACGAAATAGTGTGAAAAATCAAGACGAACTGGAAGTTTATCTTTGTGAATATAAGATCGATCATAGTTGGCGACGGTTAAAGAGTGGCGTTATCTGGCAGGTCGATTCAAAGCGGCGGATGTGAGAGGGGTGTGGTGTTTGAAATGGAGGTAGAAGGAAGGCGTCGGAAGAAGCCAGTTTTTCGAGAACGGTTGCCGTAGGTACACTTAGGTAGGTGTCGAAGGGACACGGGACCCGAACAAGGCCGCAATTAGGCGGCGGCGGCGGCGGCGGCGACCCGGCCTCGTCGAGCAGCTCCAGAGAAGAGTACGACGGACGGACGGACGGACGGACGGACGGACGGATGGGGTCGGGCATTATGCAAAGCAGATTTTAAATTTAGATGTGCCCCACCGTGCCCAGATCTACGTGTCACCAACACCACCTACACCCTTCCAAAATCGCAGTCCGCCCCTTCCCACTTCCACCTAAAGACAGAGAGCCACCACAAGATAAAGTCACAAAGCAGAAAGGGTGTTCGACCAGGTGAAAGAAAGAGAGGAAAAGCTGGAATACAGGAGGAACTCTGTGAGAGTTGGGCACGGCTCTATCTCTCCTTGTGTTAAAAGGAGAAAGAGAGAGTGGGAATGCGTAGGTCGCGTCGTGCTCGACAAATTAGCGCGTTTTAAATCCAATCCAGCAGGGCAGGAGCAAGGATGAAAGACAGGGGAAGAGGGAGAGAGGAAGAGTATGAGAGAGAGAGAGAGAGAAAGGCGGCGAAGGGAGTGGGGTGGTATGGCTGGGTGAGTGTGGGTGTCCACGGTAGGTGGAGAACATAGCGTTCGAGTTGAGCCGAGAGAGCAGAGCCCGGTTGCTTTGCATTTCTCGCGCTCGGCGGCTAACATTTGAGGTGTAAAATATTAAATCCGGCCCGCCTCCGCCATATCGCCTGCGTCCTCGAAAGAGGAGGAACGGATTGCCGGGGGTTCCAGGTTCCAGCTAGAACAGAGTGCTGCTACCCGGGACGAATGAGAGAAAGAGTAGGAGTGAGAGGCGGGTTGGGTGGATGAACGGAAAAGCGAGAGGCAGAGATAGACATGGGTGCGAGATGGAACGAACTGGCGGCGTCGACGTTGGCGTCGGTAGCGTCGGCGGCGGCGGCGGCGGCGTCGGCGGTGGCGTCCGCGTGAAAAGGGGAACGAGCCGAGCAGTTGGAGGCAAGGGTGGCGGGTGGCAGTGGCGGGCGGGGGGTGGTGGCAGTGGATATGGCGAGGGCGGCTGGCTCTGCGGCGCGCACTCAGCGAGTTTACATTTAAATGTAAAAGTGCCGAGTGCTGCCTAGGCGAAAGCTGCTGTTTTGCATTCGAAAGCTCATGATTGCCTCTGAGCTTTGCTTTTGACGCCCCGAGCATTTCGAGCCGCTGACGGCACCGCCGGCACCAACAGCAGCCTGGCATCTGCTTGCTTGCTTGCTTGCTTGCTTGCTTCCTCGCTGGATAGCTCGAGAGCGGCCTCTCGCATCCGATGGAGAACGGCTACCACTGGAGAAGCTATGGCTCGGCTCGACTTTCGCCCCTCACTACCACCACCATCTCCTCCCACACCAGCCCAATGGAAGCAACGACTCTGCGAGATCCAGCAATCCGCACAAACGGAATAGAGCATTATTTCAAGCAGCCATCCTCCCTCTTCCCTTATTTCTCTCTCACTCTCCCACTTTTTCCCGTAACTCTCTTATCCAACTCGAAGCAAAGGATCGACATCACTTAACACATTGTTCACTCTTTCATTAAACATCGTACAGAGTGAAGGAAGTGCTGTAAAAAAAAAAAAAAAAAAAAAGCAACGTTAACGCTTGCGAAATGTTAGGTCATTCCTGTGTAATATTCGCTTGGGAATTCCCATGTCATTTAGAAGAGGAGCGCGCAAGAAGTTGTAGAGAGGAGGGAGGCAGGAGGGGAACAGGCTCGATTTATTTCCGGACTCTAATCAATTCTCGGGTTACGGAGCGAGCGAGCGCTGTTATTCTTCTAATATGTACGCTTCTTACGAGCGACGGTAAAAGGGCTCGCTGCAATTTCCTATGATAGATCGAGCACCGAGCGGACAAGTTCCATTAGGGGCGGGCGGGCGGGAGGGGGGGGGGGGGCGGGGGTAGTAGTAACGCCGCTGAATTATTGAGCTGGCAATTCCCCGGGCGACACGGGGCCGGGGACAACCGGCATCCAAGTGTCAACGGGCTCATTAAGTCTCCAAATCAGGTGAACTAATGCGGCCGCAACTCGAGCGTGGATTTCGTCGGTAAACAGCGGGCGATAACAAATTTTCTTTGCCGCATGGCTCCGCCCCATTCGCGACGCGTCCCGTCGCGTAGCGTCGCGTCGACTAGAAACCAGCTCCCTAGTGGTACTACTATAGCAAATACACACGAATCCATGTCTTTTCCATTCGGCATCTCCTATGCAAGGTAGTACGAGCTGTTCTCCCGCTATCTCTCGCCTCATTTCCAAGTGAATGCTCGCGCCTCGCCACGCATATATTTCAATAGTACGCGTAGTACCTATCGAGGGAGATAGAGAGAGAGAGATAGAGAGAGAGAGAGAGAGAGAGAGAGAGAGAGAGAGAGAGAGAGAGAGAGAGAGAGAGAGAGAGAGAGAGAGAGAGAGAGAGAGAGAGAGAGAGAGAGAGTTTTATCGTGAACGATCGCAAATATTCAGAAGCATGCTCTACATATATCTATATGAAACCGTACACCACCGCGCGCAGTTCGCAGCGTGTAACGTTACGTGTTTCGTTTTTCAGCAAGTTCTCCCTTGCGGTCTCTCTGGCTCGGCGAGAGAGAGAGAGAGAAAGAGAGATAGAGAGTGAGAAAGAAAGTGTGTATCAGAAGAAAAGAGACAGAACTCGTCGTCGCCGAGAACATTTGCATAGTTCTCTAGCCGATGGATCGAAAAGCGGAAGATCGCCAATGGCGATAGCGACGATCCGTAATCCCTTGAAATAGGACCTGTTACACTGCAAACTCTCCTATCTAGATCTCCCATCAGCGGAGGCTGCAAGATCACCAAGAGATCCGGGGGTCCCTTCGATGGCGGTGGATGAAGAGCTCTCGGGTTAGGGAGAGATAGGATCGAAAGTCGTGCTGGCTCCAGTCCATATGCTCGACTAATAAGAGCCCTAATAACGGGTACCACCCCATCGATAGGGTGGACTTCTGTCACTAAGTATTTTTCTTCCAGGACGCTTGCTCTGATAGTTGGTGATATGCCGTCTTGATACACATGTCCCCGAAAGGGTGACGGATCTGTGGTGAGATCGATTTGTCGAGTATTTCCACCCCTTTCTCATCCTTGGAATAAACAGTATACAGTTTATATTATATATTCTTCGTATTTCTCAGGGTTAAAAAATGTATAGCGAGCGAGTATTAAGGATGGTGGTACTTGATCGATAGTTAGTCTCTTCTCTTGGTTTTCGAGAAGATGTTTGGCTCTTGCGATCTTGATAACTCAGACTTCCTACGAGCACTTAGGGAAATATTTTTTTATTAATTCTCCTCGCTCCAGATGCAAATGGTCCAATCAGGCTACTCCGTAAGGTAGTAGCGAGCTCGCTCACTCGCTTACTCGAGTAATTTATTCGCAGGGGCGTTAAAGTTTCATAAGCCGTGCGCATAAAATGCACTCGAGAGTGGAGCGAGAGGAAGGCTATCCACCCCTTGCCAAGCGTCGCCTCTTACTCTTTCTTTCTTTCTCGAGCGTCCTCTCCCAGCATGGCATTCCTCTTCTCTCTATCATGGCGGGTCGCGGCAGCGGCGGCGGCGGCGGCGGCGGCGGCAGAAAATTATGCAGATGGCGGAGAAAAGCTTTGATAAACACGACAGTCTCTGATCGTTATGCAGATCCGTGCCACTGTAAAATGGCGGCAATCTCTCCCTCTCACTCGACTACCCTCGCTGTGCTTCTCTCTACCCTCGTTCGGCCGCCCCGCGGCTGCTGCCTTGCCTTCCTTGCGAGCCTCTCATTCTCCCGTCAACACCTCCCTCGCTGCTGGACCCGAACCACTGCTCCACTCTGCTTCGCTCTTCTCTGCTCCGCTCTGCTCTGCGTCGCTTCGGCATCTCTCACCCTCCCGCTCGACCTCTGCCTCTGCCCCTCGCTCTCCTACCCGCCCCCCCCCCCCCGCCAACACCCACTCCACCCTTGGCACCCTCAATTCTCACCCCCTGCTCGCCCACTCCATCCCTCTCTCACACGCTGTTCTGTCGCGTCCTCCTATCTCCTCCACTCTTGTTAGCAGCACTCTCGGTCCTTCTCTTCGCCGCCTCCGAGTCCTCTCCTGATTTTCACACCCCGGCACACCACGACACCCAGCCGCCGCCGCCGCCACCGCTGCCGCCGATTCCACCCCAAGTTGAGGGTGCGTACCAGCACCCTCCGCGTCTGCGCCGCGTCGAGCCACCCGCTCTTCTCCTATACCTATATGTATATCCACTGCCATTTCATTGGAAGATCCTCCTCCGTCTCTCTCTCTCTCTCTCTCTCTCTCTCTCTCTCTCTCTCTCTCTCTCTCTCTGCCGAACTCAGAGATACGTATACACGTGTGCTTGCCTGACACCCACTCCTCCGCTCCATCTCCCTCGTTTCGCCGACGACGACGACGACGACGACGACGACGGCTTGCAAGGCTTGCACCGCTGACGGGAGAAACAGTCATCGAGATGTCAGGAATACGCATATGCTTTGCGCCAGAGAGTAGCTCGCGTCAAACTGGTGAGAAGAAACTTATCTCTCTCTTTGGTTTTCTATCTTTTTATAGTAATACTTATCACTAGGTCAATGTTGCTTGCTGTGATTTATAGGAAATCCTTGTTCTATAAGGATATGAATTTGTATTCTGGACGAATGGAGTTTTCATTAATATGTAGTTAAAGGTGATACACATGGGACGTCGCCTCCAAGTGTATTTCATTATCCAACCAAACCCACTGACGTCATCGGCTACAATCAAAGGCGTCCTGCTGTCGTAACGTAATTATCCCGAAATACAGGGGGTGCGGGGCTTAGGTGTCGGAGTCACCCTCCATGACGCTTGTAGAAATTCATTTTGCCACGCATTTAAAATTTTCATTGGCTACCACCCCCGATTCTCACTTGACGCACTTCCACCAATGAGAAGAGATTACGAATAATACATTTTCCAAGAGAAGAGCCTCTTGAATTGCTCCCTCGTACTTTTTAGTACGAACGAGAGTGAATGTTCGAGCGTGTATGCTGTTTCGCAGACATTACGCGCTTTTCGAGGATGCGCCTTCGTTTCTTGCCAAGCTGACCGATGTTTTATTCATGGGCATTGGGCATCGAAAGTACCGGCTATATAGCGGAGCCCCGCTGGAATCGGTCGCGTTTAAGTGTACAAACCACTTTTCCTTGAAACCATAGAATACTTTAACGCCTCAGTTAATTGGTCGCGTGTACGTGCACCGAATGAGACTCTAGCATCGTTTCGCCCCCGCCTATACACATTTGCATCTAGCTACTAGAAATCTTCGAAGAAATACTTTGAAATTAGAGGAAAAATAAGAAATCACAATTGAAGAATAATAAGAAGTTATGAAAATCGAAGTGAAAAGATAATTATGATGAGAAGAATATGAATAGAAGGGAGCGATTAAAAGAGGAGAACGAGCGTGCAAGGAAGGTCTATCCGACGAGCTGATTGCCCGGCATATCACGAATGCTCGGGGCGTGGTTCAGTTATGAGCTCTCAGCCAACCGTTCTCCCGTCCCGATTATTATTTCATTAGACTAATTAGCTAGTGAGCCCCGGCTTTCCGCGATTTGCCGAGCGGCCTCTCCACGAGCGAGAACCTCTAATCGTTAGGTCTCCGTGAATTCCTCTCGGAATCGGACTTCCCCGCGCGCACGTGATTCGAATCTGGGCGAGTTCCGCTAATTCGCTTCCTCCATTCCTTTTACCCAGTTCATCCACACATCTCACTTCATTAGTTCTTCCTTCTAATAGACGAACTCTCCGTGTCCCCAAATGCAGTAGTGTCGCATGTTTTAATGAAGCGAGATGTGCGGATAAACTGAGCAAAAGGAATGCAGGATGCGAATTAGAGGAGCTCGAGATTGCATGGCCACCACACATTTGAAAAAAAAACACACATATATATATATATATGTATGTGGCCGAGCATCATGCGATAGTCAGCCGAGGATAAATTGGCTGGGCCGCGAGATTGGCCTGACAGTTTAACTATGACAAAAGCACAATAGAATACGCCGTTTCCTGAATGCAGCATGCGGCTGTAATTTCTCTGTCCGCCTGTCCATCCTTCTTCCTCGCGTCATGTCTCCTCCTCCTCCTCCTCGTTGTATGACGAGGGCGCTCGCGTTCATACTCGCACTCCTCCTCGCTTTTCCAAGCCTTATTTGCCTCTAGTTTCTCCCTTCCCCGCCCTCTACGCACAAAATGACGGATATCGTGGACAGATTAATGTTCCTGTCAAGAGTGCTGCTCGTTAACCATCGCGATGCGCATCCTCAACTTAATCGGAAGCAAGTCGTCCCCATGGCCACTTGCCGGGGTATTTACTGAAATCGTATCGTAGGATAGTTTCTCCGCAGACAGACTATCCGAGAAGACGAATTTTCCGGAGGAAACAATACGGCCTGGTTCTAAGTGGTCGCCGTTTGATGACGGTTATTACGATGATGCGCCGTTTCCTGCGGCCGTGAGCGCCTCATGCACACTCTCTTGTGGGTACGTTCAGCACGTGTATCAGAATATACATATGAAAGGCTGGTTGTTGGGGAAAAGCAGGCGGGCGTATAGTTTAAAATCCCGTGGAAACAGCATTCCAATAACTAGGTAATATATATTTCGTACATGATCGAGTACGCGTGAATTTTTAATCGAATAGAAAGCCAGACCAGGTGAATTCCAGTGGAATTCTCTGTGGGTTGGCAAAATCCAGTGCATTTCTGCGGCTTGCTGTACGACCGAGAGAGCGGCCGTGCGCTCGGTGTCATTATATAATATACTCGTTTATGGAGAACATTATTGTCGCAAATGTGTCATTAATGTCGGAGATTCGTATTCACAAGCGCGCTTGCGTGACGTGGTTTTCCAGATTTCGCTTCGAGCGAGGAGGAGGCACAGCATGTCCGCTCACCGTTCACCAGGGCAGAAGGCCTTTTCCTTTGTCCTGGCTGGTTTGTCTCTCCCTCCGCCGGAAGTGGCCGATACGTTTCTGCTAAACGAAACCCTGTCGTGACAGACACTCCGCAGATCCACGCGTACCATACGATTTTCATTGCACTAGCCTCTTAAAGAATGACGTTGGTAAAAAAAAAGATCGTGCACAGTTCCAATTTCGTCTTGAGATCAATCGGCTCGGTGTTCAAACGAACCTTAATGTCACACCCTACAAAATAACTCTCATAGCAGGCAGTAATGCAATCGCTCTTGAGACGGATCGAATTCCCGGCTAATTGGAAAAATATCGGTGATCCTAACGCATCGATTACCGGGCCGATAACTAGTAGTAAGGTGCCGTGCGGAATTCGCTCGAGCGATCTGTTTGCCCGTGTTCTATCATTCGACCATTTCCACGTCGACAAGACAGCTTGACTCTCTTTCTCTCACTCACTCACTCACTCACTCTCCACGGTACTGGCGCTGTCAGTAATCATGTAACTCGATTGAAGAGAAGGAGAGCGAGTCCAATAAGAGGCACCCTCTAATTGGGTTAGTTCGTTACCGCGTTACTCCGTTACTCGCCGCCGGTGATATCAGCGGAATATCAATTATAGTGATTAGCCGAGACGCTCGAAGCCTGGAAAGTTTGCCACCCCGCAGAAGACGGACCCACAGAGACAGCCAGACCAGAGAACGAGTGCCAACTCCTCCCTGGGAATAACACCTTTTGTCGCGCTCCAATTAGGCGGCAGAATATTCAAATCTGGTATCCGCTGTATGAGTGTGTGTGTGTGTGTGTGTGAGAGAGAGTAGAGGATTGAACCAGCATGCCGATCCTTTCTGGACCAGATGAGTTCTCTCTAGGAAAAACTCATTCATTTTCCTTGCTCTGGTAAAATGGAATTAGATGAATAGATGTATCGACGGAAGAGTGGTGTATATATTCAGTAGTGGAAATTCTCTCTAGTGACAGATTTCCTGGCAATTAGGTGAATCGACTGGCAACGGCAGTCGAGAGTGAAGAAGCAGAATGAATTAGGCACGCTCTTGTGATCTGTTAAAATTAGGCCCGAGGCCACATTATAATAATGCCGGAGAGTCTCGTCGAGCGCCCCGGGGGTGGTTTCACTGGAGTAGCAGAAGTACACTATATATCCCAGTGGTAGCCAGATACACACACTCGTTCTCTATCCAGCTGTCCACGATACGTAGAGCCATTGTGTGGCTCGTACGAGCGATCTAACCAACCGTAAACGCCGAGAATCTAATTGACGAAATTCAATTTCACGTGGACAATGCCAGGCCGCTGGCCGGATTATCGCCTGGACGATAGTAGCATCGAATGGTGATTTCCAAAAATTCTGATCGGGGATCGGCTTTGCGGGCAAGCGCGATTCGCCATGCCTTCAGGATTCGGCGCGCTAATGGCTCTTCTTCCATCGGTTCTTCCCATGTGCCGATCCTAAGCCGCCCAGCAAACGATTATCGAAACCTTCCATTCAAAGGATTTCATGTTTTCAATCCCTATTTTTGGTTGTACGTTTACGTACGTATGATCTTGACAGTTCCATTGCGTTGACTCGAGACAATAACGAATCTTGTTTATTACGAAGCAAATGATGCTCAAGATAATTAGCCGACGAGAAAGCACGTATGTGTACCAGGGTGAGTGCGAGACTGGCATTTCAATAGGGGCTTGATCCATTTGGCTTCATTTTTGCACGGAATTCAAGAGGAATGATGCTTAATAGCACAATGCCTTTCATCCGTCTGTGTGTGGCTGTCATGGGCAGAGCACGCCTGTGAAATCCTACTAATCTGTCCTTTCGGATTCAGGAAGAGAGTTCTCGCGGCCTTCATGGCGCGTTATCAAATTTCCATCAAAAAGGTCGAATCACCTTTTTTCCGTCTTCTTCTATGCCACTCGCTAGCGAGTGGGGATGGTGTATTAGGGGGGGGGGGGGGGGTCCTGAATTATCGCAGAATCAAAATAATTCGGCAGATAGGGTGCCATGTATGTACTACAAGAGGGGTGGCCACTTCTGCACGTTAGGGTGCCAAAACATTCTCCACTCTTCGTCGCTCTATTGAGCGTCGGTTTCACAGCTTTTTCATGCAGATACCTTTAATCTCCATTCCCCAGGATCATCAATTTCTTTAGGGACAATCTGCTCTTCGTTGAAATCCACTACGTCATGAGAAATAGACGCCTTGACATTCTTATAAGGTACTAGGACTGCAGTACCAATAGTTTCACCCTCCTGGCTGCTTGTATTTATTCATTTGAGCTAATTTTTTGGGCGTGGAGTTCTTCTCTATTAGATTGTAGTGTTACGCTCCAGGGCAAATTCGCGCTCTCAGTTGGAAAGACTGGTCGTTCAGGCAGCTGCCATTTATTCAAACTGTGACATACTTCCTCGTATAACACGACCCGACCAATCAGAATTCTATTTCCTTTTTATGAAAAATGTCTATTCTTCGATTTTTCAAGATTTTAATAGTAGAAGGTTTACTAGTCGTGTAGTATGGTATTTAAAATGCAGAAAGGCAAGCGGTAACATGTGAAGAGGCGTCAGGTGGCCGCTTCAAAAGGGAACAATGGCTCAATCCGGTGGTGAAAATCCGGCGAGCTAAATCTCCCATTCAAATGCGATCTCAATTCTCCCCCCCGGTCAAATGGGACCTAAGTAGATACTTAGTTGCACATTTGGCTTGAAATTCTCGATACCCCTCTTCAACTACCCTATCGTCATCATGGGACGTGCGATGCCGCTTCATACTGAATTCGTGATGCTATCTTCGCTTTTACGATACAAGCATTACCTGGCCGCGTGCGTCACGCTAATCTCTCTCTCTCTTATTCGGTGAGCCTTATGGCACCTATTATATTACAAAACCTCTTTGCCGAGCCGTCAGCTTCTCTCACTTACCGTTGCTGCTAGCAATTTTTCGATAATTCGATCGGGGACTTCATTAATCGACATTACAATACCCGCGGCAGTCAGTTGAAGGGATATCGAGTATCATTTGATTGAATCGGCATTAGTTGGCAAAGTTTTTTCTCCTCTCTCTCTCTCTCTCTCTATCTCTGCCCCCTCTACCGATCTTGCTCTTACTATTATTCAAGAGTAATGAAATTTCGGGTCGGTTTGGCCGCACCGTCTAATTAGAAGCGATCGCCCATGGGAGAAGCCGTGGTTATCCGGCAGCACCGGCGAGGATAATTAGTTTTAATTGGGCCCCTGCGAAACTTATCCCTCCCCCGTTGACGCGCATTAAGGCCAAAGTTAGACGGGGCCACCCCCTCTCGCGGGAGGCGGTTTGGCTTTTGCGAGAACGTGCGAGCAGCTAAGGTATACACGTACTACGTGACACGCTTGGTAAACCCGAAGCTGGCTTTGTTAAGCTCGGATTCTGAGTGCCTTTGATACGTGTACTTGCACGCTAACTAACCAACCTAAGCTATCCGTAGCAGCGCTCGGCTACGTGTGCCCAACTTGCACGTGCGACTTGCACCGCCTTCCTATGCCTGCGCTTTAAGCAGAAACGTGCCTCTCTTTCTCTCTCCATTGCTGGGCACGAATCATCGCTCAAATTTGCCAATACCCATAGAAACTTACCAAACAACGATTTCAACTACTTCACCTTTCAGGATGACTCTACATCATGTGATCCATTCGTACCAAACGAGTTGTAACATCCTACTGCTTTCCACTATCACCATTCAGGAATCTCTGAAAGAAAGATTAATCTGTATAGAAAATCATGGAAACATTATGGAAAGTCACTATTCAATGACTATGCTACACGTGTATGTCTTACGAGTTAGGAACTACACGTGCACGTGATACATTTCCAGCAGGGAATTGAATTTCCTTGGTAATTTTAATGCTATTGTGGCTGAGAGGGCGGAGACGAGCAACCGAGACGAAGGGTAACTAACACAGCGTCCCCTAACCAATTTGTAGATGCGGAATTTAGTTGACGACGAATTGGATACACACGCATGCATACGTGGTGTACTACAGTACCATTGGCACCTTCCTCCAGAATCGGAACAATGATGCCAGCAGTGAGATATCGATTATCCTTGCATTGAAACGTAAGTCAAGAGGATCTCGGTTGAGCTTGACTTTCCGTACTCTAGTGAAGTCCGGAAGCAGTGGGAGTTGCGGGTACAAAAGGCAGGGTACCATAACCACTTAAGGAAGCTTGGAGGGAGAAGAACTGCATCGGAAGCTGAGGAGCCGTGCTAAGCGGATTTCGCGAGGTCGAAGTGCCCTGGCTGTTATATCTTTATAAATGGAAGCACTCGCCGCCCCATATGGAAAAGCGACAGCCCATATTCCTCAGAGGATTTGCAAACTTAGAGGGCAATACCATTGTGCTCGAGCAACAATGGCTCGCCCGCCCAACCGTCGTTTCGATTTGATCGAATATTGCAAAAAGAATGAAAGTGCTGTCAAGCTAATTACTCACCACTGTATGTACCACCGCCACCAGCGGGTCTCTTTTAACATGTTTTTAGATTCCAAACAACACTTTTGAATATTAATTCGAGGAAAATTAACAGGAGTAGATTTTGCGCGCGATCCACTGTAAAATCAAATCGGCCAAACTGAGCCACCTGGCGGATGGTCATTACACTAAAACCATTGCGCTTGCGACCAATAGGGTAAGGACTGGTGCGTTTAAATGGTCTTTGAATTAGAGCACCGCCTGGTGGTGGGAATAATAATTAGTATTTAAACGAATCGCTTGCATACAGAAAACAATCTTTACCTGAACTAAAAGTATCAAGTTTCTTACAAGAATGTTGGAAAAATCAGCACCCGATGATCAATTGCCTAAAGAGGATTATTTGATAATGCGAGCCAAGGATGCGTTGCCAGTTGACATTTATGCAGCGAAGTCCTGGCTGATTACAGCTCGCTCCTTATTTCCACACAGTGCTAAAGTTCAGGTTAGTACCCAATGTTTCTGTGCATGTTTATTTTGTTCTTAAACTAGGTCAATATTCCTATTTTGATCTCGTCCTACCTTATTTTGCATCACCCTTTAATCATTTTTATTAATCTACGATCTTATCACGCTGTCATGACAAATCTCAGATTTTGTATTTTGACAGTTCGAAGCGTATCGTATAGAGAAACTCTCGAAAAATGTGAAAGAAGCAGCGAAGTGTTTCAGCGAAATGTGGGTAGAGCAATCTCTTCTCACTATTGAAACCTGCTCTCACAAACACTAATTGCAAGTACAGCTTCCAGAATTTTCCTGATGATCGAGATATCTGGAAGGAGATCGAAACTGTCACGGCATGTCTTCGTTCGGAGCAATGCGATCCAGAGGCAGAGTTCCTCTGCCAAATGTTCCAACATATTCCTCAAGATCTTCAACATCGATTACTCATTATGACAGCTGATCATAGTGAAGATACAATGGAGCATTGTAAGTTGCTACTGTTACTCTTGCGTAGGTTTCCACAGACGATAGCAACACACGGGGTGAGCACTATAACTTTTGTTACTACAGGTGTTCATTTTAATAGTTGCACTCATTTCATCACTGTTGTTTCAGCCTCGTTTAGTAGAAACACTTCTCACTGCGGAAAAACACAGTCATCCTGGTCGCACAGTAAATGGTTTTAGAAGATTACTGGCTTGTGATGCTTTACCACTACTTGGAGCTGCACCTGTTGAGCTTAATCCACGACTAAGTTTACGATTACTCTCCAAAGCCATAGAATTCTATTTAGCATACATTCAGCAGCCTCAAGATATCCAAATCCCAAATCCTTGGGACAGACTATTCCAAGTTGTGGAATTGATTGGGAAAAAGTTGGGCTGGGAACTGAGCAATTTATTCGCAATGCCCTGGACTAGGGAGACATATTGTGAAAAATTGCAGCAATATGCAGTTGTACATAACACAAATCTATGCGAAGAAGTTGTAGTCAGACAATTACTAATGTGTGCGATTGTAGTATTACTCAGAATACTTAATGAGCATGCATCACTCATTGCTGGTGATGAAACTACCTATTGTTTGGTAGAAGCATTTGCTGAACCTGTAAATGCACCTTCAGGTAAACATTATTCAAATTTTGTTCATCTTTACTCATCAGTGTACAAACTTCTTTCCATCAAGATACTTTTTTGTGTTAATTCAGAGCCAAAATTAAAAAAACGCAAGAGAGATGATAACGGTGGAATTGTAGTCACAAGTGATGGTGATTATAATGGGAATGGTTTAGCATTAGCAGTAAAATTGTGGGACTTGTCACATAGTACTGACTATTTACAAAGAGAAATGGGCAAACTAAGCCAACAACTTCGGTTAGATACATGGGTGAACCCCTTCCTTACAGACTTAGCCATGTACAAAGGTTTGCATCACGAAATGCTAACCAGACTTCCACAAGAAGGCGCTAATCTTTCTGCCCATTTACGACTTGCTAGTACATGTTTCTCCCTGAAAGACTATAAGGTAGAAATAGCTATTGTAATAAATCCTATTGTTAATCAGGTGGTTTGCAATATCCTTTGTTTTCAGAACATGTTAGAACATATAGTTTTTGTAGTAAGTGCATTACCGTCCAGTTGCGGCAAAGTCTCGCATAATCTAACTGTTCCATGTGCGAGACACCTGCATTATTTGGCTCTGGTACGATTTCCAGTTTTACAATATTGTTGCAGATTGCTTCTTCTCGCGATAAAGGTAATGTACCCTTCGGATCTTATAGTTTTGTGATAGCTATGTTATTCCCAAGATTGAAATGTCTTTCATGATTAGGAGAACTTCTCTTTACCGGGAGGCGTCGGAGACTTAGCAATAGGTCATGCATTAGTCCTACTACAAATCGACTGGCCACAGGAAGCCGGAATTTTGTCGACAATAACTGATAGGATAATTAATCGCGGATCGTTCACATATCCACTGTTCCAAGCATATATCATATGTGTAGACATTCTTGAAGAACTCACTTATCTTTGGACTGAGCATGGGGGTGGTGTGTCGCTCGATATAGCCCCCGCAACGGGAGTTTTACAGAGTAACCACACAGTTTTAATCAGTATTGTAATAATTGGGAATGGATATGTATGTATTTTTGTTTTCTAATTCTATAGGTCGACGTATTACTACACGCGGTGCCGATAAAGGGGTGCGTGAAGAAGTAAAACAGGCTATGAGACGGCAAGCTGCACGAGATGGTGTTGAACCAATAGACGAATTGTTACAAAAGTTTATTATCAATGAAAAAACAGCAATTATGCACAGTCTAATCATTCAATAAAATCGCATGGTTATTATGTGCTTCGGTAAAATTCAATATATTACGTTTCAGTAAAATTGTTGTACGTCTTTTATACAAGAATAAATTTCACATATTTTTTTAAGTCAACTTTAATGTCGAATATGTACACGTAGATATGTTAAAAGTATCTATTAACAATCAGTGAGGCAACGCACCATAACAACCGCTCCATATATGCCCCGCGAACCATATGCTTTAAAAAGGATCATGAATAATTAACATTCATAACCCACTCTGGTAAATATAAATCTTTCAATGATTATATTATGCAAGATACACAACGAAGTTAGAAATGAATTGTTGCTACTTCTAATAAACTATGTTATGTGAGATGAAAGCAACATAAATATTTCGTCCACGATGTTCAATATTATAAAAATGATTAAATGTCAGCTAGATTCGGCAGATTGCACTCTACCTAATATAAATACTCAATTGAAGAGCGCTTAGTAAAAGTACTTTGATTCCGGGCATAAACGAAGATATCTGACTAAAATCTGGACCTGACACTAACTGGGTATGGAGATCTAATCCTCCAGTATAATTACCGTTTTGAATCATTTGCGATATTTGATGCAATCCTTGTAGAGTATTCGATGATAACTGTAAGGATGTTCAAACATTGATTTATCTCTTCTCTCATACTTTAAATATATTTAAATATTTAACAATATACTTGCCTTATTTTCTCTAAGGCAGTCGTACAAAACTTCCAATTTTCTGGATACATCTTCTATCTTCCTTTTTATTTGCTATGGACAAATTATATAATATTAAATGCATATATCAAAATGAAGCGGAAAGTTTCAGTTCCTCAAATAAACCTACTGGATTCTTTGCATGCTCGTAGCATTGAGTCTTCAATTCGTCGAATACTGTCTTCAAATGCATATGTTGTTCTGGTATGGGAACCTTCGGCTTCTCTTGCTCAGTAGGCCGAGCAATCATCGCGGATTGTACAGGGGCTTCCATTGGCTTTGCAAATTGGTTAACAGGAGCTGGAATACCTTGACCATAGTATTGCGGATTATAATGTGCTTGAGTTTCCGGGTTATAAGTCTCTTGTGGTAGTAACTGCAGGAAAAATAAAATTCAATGTCTCGTAGTTGCACTAAATATACGAGCAATGCAGTCAAGTTCCCTTACAGTGGGATCTGTTTGTGGTGCAGCACCTCTTAATGGATGCATGATTGGGCTTTGTGGCTGGTAATCGGTTTTAGACTGAAAGAATACATATTTATGTTTTTTAAACAATTACCAAATCATTCATATCTATAATAAGAAAAGTATTGTCTTCGTATGAATGACATGGCGCTCTCCAATTTTGTAGCGTGTATGTTGTCATATCGAACATAGGTGACGGTTACGAGAGAACGTTTTTATACACGAAGCAAAGTGTAAATGCTTATACACACCACACTATAATATTAGTATTTTTAATAGCACACATAATAGGTTTCGCGATCCCTAAATTAGCAAATACTTTGGCTAAAAGGGTGGGTATCACTATTCTCGGAATAATCTATCTATTTCTTAGAGTATAATAGGAATTACACTCTCAATCTTTAGCGCTACCTTCAACGTTACACTCTTCGAATGTTTTTCTTTCCATCTCCTTGTACCAGCATGTTCGGCAGACATTTCATTTTTGTTGTACAATGCCAGTACAGGCTATATCGTTCGAATGTATACATATAACAATATCAGTACACATCCCCAAAATTATTACACTAATTATAAATATAGCCTATTGTTACATTAATACCACAGTAGGAACAACGCGCCACTAAATACCCAATACTGTGCTTACCTGTGATCTCGAACTCTTTCCAATTGGTGGATCGTTCCATCCGGGGGGTTGTGGAATTGGATGATAAGGAACTTCACTTCCATAAGTCTGATTTTGTGACATTGGTTGAGCTCGTATGGGTTCAAACATCTGATTTTGCGATAAATTTGAAGCCGGCGGTAATACACTGGGTTGCGTGGGTTTAAACACTTCTGGCTCTTTGGAGGCTGGCATAAAATTCTGTGGTTGGCCAGGGAACGTAGATGCACCCATTGGTATTTGTGGCTGATAGGGCGTTTGTGGTGTAAAGCCAGCCATAGTTGGGACTTGTGGAGCACCATAAGGTGAAGATTGGGGACCGAATGTACTTGGACCATAAGATGAGCTCGACTTTACAGAAGGATCTACCAAGTATTTGGACCTTGATTGAGGACCAACACTCGGTGGCCGCGATCCCGTCAGGTTTGAAGCAGAAGTTGGGGGTGGCGGCGGTGGAGGCTGTGATGCAGTTGCTTGAATTGGATTGTATATTTGACTTGGCGATGGTTGATACTGTTCGAAATGTGATAGTGGAGGTTGTGGTACACCCGATGACGGCACCCCAAAGGTCTGGGCAGCTGGGAGTACATTAAATTGATTTGATGACGGTGCGAAAGGTTGTTTCGTTGGAGCCACATTCCAATTATGCATAGGTGTAGTCTGTTGTAATGTAGTAGGATACGTAGATTCTTGTAATGTGTTTCGGCGAGTTGGTTCATAATAATTCTGGGCCTGTGGCGTTCTGGTTACAGGCTTACGAGATTCTTGTATATATCCCAGAGCTCTACACAGTCGTTCTTTCAGTGCCACAATCTTCGGATCTTGACTCTTTCCAAGGTAATTTAATGCAGCTTCAAGATCTCCCTCAGCCGCCAGCATTTCAGCATATTGAGTTAAAACGCTGATTACTTTGCCTTCTAAATGCAATTCTTTAATACCTTGGAGCTCTAATGCCTTTTGCATAATAACTACTAGTTCAACGACTTCTTGAATTTCTATCTCAGATGATTCGATCATTTTGTTCAAGTTACCAGAGCAAATGTAACAAATTTGGGCCTGTTTTTGAAGCACAAGACTATCGCTGCCTTGCAGGCGATCCCCAAGCATGTCTGTATAAGAATATTTCACATTAAAAATAGTGTCACTTATTCTGAATAAAAATAAATGTAGTCTATAATGCTCACCACATAAACTGGATCGTTCTTGAGAATTAGAATGTGTAAATATTCCGACAAGTACTTCTTTCCAGCAACTTATGTCACTGTTTTTAACAACGTCCGCCCAATTTTCACTAACTAATGAATTAATAAGAGAATTGAGTGCCCCAGAATGTTCTGAAAAGTATCGGTACTGGGTACGTGCTAGTAAGTCAGGCCCAGCAGCCATGGAAAGTATGACCGCATCTGCGTACCTTTTACTGGCAAAACATAGCGATACGGCGGCTTCAATATTTCCTAAGAGGATAGCTTGAGTAATAAGCCCATCCTCATCTGGAATAGAATGCATGTTTACGACTGAACTTAACTTATTCACATATGTTTAATTTTTTAATAAAAGATATGAAATTACCATCTGAGGTATTTATTTTAAATGTTTTCTCTAATATTGGGGCAGAAGCAGATACAGATTTAGACTGTTCTTGTGCAATAGCATCAAATGCTGCACTTCCATCCACAATGTTCCCATTGATCGCCTGGAAAAATAAATCAGAAGAGATGAATTAATCAAATGGCTTTATTTTCTATCCGTTCTACCCCTTCAAAAATTTGCGAAAAAATGAATTTTGAGCTAGGGGTTTGGAATTTATATCACTTCTTCCTTGATGCAAGAAAACATTCCCCACCAAATTTCAGCCCCGGAAAATGTCGGGAAGTATGAAAAACATGGGAAAAACCATCAGAATTAGACGAAAATGAATTATTCAGGATTGGTTTTCCATGTGTTTTCGGTACAATTCCGGCATTTCAGCCACTGGTTTCATGTTTTCTATCCGTTTTGATACTCAAACAATTGATTTATCAAGCGTTCGCCAAAGTTCAAGAACGTTCGAAAAATCGAGACTTAAAATTATGACTTACATTTAGATTTGCAACACCGTCTGTAACATTATCGATGTCTTCTAGTGGTACCATTTGATTCAGCTTATTATTTACTGTTTCCACATCATATCCCAATAATTCTAAAATAGTCTTCGTGACATCCTCGCTGAAATATGCACCCACGCAATTCCAAATTTTTTTCCCATGCTCGTCGGCTGCATTTTCAGCCTTCTCTCTACAGTAATTGCTGTACTGTTCAGTTTTAAGAGTATCTTCTAATTCGTTTGATCGCTGGATCAAGTCAGGCTGAGTAATTACTTGTGAAATGACAACCTTTCTACCTGAACTCATAGGAAGATTAGGATCTACAGGTTCATTTTCGAAGATTGCCAATTTTCCACCAAACTAAAAATGTCACAATCTTAAAATGTTGTCATCCTTCCAACTGCTTGCACAATACACATAATTTTTGAATACATACACCAAATGATGCCCCAAATGGTCTTTTCAGCCACTTTGGAGCTTTGGTTAGAACAACTGCAGATTCAGTTCGAACTGGAGGAGGTGGCTGAGTAAATGGATCCATTCCTGGAAATGAATCTACAATTTTGTCTGCAGTTTCATTGGATGCCTGTTGCTGTCCACCCAATAATGAATAAATTGTAGCATGGCCATCAAAACTTGTTCCCACCACCAATCCAGGATGTCTTGGGCACCATGATACATCGAAATTCCATTGATTTGTTTGGGCTAATTCACACAGTACTTCGCCATTCTAAATATTATAATTGAATATATAATACTAGTCACAAAAGAGACGAGAAATGTCAATAGAATGGTAATACACATACTGGAACATCTGAATTAGGATTCCAGCATAATACCCTATTATCTTTGGCACAACTGAGTAACAAATCTGGATCATGAGGATTCCATGCAATAGACAAAACACCCCTCTGATGATTTTGGAATGTTTTTAGTGGCGATGTTGCAAACCTCAGATCCCACAACTGTATTACAGGAGCCTGATCATCTTCTGATGCTAGACACAATTGGGTTGCTACTTCGGGGTGCCACTGTACTACTTTCCATCTTACCTATGTTGATAAACTTATGAAGATGACTGCAGCAGAGCAACAAAAATTTAACAAAAAATTGAAAAATCATTACTTTCGAGTTTGCATCTGTGAGTTTTATGATTGGTTTATTTTTTCTCAAATCCCAAATGACACATCTTTGGGTAAATGTAGAGGCAAGGATGTGTTGCACTGTAAGAATAAATATATCATGCCAATGCTAATCTAGCTTAGTATACATATATACCTTGAACTTTGAATGAAAAACAAACCTTGCTTATTCCATGCAATGTGCTGTACATCTTCATATGGTTGGCTTTTGGAGCCAGGTGTCATAGGATTGTTAGTATTGATAATGTCCCATACATATATTTCACTCTCCGTAGCTCCAGTTGCAAGCAAATTCACTTGAAAAGGATTAAAATCAAGTGCTCTGACAGGGCCTGTGTGACTGTCAGGACTACTTATTAAACAATTAGTATCATTAGCTAAGAGTTTGGCTGCAGAATAAATTTTTATTGTGCCATAATCACATCCGCCCACAATTATACCAGCAGGATTATTGCCGTAGGAACCCCAAATTATCTTGTGAAACCTAAATAACATATAGCAATGTCATACACATACATCATTAGAACTAATTGCTTTAGAGGATATAAGTATGTGTGTAACCTGTGTTCACTGGCAATAGTAGCTTTCAATTCCATATCATATCCAGGCTCTTGTAAATTCAGAGCATACAAATCTAAGCTGGCAGAAGTATTAAAACTGGCATCAAGTTGTTGTGCTGCTGTCCCAGCAGCTAATAATATGGGATGTTGAGCAGGTGGTGACCAAGCCACATTGACAGTTTTTTGCAACTCCTTCACCTTCATCTTTTAATGAAAAATTCGAGTATTTATCGCTTTTTTATATGCGAAATATTAAACGATTCGTTAGTCACAATTATAAAAATCAACAATAAATCTCGAGGCAATGCTCCAAAAATATTCTCCTCTTTTTTAGCAACGTATAAAAGGTTGAAAAATTAAGTGTACGATTACAGTACAATCCACATAACTTCGAGTTCAATAACTTATTGTAGTATAATTTGTAGATTATGTTAATAGGAGAGTACTACTCGGATATAGAAATATAGTTCGGCGACATAGTAACAGAAATGCCGTAACGTGTCTTGCGAAGTACACGTAGAAGCATTGTGGCATGTAAAGGGGAAGGCTTTAGTCTTTCGGTGATCTGTTTTCTTACCTTGCTGCTTCGAACTGACAGTAAATCAAAGTTATTTGTAGAAAAGAACTGGTAATGTCAAACAAGCTGCAACCACCCGTCAACTCTTCCAACGTGGCGTGGTTGCAAGTATATTGCATTCGTATACAGTGCTGACCTCTACCATACAAGGCGATCCATTTTGAATTGTCAGTATCTTCGACTGCATCTTCCACTGTGACCCGCTGTTAGTCTTAAAAAGTATTTTAAACAATTCAAATTCAGATACATTATCATCTAATCGTAGGAGAGCAACAAGTGAATGGAGACGCCGGGTACGATCCTTTTTTATTAATTTATTTTATTTCATTACGTTATGGAGTTTGTAAATTGAAATGTTCAATCTTCTTCGTTTCTTCTTCCGCTGACAAATCTGTATTAAAAATTTTGGCATATGGGTAGTACAAATGCAAATTTGCACTCTGGCGACATTCCTTCAGGCACAATTTTAATATTACAAGAGAATCACGTGTTTCTTGGAAGTTCGGCTTATGAACTGGAGAAGGAGAAGGACTACGTGAATCTTACATATTATCGATATGCATATCCATGCATACATCGAAACCAAAGTCTTCGACTTTTTGAAAACGTTCGCAATTTCAGAGATACCAAAAAACCGTCCACTCTTGGCATACGCCCCGATTATTACATTACGGTGTTCTGTAAATGCGCACGCATTGCGCTTTCGATGGTTTCACGTTCTGAGTAAAAACTCGTGAGTGATTAGAGGGAATATCAATAGTCCACAATTTTGCATCGCCTTCCAAACTGGGTCGGTATACCCTCCACTAGATACAGGGTTCTTAACAAAAATCCATCCGTTAGAAGCAGACAATGAAAATGCGTGAGTGCGTCACACAAAAAAGTGTTTCTTATTCAACTACCACAAGATCGTTCACAAGATAGGAGAAAATTAGATGTAATTCTACTTAGCAATCGCAGTATATAACATACATTAAGAATGGGGAGTATCGTTGGCGATCGACGTAGATGGAAATATCTCTACCGGCTACATAAAAGCAAATATACGTATAAATATGTCAGACTAGCCGGTACATCTATATAGGTATCACAAATTGGTGTTTCTGAGATATCAGCTACGATGCGTCAGCAAAGTATAACTTTCGCGTGCGAGTAAACAATCGGTCAGATCATTCACAATGATTAGGAAGGAAGACTTGAAAGTTGATAGCATTGTATCATTTCCTTCAAGTATTACACGCCCTGCGCCTTGTATCCGGACTTACAACCAGGCTCAGCATAGCGACTTACTTACAGGACGCAACAAGACCATAAGATTGTCATTATAATGAATTCCTATTTATAAAAATAGTTATGCATGAAAACTCTATAAGTTCTATAAGAGTCTATAAGTCCATCGGAAAATCAGAACGGTAGATGAATAAAATCTGTTTCGCATAAATTTCTGACTACTTCAACAGCATTTTGGAATAGCTCCATGCATTCACAGCGTTATACGTGAATTGTTTCGTGAAGAGTCCGACTTATTCTTCTTCGATACGGTAGAACATACCGTCGCATATCAGCCCCGAGGAACTAAAAATTCTTATTTGGACAGAAATTGTGGATGTTTACGCTAACTTTATATATCTTAATACGCTATGTATGCACTCCACTGGAAATTTATACTGTACGCCACTCCAATCTGCCGCGATTGGAATAGATATTTCGGTGTACTGTGAGGCGGTACACGTTAAGTACTATTCATCACTACTGCCACTTCCAGTTCACTATTAATATTCTCACCCGCTTGTAGTAAAATATAAAAATAATAATAAATCGCAATTGCTCTGTAACAGCATTCCAAAGGTCCGTCGGAACTTTAGAGTAAGTTTAATTTCTTATGGACATAACCAGTCGTGTAGTAAATCTACCTTAGATATTTATACACATGTATATATATTTATATGTACGATCCTAATTCGTAGATATAAAATATTAAATTATTATACATAAGTCAATCGGAGTAGCGTATGGTACACGTTGGATCGACCTTGGTCATGTGTGCAATATGATTAAAATCTCTAAGTATTTTCTTAAATGAGCTTGTTACATCGGTACCCCTACACATGTTCGGTACTCTGTTACTTCATGACGAACAATACTAATTACTATATGATTTTAAAAAACGAAGGCATTATCCCTAAACTTTCGCGTGATTATATTCATGCACTTATATAGGACCTGTCACTTATACAAATCGCTGCCTTCCCATATCGCGTAATAACGGAAAAGACAAGAATAATGATTACGTATCCTTTTTCACGAAGCATACACGATACAAAATTGTTAAAAGACTATTGATTTTCATTAAACAGAAGATACAGTATCACTATAAATAATCGAACTCGTATATTAGAGACTGCGAGTCGCCGTATTTGTATTAAGTACCATCAACTCTCAGATAGTGTATGAATACTAATCAAAAGTCTTGCAATATTAATGATGCAATTTGATTTTCATATCAAGTTGAACCATTAACTCTTAAAAAACATGCACAAAATCCTAACAACTTATTAATCATTTCGTGGAATGCATAATACGTGAAGATGTTCGTGAATATCTGACTTATAAGAAAAAGAAATTTCTATGAAGATCCTCGTGATACTTGTGATTATTGCCTGGATATTGCACATTATATTTAACAGTACAAGCAACAGTTTTATAAATGTAATGAAGAGTTTGGGGGGATTTAGATACTAAACTGTATTCTAATAATCTGCAGGAAGATTAATACAAATTAAAGAAATAGGTGGATTTGCTTGAAGTTACTGATTTTCATTTCAATAGTAATCAAAAACTTTGGTTTTCAAGCCCCTTTACTATATTTATTCATTCCTAATAAATTGTGCAAAAATGCATCGAAAGTTAACAAGGCTGTGGACTAATAAGAATCGAATATGTAAGATCCCTGTATGTTCTACTTGCTTATTGGTAATTAGTATATCAGCCACAAGTTTGATTCTTATTGCATTCAATCATTCTGTAAACGACTTTGGATACAAGACACTCGACTAATATCTATCACAAGCTTTTGCATTGAATGAAGAATATTTACCAATTTACCAAAAACTCTTGTAGTTCATTACCAAATATTTTAGTTTAATACAATTGCACTAAGGATCTTAGGCTGTTGGTTGTATTGGTAGAAAAGGTGTAAAAGTCACGATTTACGAGTAAAACACACACCCACATATCAAAGTGTGTATCCAACTTTTGAAATTTTGAAAAAAGCATATCAATTTCAAATGATACATGTATTCAAGTCTATTCAGTAGGTGTAACAAAAAGCAGGGCTTCATAAATTAATAAAAAGTTTAAATAATACGTGTGTATAATGATTCCGAAATGGAAAATAAAAATGTTTTAAAAGTGATTGTTTAACGTACCTTAATAAATAATATAAATTTAGTTGGTGTTTCTAGTTAGGTCCAGTCTAACAATTTATGACAATATAGCAATACTACGCCTGGGTCCACCTATGCATACGTTATCCAAGCTGGACCATTTCTTTATGCCAGTACGTAGAGCCTCAGCAGTGACTTTGTCTTCATAAACTCGTGACATTGCTTCTAGTTTCTGTGCCTTTTCTTTGCTAAGTGGTTCACTAGGGAATGTCAATTCATTTGCTTCCGCAAGTGTGCGTAGATCAAAGTAATACTTAGCATATACACTTGAAGGAACGTTTATGTTGAATTGCAACATTTCCAAAAATTGCCTCTCCAGTTCATTCCTAGTAAGAAGGCAAAACAAGTTTCCATTTTTTACTTGATATTTCTCTTTACACAAAGTCCATCAAAAGGGTGGATTATACTTACATGTCTTCCACTGTAATATCTTTTAAGATTTGGCAATAATCTACATTCCACACTGCCTGATCATCCCAAACTTTAGATGCCAGAAGAATAGCACCAAGCACTATTCTCTTCCAGTTTGCTGGTGTTATATCAATTTCAGCATATGTAAGTAGGCGTTCTAAATAAACTAAAGTTATAATGGCACATTCTGCTGTGAGCTGAGCTGCATTAAACAAAGTCCTGACAAATTTATAAATTTGTTTGTGCTCGGGATTGTGTTTGTCATAGTCTTCTGCAACTCCATCCCTCTATAAAGAAATTTGAAATGGCTAGAGAACTCCCAAGTAGTTAAATTATTTCTGCTTTTAAAAAACTTTGACTAAAACAAATTACCGTCAATGGATGGAGTTTTTCATCGAATATATCAATCTGTCGTTGTGAAGTTCTGTTCTTAATATGATAGTATACAGCTAAGGCAACACATTTTACAGTATTCTTGAGATTAGGTTGTGAGACAGTACTGTCATCCAAGTATATAGTACTGCAGCTGCTACTCTTTTTTAAAGGCCTTGTGTCTGCTATTTGATGCTGGCTCTTTTTTCTTACCATACCATCTAAAAAACAAGTTCCAAGTTACACCAGCTAATGTGATATGAAGTTTTGTTTCTCAACAAAATATCAGTGCATTGGGAATGTGATAAAGCTAGCTCTGAAACAACTAGGGAACATACTTTCTATAGCTTGTTTGGAACGTTCCATGAATATAGTGCCAGCACAAGGGTGTAAGGATGGGTCGGGGTCCCAATCCTCTGGTTCTCTTTCACTAATGTGTTGAAGATTATTGACACTGATGCCGCCTTCGGGTAAGTGTTCCTCGAAACCGCGCGGAGTACCTTCCTGGGCTAAATCTTTCCGACCGACTTGCGGACTGGAGTAAACACAACAGCTGCTCTTGTTACCCATCCTTCCATGAAAGTCAGTGCTTCTTTCTTAGTTGGGCTTCGTGTTTACCGCCAAAGAGAAAGTACACAAGTATGATTCAGACTGCGGAAGCCGAGGCTGCAGTGGATCTAACGGATGTTTAGTCTTCGAGGTGCTGGACTACGCGTTCCTTACATCTCGCATTTGACTGACGATCAGCTGACGGGATTGTCAGTGGGTTGTTCGGAGCATTCTTCCTTCGCGCGAGCCATATCGATGCGCCTGGGTGCACAGCACACCAATGCTTCTGCCTAACTCCGCACGCCCGCGTGATTTCAGTCGAGCGTCACGAGACGTATCTTGAATGCACGTTAGACCGATTTCAAAGCGGTCGCTATTCCTTGGCAATTGTCAAAGAATTCGGTGACAACGCCTTGGAGATCGCGTTAGGCGGACTGATGTCAGTCTCTCTCCTACTCTCTGCGACTTAGATCCTGTCTGGCACGCTCGAATACCAAAGCGGCTCATTATTGTCACACAATCCACTCATTCTGGCTTGACATCCGGCTCGGAATTCCTCAATACTTCAAAGAGTTTCCACGAACACCGCCTTTGCGCTTCCACCTCGATATCGCATGATCGCATTCCGATGCATCGACTATGAATACACTAGAAAGCACTAGTCGTGGCCTTGTGGCGTCTTCGTTTCAGCCTGAAATTCGCCACGGAAAACGTAAAGGCGCTACCCTTATTGCGCGTTACGACCGTCACTATTAAAAATGAACATGGGCACCACCTGAACTCGAACAAGTTCGAACAAGTTCATCCACAATTGATTCTCTTCAATTTTGGGATAGAGAAGATCAATTTATGCAGATACACAAGCTAACCGAAATATGAACTCACGAATTGAATCTGGTATCGATTTACTAGCACGATTAATTACTCGTCCAAGTCTTTCCGCCCTTTGGAACCAGATGCTTGTCGAGGGCATTCAAACGACCGATGCCATTGAAATCTGCGGTGACAAATCCACTGGGAAAAGTTTGTTTCTTTACGAATTAATTGGAAAATGCATATTGCCGAAATGTCAGAATGGTCTTGAAGTGGGCGGTTGTGATGCTTCAGTCATTTTAATCAACACAGACCACCATTTTTGTGCTTCAAAATTTGTGGAAGTCACAAGGAACTTAGTGGTCAATGAATGCATTCGGAATATGGGTAACATATCTGAAGCTACTAATGCAATTATTAGCCATATCGTCCATGACTCTTTAGAGAAGCTTATTATTATTGATTGTTATGAATACGAGCAGTTCCTAATAACTATGCACACTCTTACCGATCGTCTGTTGAAGAATAAAAAAATTGCTCTGTTGGCAATTGATAGTATTACGGCTCATTATTGGCAAAGTCGCCAAATCTATGGGCCCTCCAGTATAGACCAATACACAAAGAAATGTTTAAAACTTTTACGAACGAGTACCTCTCGTTGTAAAATCGCGACTATATACATAAGACTTCGCGATGCTCCATTGAATTCAGAGCCATCAAGATTTATTGCGCAAATTGGGTTTACAACAAAATCCCTTGAAATGCCAACGCATATAATTCTATTACAAAGGCTAGATAAATCAGTACTTACTTGCAGTTTACAGTCACAAGAAGGCCTGCAAAGAAAGTGCACTTACCAAATCAAGGAGTCAGGCATAGATTGGAATGTACAAAGTGAACAGATTATGGATAAAGATCAATGAAAACAATAAGAAACAGCTCTGATTATTTGTTACATAATTACTCACTACGATTAGATGACAAGAAAACTTTATCAACTACATCAATTGGCTGTAATAATTGAGATCCTGCCAGTGTTATGGAAGGTGCATCGGAATATTTTCTAACTAGTGCTCGAACAATTTTAACTTCTTCTGGAGTTATTCCACCCACAACATAGATCAAAATCCATGGGTTGTCACGTGGATGGGTTTTTGTAAAGGTCCTACCACGTAAGAATGATCTGTAAAATAATGTAATAATAATTTCAACAACAGTAGTTGAACTAGTATTTAATGTTCAAATGAAGAACAAGAACGCAGCAGGTAATAACTGTTCATAATTACGTGAGGCCTATGGATGCCAATGGAGGTGTACTTTGTTGGAGGTCACTCAGGTCATTGCCTGTATCTCTTTCCAAAATAGATTTAGTGACCTGCTCTACCAAAGGAACTCGCCTGGCTGGTTCACTTGTATTTGTTCTGGATATCAATGACCTGGTATAATCATTGATCAAATTAGTAGTCACAAGTAATGTCAAATCTACCGTGTTTGTAAACACAAATCAACCTATAGTTTTGAAAACCAGTACGCTGGGTTGATATTTTTTGTAATAGCTGCATTATCTTAGATGACATTTCTTCAGACAGTTGACGAACAGAATTATTATCCAATCTTTCATCATTGATTCCTAAAATATTATAAAAGCACAGTTTAGTTGTTTCAACAATCAATTTATCAATTCAAAAGTGACATAATTCTCACCTAAAAGCAGTAAAGTCTGTTGATAAGATGAGATAGGTTTTATACCTATTGAACTGTGCCTTTGATTTTCTCTGAGGAGAAGAATATCTTCATATATTGCATCTGCAATGGCACCTTCTAATTGTCTTTCTTGCTCAACTGCAAATCGAATTTGTACCCCAGCCAAGTCATAAACATGTATTAACAAGGCCAGCAAATTTTCAGTGTTAAGACCTCGGCTGGTTCTTGTCCGAATTACATTGCTCAACTGCAAGCATACTTATTCTTAGAGATTCGACTATGAATCATATATGTTTAACAGAAAGTATTAGAACAATGAAGTATAGGTACTTGCGTAAGTATGCTTGTGGAGTCACCACTGACAGATATATTTTGCAAAATCAACTTTTCCAGACTGGTTAACAGTTCTAATTGCACACTGTTCTGGGATGTGGTTGATTCAATGATTGCCATGGTCAACTACATGTGTTAAAGCTGTACTTAATTATTTTGCATCTGCTTAGACAACTGTTAGAACTCAATCAGAATGTTGGAATTAAACTGGCTTACTTGGCCTTTCTGTCTGAGACCAGCCACAGTGTCAAATCGTTCAAGTACACGTAACTTGTCAATAAGTTTCTGTAGAGTATGTACCGATACTCTTGACACACCCTTTGCTTGTGGGCTTTCTTTTGTGGTTAATGCATCATTTAGTACTTGATTTGCTTCCAGGAGAACTTTCTTTGGCTCTCTTGAAATTAATTGGTCCATAATACTTCGATTCATAGATGCTAAACAGCCTGGTACTTCATGAATACCAGCCATTTCCTAAGAGCATACAAGATCATGTGAAATACTACTCATTATATAGCAGTTGTAAAATTTGTATTGTGCTTATACCTCTGGCTGACAGAATAATCGGGATATACTAATTGACACATCATTACTATGATTTGGCAACCGTGGTACAGCGGACAGGAGCTTAGAAAGGGAGCACTCTGTGTCATGGCTGGTAGGAGTACAGAGATCTAATGTTCGATCAATTAGTATCAAAGACATTCTTGTTGATGAGAAAGATGAGATGCCCAGTCCCTGATAATCATATGAAAGGGTAATGGGAATCCAGAGAAGTTCTTACTAAATTTGCATCTAAAGATTAGTAGAAACTCACTTTCTTACGTTCATCATGAGATGGTGAAGCCACCAATTTCTCAGCTATGAGTTTACTTAAATTTCCGAGATAATAGACATCTTCGCAAACATTTATATGCTCCAAAAATGTCCCTAAGGCATCTGCAAGACTGTTAGCTCTCAGGGCTAAAGTATCAGTCATATTTGAACCTACTGGTGGCATAATATTCGCAAATGGTGGTGTAACAAAAATATCATTACTTATAACTGCAGTGAACATTGGTAAAAATGAAATGCTGACTAATGGTTCCTATAAAGAAGCATTGGAGGATAAATAAATATGACAATATGACATCAATAAAAAGATACTCCTTGTAGCATCAATGTAGCATATAGTACCTTTGCTAAATGCTTTGCACTCATCCAGTCTTTAATATTTTTATTCAATTTAGTGTAATCAAGCCTCCCAGCTAACATATTTTCTTGGTGATCAGATTGCTCAGGCGAGTAAGGTTCTGCAGTACAAAGTATTCTACAGATTTCAAAAGCATTTTTCGCCAGAATCATTTTAATCGTACGCCGATAAAATGCTAGATCATTGGACGATGAAATTATTAACATCTTTTTAGTTCCCTTCACCTCTGCATACTAGATGTGGAAGGTAACAAACATATGACAGTCATGTTTTGACAGTATAACGAATAACGCGTTGTTGGATAATTAAAATACCTACACGAAAATTATACATGGCAAGCTCCTGTACGATAATCGCACCGGCATTCTTTAGTTTTAAATATCCGTTGCCCGATGTGTACCAATGTAAGCACTCTGCGGTGACATGATCAATAAATACAGCTGCATCGCGAACCTCACCAAATACTCGTTCCCAACATTCACTCACAAATTCATCTATTAACACAGAAGGATTCATCTTCTGGTCTGTGGTAACTGTATGTACTCTTGCATTAACACTAAATGCATCAAGATGAATATTTCCACGTTCTATAGGGTCATATGAAAAATCCCACTTAACTGATATTCACAAACATATTGCGCACTTGTCACAATGGCCACGTTTTTGCCTTGTACCTATATCTATTATGTACTACGTACGTTATTACGTATTATTATTACTACATACGTATTATATTTACTTCCGTAGATATCAGAATATGTCACGTATTCATAACCACATCTTTAGTATTGTGCTACATAGTTCGTACATGGTAGACATATCAGTCTTAATCACCCTGCCCGTAGTTCATTGAACTTGGCGATCGGCGGAATGTTTCAATACATCCAGTGTGTACTATACATTTTACCGGCTAGTTGACCGTGAGATATGCCAGCGTGACTAACATGGTCAGCAGTCTCAGCCAAGCTGAGAGCTAGCGTATTTATATAGATTATCCACTTATAGACATATGAACTATTTATGTGGCTTATCTAGGACATTGCAACTATCCTTAGTTCCAATATTTATTCAACATGAATATTTCCACATTTGTTTCATACAGTTTGCATTGCCTAAAATGTCATTCTTATCAGAGAGTACTTTTTATACTCTCGAAATATAACATAGTATTAAAATAGAATTATGCACAAGTTGTTGCTATACTGGTTGGCATTGAAACGTGGAAACTAGCAATTCTGGCAATGCTTGGCAAACACCCGAATTATGAGAGAGTGCAGAGAGTATACCGAATGGAGTGCGCAATCGTGGCACCGCACGGGTACTGCACAGGCTCACAGGCATGTGCCGGCTGGGTAATAAACTAAGTGGGCGAGGGTAGATGTAATTTTTTTCATTGAATAATACCATAGTAAAAAGAGAGAATACAGGCAAATTCGAAATCTGCGTAGCATTAACGGTCAATTCCCTATTTTTAATCTGCATTTGCCTCTTGAAAGTGTAAAGTTTTGGCGACCCCCTTCAGAAATTCATCCAAATTTCTACCAGTAGCGAAAAACTTATTCGATATATGTGCCACGATTAACTGCGATTGAGGGAGAGTGCAGGAGGGTGGAAGAATCAGCCACAGTGTGCCATCTTGGGTGTGGGATTGACCAGCCTTTGCAGCTGGCTTTCCTGCTGTCGAGGGTGTGAATTGTGAGCTTCCCCCCAACGCATAGTGGCATATTGAGTGTAAAATCAGATACATATATATCGTAAACGAGCTCCGACCATTCTCAGAGAGTGTTCAGAATATTAGCATTGCGCGCATACGTAGCGAGTGTATTAAATGGAGTTAACTGAACGTTCAGTCATCTGTGTTAAAAAGTCAAATCCGATCAAAGCCATCAGAATCTTTGAGTGGTAAACGGCCTAGTCTCCTACCACTTCCCCTACTTAGGCCGCTGTCGCTGTCTACCCCAGTCTGCTCCAGTCCACTCCAGTCTGCTCCAATCTGCCTCAGTCTGTCCCTGTCCCTATGCTCTCCAGTATCGACAGACCCCTAAGCGTGTAGACTGTGATGTGACATTCACATGTGGTTTAATGTACACATAAGAGATACGTCGACAGTGCGTAGAGCACGTTCGGTGATAAGCATTGATTAGTAGACAACGAAGTTCGTGTTAAAGAACTGTAAAGACAATGAAATAAAGAAAGGCAAAAGGGGTGTGCATAGAGACGCATACATACAAAAAGTGTCGACCACGGAGATCGTAAGAGTGTTGTATGTACGGTGTATATATATACTTAAAACGTATATATGATTACAAAGAGTCGCCCACGGACAACGGGGAGATCCAGACTGATCCAGACGCGAAAAGATTAATGGGTGTACAACGAATAGAGGTGGACGAACGCTGAGAGACAAAACTCGCTGTACAGTATATGTGGGGAAAAGCAAAGAGGGTGACATTAAGAGCCGGAGTACAGAAGCGCGCTGAGAATCGAGAGCGTGGAGGGCAGTTGAGAGTGTGGCTAAAAGGGAAAGAAGTTAATCGTAATTGAAATTGGTTTGATATCCACCGATGGACGACAGTAAGCGCGTGTCTTTCTCCGGGTGCCGGGCGTGACAGCGTTCGAAACCGTACGCTACCCCGAGAGAAGACCGTGCAGGACGTTAATCGGATTTGCAGTTGCGTGATATTACGGGTGCCGTAGGGTGCGTGTAACTACGTCCAGAACCACCCTCCCCATCCATAAAACATGGCACCGTCGTGCTTCGAAGTGATTCTTGTTAGCTTCATTCTGATCTTACCGTTTCTTTACGAAACCAGCAGAACGTTCCGCTACTACTTCAAGTTTCTCCTTTACTATGGATACGTCATGGCCAATGCGGTCTACATGATCCCGATTTTTATGCTACGACCAGGCAACGTAAAAAACCTCTTGTTAGTAATCAGTAATAGCATAATTAGTAACTTACATTTCTCCCTGTATTTTCCGTTCTTTTATTCTCTCCTAAATTACCATCCATGTCCCCGTCTTTTACCGCCCCCACACCGCTTCCGTTCACCTGCTTTGTTACTCTTTCCATGTCCTATGTTTCTCCCGCTTTTACTCCTCCTCCGCCCTTCCTGCTTTTCACTTTTAAAATCAGGCAGCACCGAAACACTTGCGATATGCAAGAAATGTGTGGAACATGAGTAAATTATAATACATGCGTTTGTTTATATTGATGAATCATGCTCCAACGAATATTTTTCGTGGAATTAGCGCGTATACCTCTTCTCCGATTTATTGGTTGTTCGAAAACTTCTTGGACCAATTAATATTATGTTATTACCCATTGTAATTGTTTAATTGATAAACTACTAAGATTTGATAAGGTTCACGGTATCAACTCGGTCCTCAGATTGGCGTCATCCATATGTCATCACGTTAGCACCTTATTAGGATTACGATGGGAGCTGAGAGGAAGGGAACATCTGGAGAAAGAAAGGGCATGCATAATCGTCGCCAATCACCAAAGTTCATTAGATATATTAGGCATGTTTGACATATGGCCAGTTATGGATAAGTGTACTGCTGTTGCCAAAAAGGAGATTTTCTATGCATGGCCCTTTGGTCTGGGTGCATGGCTTTGCGGGTTGATATTCATAGATAGAATGAACTCTGAAAAAGCTCGCACTGCGCTAAATGTAGCCACAAAATGGATCGAGGAAAAGAAGGTGAGCAGTACCTTGACCATCTCTCTCGAATCGCTGTCGATACCGACTAATTAGTATATTATCTTTCTAGTTTACGACTATCTAATTATCAACTTAATTTCCCGATTTTTTTTTAGATTAAGCTGTGGATATTTCCAGAGGGTACTAGACACAATACCGGTCGCATTCATCCATTTAAAAAAGGTGCCTTCCATGTGGCAATCAACTCCCAACTACCGATATTGCCTGTAGTTTTTTCCTCGTACTATTTCTTGTCTGCTGAAGAAAAAAGATTTGATTCTGGTGAGTACCATTGATCTCATCAACTTCCAGTATTTTAGTGCCACATTTTAATCCGAATTCAGATAATAATAGTCTTTCTTGGGATTCTTATATTAAAGGTCGTATTGTTATAACAACATTACCGCCGATATCAACGGAAGGTATGAGTACGAAGGACGTTGAAACTTTAATGGAGAAGACACGAAGTTTGATGACTGATGTGTTCATCTCGACTAGCCGAGAAGTGCAACTGTCCCACACTTTTGCTGCCTCGTAGATTTAAATATGCTATCACTCCGGTGAACTTATAAAAAGAGTTTACTCAAATCGACGACCTCATGAACTTAATAACCAAGTTTGACCAATTGAAGCCAAAGACTCCAAATTACTTTTTAACGAGCACAGGATCGTCATATTAGTATCAATTGCGCTAAATATTGGAAACTGAATATGCTATCCGTGCAAAGTACTTGAAAGAGAGTACTTATAGAAGGAAAATTTTACAGTAAAACCAATTTCGCCTGTTAATGCTGAATGTATAATCTATACATTCTATTAGTTCTGCGTTGAACACATGCTATCTGTGTTGACACTGAATTTCGTGGAGTGCAGTTCATACTACAGATATGAGTCAAAGTGGACCCGAAACGCATTGCTAAATATATCTGTGTACAAACATCATCTAGTCCTTTGAACTCACGAGTTAGATTGCGTCTGTTCGAAATATTTTAAGTTACTCATTATATGGGTTGTAAGGAAAAGATTTAAATTAAATCTTTCAACCATGTGTTTCGAAACAATTCCGTTTTGATAGAGATGTGCGTGGAATGACAGTTACCAAAGAGTGATGATACAAAGATTATACCGATTCTTTATCGACTATGTGGTAGTCTAATGCGCAGATGATTTCCCTCAAAATTTTAAAATGCAATCACCATCCAGTTTTTTCATCTGCAATATCACATACCTACTTGGTTATATCCTAAATTATTATTAAGTATTTCCAGCAAAATTAATCGCATTCCTTGTATTACTTTCGCGTTTAAGGCCAGAGTCGATAACTCTGTGTAAATTTAATTGTAAGAGTTAAGGCTTTCAAAGTGACTAACTGAGTCAGTTTTAATGCAGGCAGAAAATGCTAGAAAACTCAAAATGTTATAAAATGCTTTAGCAAGAAACTCTGCTATCCCATTGACAAAGATGATGGAAAAAGTCATCTAGAATAACTTGTTTACCAGGAGCGATAGCTTTGTAATAACTTGTCTTCTATTTAGTTACCAATGCAAATTTGTACCTTTCCCATTTTACTGTAAGAACTATTGCCATAGAATTATATGTAGCTTCGTAATTTATAAGAAGCAACCATCAGGGCATTCCATTTATTTACTCTCCGAGTAGTATTGAAGTTACTAATATTGTAATAAGCTTTGCTTGCTTTCACATCGTCTTATGTGCTGACCATCATAACACAATGGAAACTTTGGTGTTATTTGTTTATATTACTATCAAAATAGATTCGGTGCTTTCATTGGCTGATTGGTAGAATAGTCAGATATTATGGGAATGCAACATTTAAACACTGTAGCTGAAAATGATTATTCGTGACTCTAACGTATCTCTTGTCTTTATAATACGCACACAATTCTAAACAAGGACTCTTTCTACAATTTTTGGGTAGCAGTCACTTACTACCCATTACAGTGGGAGTAAGTATAGTATTAGGAATAAGAATAAAAATGAATCTCTGAATTGATGGACTTCAGGGAGTCGTGCTTGTAAAAACAGATAACTTGCGACACGTGTGAGTTTGTGGATGAAAAGTTGCTCCCTAATGAGTTATCATTGTACTTATATAGGCTAGCATTAAGAATAACCACCATTCCTACATACATTATAGCTGGAAAAAATATGTGCTATTTACAGACTATTGAATGTATATCAGTTCGTTGCTGGCATGAACTTCTATACAAGAGATTTATCATGCGAGTCAAAAGATGGATAGTCAGTTTTCTTTTTTATTTCTTTGCTCATAAAACTGACATGTTTCTGTAACATATTTATTTGAGCAGCAATGTTTAATGCTATCAGAAATAGTCAAGAACATTTGTGATTCCATATAAATCTTTCATTTAAAGTTCTTTATTGTAAGCTTTCCACCATAATATAAAAAGGCGATTGTGTCTATGGATGAATGTAATGTAAAATATGGTTTAGAAGTAACTATACAAAATGTTCCAACCATCAAATAATTGAGAATAAAGCCCTTTTTGTGGGTTTATATCTCTCCAACTTCCAGCATTGTGCTGTGTATTGAAATAAATGAAAGATGAAGCAGAATGAGTGATAAGGTCATCAAGGGTCAGGTTCATTTCAACAATAAATGAAATCTGGTCTTTATCATAAAGTTAATAGGGTATTCTCTTATAGTGCCTTAATTATGACAAATCAGGGATGCCTGGTGTCATCTTCTCCTGACCCTCGGTCCATGCCCTTGCAATTGTTCTCTTCATATCATCATCACCCTCTTGATACATTTGTTTCATTAAGTTGATTATGCTTCCTTCAGGGCCACTGTCTTCTGTCACTTCAGGTATAGATGATTTTGATTCTTTAATCCTCTTTTCTACTCCCGTAATATGAGACCAGTTTCTAGCCACTTTCTTAACTAATGAGACCACTACCATATCTGTCTTAATTCTGACACTACTCTTTTCTGGATTTATTTCTTCGCAGAGGTTACTAATATGCAGGTTGTAATTCTTATTCTCCAATCCAACGATTGTTAGATTCACAGAGTTCTTGGTAAAGTTACAAATGACAGCCTCTTTTGGCAGTATTTGAACAGATGTCAATGTTATATAGAGTTTCACAATAGTATCTGTTTGATCCCAGCCATAGTTATTCAGCTTAACTTCATAGCATTTATGTGTATCACTCACAGTAGCAGCCGTTCCCTTCGATAGTGAATTCTGTGAGTCCTCCTGATGTTTTTTTGACTCTGTCTGCAATCTTCTGATCTCTAAAGTAATTATGTCTTTGGTTCTTTGACGCTTGGCTTGTTGCAAAAGGCCAGAAAGTTCTTCGATGTCTAACTTCAACTATAAACGATAAACAAAACAAAATATATATGAATTCTTTGTTTAATCGTATCGTGCATGTCGATGTTGGTAAAGACATCAGTGTTTATCTTGTGCTTGTACTTACCTCCTCTAGTTTCGCGGACATTATTATGCAATTTTGTTCTTAACTAAGTGGCGATGGCAAATTAAACCAACTGTTCGAAATAGGATGCAGTAATATCGGATCCTTTAGAATTGCGCAAAACCCGTCTACTGCTTACATTTGCTGGCCAATTTCTTTGGATCACACTTTACTTATCTACCAACACCCACCTATCTCACAATACGACAAACACTGAACTGCACTGAGCTGTACCATGCTGAACATGCTGAACCACATTCAGCCACTGAGCTAACATCTCTCCCCACCTTCGTCCTATGTTACACCAATTACATCACGAGGACTACGAAATCCGATGCTAACTGATTTGTCCTACCGGCAAAGAATATAGCGAATGGGACAAAGAGTGTAATTGTTGCAAATGCCATCCGAAACTGTTGAAAAATAACCGCGCTGAAGGAGTTTGTCAAAAGAAAGCTATTATTCGTATGGAAATAAGCTTTCGTACCCCTAATGGAATCCGAAGCATCAGTTATTGAAATTGAGATGAGTAAAATGGAGGATATAATGTACTCAGAGACACCGCAGCCTGAGAAGGATGCAAATAATGTGGACAAGGTTCGAAAACGTAGATCTTCGATCTTTCAAAACAAATCAACCGCTATAGTAAATAATGCAGGTAAGCATTAGTTCGATCAACCAAGACGAAATGGCATACCGATTGAATCGTACAATTACTATGTGAAAATCTCATACAATACACAGATGAGGAAATAGTTGACACAGGAATCTGCCAAGAGTGGGAATCAACTACAATAGCTGAAAAAGCTAACAAGGGGCATGAACGCCATTTGCAGATTGATTTAAAGGATAACTCCAAGGAAGAAGAATTTGATTTAGTGCGGTATGTAAACAGTCTGAAAGAAGAAAGGAAACTCTGGGTAAACATTGTAAAGGAACGGAAGAGTGAAAGACAGAAGTTAATGAAGAAGAAGATTATCTTGGAAAGAGAAGGTCAACCTTTAGATTTAAATCAATTATCAGATGAGGAAAGAGCTTTTGTCCAAGAATCACCAAATTATCAACAGATAAGTGATGAGTGCAGTAAGTTGACAAAGCAAGCTGTGAAGATAGCATTTTTAAATGAATTAGTGGGTAAACTAAATACTGACTTTATTTCGCGAATGACCAAGGAGTTAGGTAGCACCACTAAACAAATTATTCAGATATTGGAGGAATGATTAATTTACAACCAATTGTCAATTTTTGCACTGCCATTAGAATACAACATATAGTGGCTTACTTTGGAAGGATAGCCAGTAAAGAATTAAATCTAAATTGGTACTTAATTTTTAAACATAAGTCACAAAGAAGGAATATAAGCAGATTTATTGAATGAATTTGTATCACTGGCTTAGGAGACCATGAAGATGAAAGCTTTTTCTCTTGCTTGATTTCCTCTCCTTTTGTGATAAATAATCCTTTCGGGATGTGCTACTGTGTAGTTCTAATATATGGTTTATTTTTCGAACTATTTCCTCTGCAATGATGGAGTCTGCTTCAAACTCATGATTTTTGAAAGACGGTGATTGATGAATCGATGGCGAGTGTCCAGATGATACTGGAAATAAAAGTTACTGAGTCATTAAAGTTATGCAAAAAGTGTTTCTGCCAACTGGTTTGAACTACTAACTTGATGCACTATCTGATATTGAAGAATGTGGAGTATAAACTAGTGTAAATGCTGCTTTTGACCCCTTTATCTCAGTCATCTGACACCAGGCAATGTTGTCTATTTGATAACTGACAGCTCTTTGCCTATTCCAAAAACGTACACCACCTTTTCCTGTTATCACTGGATTAATTTCGATTTTCTCACCAGAAATGCCCAAGTATATTTCAGTCTTTGCCCTCATCTTATTAATAATATATACTCTGGAAAGCAAAATTAGATCCATTGAGTGGATTTTCTTGGCATATCTTACATATCTGTCTATGAATGTATTACCTATATGACTGATATAACGGTGCTTCCATAGCAGTTGTGTGACCTTCCATTTTTGCAAGATCATTTGCCACTTCCTTCCCTTCCCCTTCTTCATCTTTACAATCATGGTGTTCCTCCAGAATTCTCAAATGTTCTTCCTCCTTGTTGAAACGAGAATATTCTGGCCGACTCCCTCCTTCTACTTCTACTAAGCCTAATGTCGGAAAATGAAATTTCGATATTGGGTCTCCCGGGTCGAGGCACGAAAAATCCCAGTCGACTTCCCCATTTTTTTCCGTATGGCGCAAGGCATATCGTGAAATATCTTCCCTGAATAATTGAAATCAATAGTTAGTCAATGATATATGTAGCTGTAATATTTCTCTTTTGTCAATGAAGAATTTATACTTCAAAGGATTGTCTGGATGTTCATTGGTATATTTATAACATATCAATCCAATGAATTCAGACACTTTTGCTGTAGTGATTACAGCTACATGTAGTGGATACATTCTATGTTCCTCTGGAAGTAGGCACATGAAAATTTTATATTTTCTGATTGGGATATCCACTTGTGCTGGAGAGAAAGGCAATGGGGCATCCCCATCGAACTTGGAATATTCAATGAATGGATTTCTTGGTAAATTTGGACATTTTCCCAATTGCTCTGACAGAAGGGACTGCTTTCTTTCTTTTGGTGCTGTTTTCCTGAAGTTTTTCCTTTGAAATAATTCGGTTTGTTCTGCTAATGATATATTAGATGGATTATGCTCCCACTTTACATTTACTTTTGCTATCTTTTTCCTCTCAAGGTCTTTTAGACCTTGGGATCTTGCACTTGGAACAGCATTAAATCGGTCCCTGGGATTAAATTTCATATCTATAATGAGTCAATTATCAGAAGATTGTAATTAGGCACCCTTCTTAGACATAATGTCTATATTTAGATCTCATACCCATTTTTATGTCAGCTGATCCAGGAAGAACATCTACGTCGTCTCCATCGCTTTCTTCCATACCAGGGTATGGGCGCAGTGTGCCATTTGTTCTCAATTGCTTTGGAATATCTTCTCCTAGCATTACCATTTCGCACTTTCCTGCATAAATGAACAAACGCCGAGTGGCAAGGGAATTGCATGTATTCAAAAAGGCTGCTCCTGTCACCTTTTAACCTAGACATTATTTGTGACAAACCTGTGTCATCTGTCGATAGAAAACTGTCTCGAATATGCGACAGAAGCCAATGTTGATTATCGTACAATGCCATTTTCATTAATTCACTAGTGTTATGTTATCACAGTAAAATATAGGCCGGCGCAGCCGCCTATGAAAAGGTTACTCGTTTCTTACACGGATTCATTTCTTACTTTCACTATATAATACAATGTGTTTTATTTATCGGATAACCATATATTTGCTCCGCTATATTTGCATTGCATATTTGCAAATATCTATCAATGATAGGATCAAGTAACACGAATTCGGTTTGGGCTGACAAGTTCTCAGCCCTATGCGTCAGAGCATCAGGACTGCGCAATAACCTTACTGGATTTTCAATAAGTATTTTCTTCAGTTGGGGAAAATATCAAGGAAACCAAAGAATTAATTTATACAAGTAGGAAGTATGAAATACGCCAGGGCAACTATGTTGCACAAAAGTATACTTTAGCACATCAAAAGCGAGATGCTGCGTAGGAAACATGCTAAAATAATTGTTAACATCGAGTTTCCGTGGTGTAGTGGTTATCACATCCGCCTAACACGCGGAAGGTCCCCGGTTCGATCCCGGGCGGAAACATTCTTTTGTTTCTCACGGCTATTTATCAATAATTGACGAAATTATTATCCGCTTTGTTCATTTTTCGTAGGACATGTGCCGAAGGTCACGATAGGCTTTAAAATTATAATAATTTCTTTAATTTTTATTCTTGAATTTCTTTAATTACATATGTATATACATGCTGAAAGTTATCTACCACAACAGTTGTGGTAATATTTGTATAAAAGCAAATGAGCATCTGTGTTTTATATTCTTATCATCATACTAATATTGCACTGTTATATATTGCATTCGAATAAGAATATTGCTTTCTAGGACAAGGCTCTATTTCATTGATGGAGGAACGATAATTGTTCCAGACGTATTCCGAATTAAGGCAGACAGTTCCACCGCCACGATTGTACTGAGTGTCCTGAAATATGCATATACGTAATGTTCAATGTTGCAGAAGGTTTACAGTTCAATAGTTAATTTAATACTAACAGCCCTGTTTATATCTCCCACACAAACCCAGCTGCTATTGGACTTGTCGTCAAGCGCAACAGCCCACTTCGAGTGATCTTGAGAGCTTTTGAAGCTTACATTAACCGGTTGACCTAGTTGAATAGATTCAATATTGTAGACCCTAAAATTGAAACGAACCACATATATTTATATATCCTATATTATTCGGTTGCACGTCTATTGTCAATGGAAATCTTTCTAGCCATGATCGGTCTGTGCTTCCGGGGTATCTAAGTGTGTACATATATGAATAACGTACTTAGCACCAGTACAGTCAGAGGGAAGTTTGCCGCGTCCATTGAGCCAAGTTTCTGTCAAAAGATCGGTTTCTAGTTGTGGAGCAACGAAATCGTCATACAAATCTAAAACAATACATGCAAAAAATATTAATAAGAGAAAGAATACATAAGTGAAGATCATTCACACCTTTTTGCCATTTATCGCTCTTTGCGAACGAGGTGAATTCCACTGAGTTACGAGATCGTATAACTGCTTTGTTCATGTAGGGTGCTTGTTTGATTCGGACTTGATTCATTGCATCCGCTAATGTCGGATAAAGTTTAACGAGCGCATCAGGAAGGTTCCTTCTATAAACTATAATCTGATTGTACATCAACTGTTTCGCAATAACGTCAAATTGATCCCCTTTGAGCGAAATACAGAGAAAGCTTTGCCCGTAATTCTGCCCCGATGACGGATAGTCGTACTCGCCCTCGGATATCGAGAGTGCTGCTAGCCCAGCTGTTATGCTGTCAACATCATTAGCTAAGGTGCTATTAGCGCGACTATTTCTTTTTGGTCGTGATTCTCCACCATTCGGTACGGGAGGGAAATTCGGTACACTATGAATCAACCAGAATCCCTCTAATCTATCGGCCAAAACTACACCTTTCGCATGGCCGTATTTTCCGTTTGCCTGACCATTTGGCGGATTATCACTGTACAGCACCCACATTTTGTTATTGGATGTCTCCTAATTTATTGGGAAGATAATTGTAAGTGGTATAAAAAAAGGGCGCGTGTGTGCAACATACTTACATCGTCGTAAAGCGGAGCAAGTGTATTTGCGGGGGTGGAATTTTGTCCCCTTATATCCCAGTTGGATAATTGCCAACCCTTCTTTATGGTATCGCTCGTAATGTACAAATAAGCAACACCCTGCTTCAGCAGAGGATTGCTACTTTGTGCAACCTTCGGTAATTTATAAAGTACGTACCTGAAAGAACAGGACGCAACGGATTTGAATTGGTAGAAATTACAATGTAATTATTATTATTACTTTACTATAGCGATAAAATATTCACCAATCAACAGGCTTATTATTATCATCTCTGCACTGTTGCAATTCGCTGTTTGGTCTACGACCTGCCAATGCAGTTGAGAACAATGTAAGAATCATATAAAATACGAGCAACATGATTCTTGCTGCAACAAAAAAATATTTCATTCAAGATAAACTATATTTAACTATAAATCGAGTATCGAAAACAACGCATGTGTGAATCGCGCTCGCACCCTCGCAATCTCTTGTTTATCAAATACTTTGGTAACAGATACAGTATATGCAACACTTACTTTTGTTCATTCACGCGTATCAATTAAGATGTATGTTACTCCGATCACTGGCCGCGATCGACTAGTGGGAAATTTCATTGGGAGACCTAATGACTTTCGTGGCCAAAGCAGCCGATGTGGGATGGATGTGGGTAAGCGAGGCACAAGCCAACAAGTACAGAATTCCGCGAGGTCTGCATCAGTCTCTAGCATCAATCAGAAAGTGAATCAACTGCTTGCAAATCTCTACTACGTCACCCAATGCCAACTCATCCTTTGGTTGAAAAGCAAAGTATGAATCCCTTTGACTTATTTAAGTTGCCATTTTTACCTGTGTGAGCTATAATAATGATAATAAAAGTCTTGATAATCGTTCGTGATTAGTTTCATCCGATAAGAATCTCTTGTATTTACATTCCTCTGTATTCGTATCTGTATGCATATTTAATCATTAGAAGAAGAGTTTATTAATCATCTTGTAGATTCTAATCGCAGAAATTAATGATTGAGACGATGAGATTAAATGCGCGCGCGTGCACATGCAGAACTTACCCACTATTCCGCTCGATGTGACTGTACTACCAGACTAAACTTAGTGATATCGCATGTATGGTAAATTATTCAAAATTGCAATGGGTCATAGATCGATAGATGAGAGTTTTAGAGGAAGGATATGGCATGTCCTGGGGAAGCGCAGATTCTAGGATTTTCCCACGGCCATCTGCATGAAATTGGTGGCGCGTTTCGCAGTCCCTTCCTTCCAAAGGGCCAATGAGCTTTTGGATTTTGTACGCGCAGCAAGCAGTCAGCCTCCGCATAACTTCCTCCGTCAGTGCGTGCTCTACGTCACGACAGGTCCCCTTGTACATATGCTCGCACTTCGCGTTCTAATCGCTCCAGACTGACGCAAAGGTAATCAGATAGAAGTGGATAGAATACAAAAGGAAATTCACTGAGCGACAAATAGTTTTGATGCTCGATACGCTTTCGTTCGTCGGGATGCGATAGTGCAATGTGCATTCCGATGTTGTGCCACTGAAATGGCATATTCCATATTTTCGCGCTACCTTATCGGGTCACAGAGAATGATACCTGTTACGATCAGTTATTCCGGTGCAGCAGTCCCGCAAATTTATACCCATAGAAAGTCTTTTGTGAGAAACTATTGATTCTGATACTACTTTCCCATGCGAGACTAGTTTACATTCGTCCCCCCGGACAGGTTCAAGTGAAATTCAATCCGTATGTGTTTTAGAAATAGTACACCGCCTTACCCACTGAACACACGAATATATAGACTGATTCATCATTATCCTATGTAATTTTGTACCTTTGAAGACATTTCGTGTCTAACGTGGGTCACGGAGACTAATTTTTAATTGAAGTACAATCGTGATATCTAGTACAATTCGTTGTGTTGTTGCCTTTTTTCAGTGAGTGAAATAGTACGTGTTCTGTTCCATTGGATTTTTGTAAGGAAAGACCAAAATGGATTGGGACGACCCTGAAATCATCAATGATCCTGAAATAAAGTTTACTAACTTTTTGTACGTTGGGAAAGAATATCTTTTGTATCAACCTGGAAACTGGTTTGCTCATAGATATTTTGAAGGCTTCGAAGTTATGTCGTTATTACAACTTGCTGAAAATCCAGAAACACAGTTGTGGCCAACTCAGATAATCCTCAATGTGTGTGGTATTTGCACAACCCATTGTAACCCAAAAGATTTACATTAATCAATATAAAAGATCTTATCTTTCCAGGCATTTGAAAAGAATCTGGTTCCACACCCAGAAACACTTGTGTTTGCTCTTGCTCTGTGCTGCAGGCAAAAGAAGAGCGAGAGCTTAAGGCATGCAGCTTACAACTTGGTTAATAAAATTTGTGCTGAGCCACAGGATTTCATCTTGTTTATAAAATTTTGTTCTGAGATGAGTTCTCATGAACGTACTCTTCTAATAATGAAAGTAAACAATACCCATGGCTGGGGTAGTGGTTTGAGGAAGACAGTCAATAATTGGTACTTATCGAAGGATGCTCTAGAATTGGCAAAGTGTGTTACAAGGTATAAGGGTAGATATGGTTGGAAACACAAAGATATCATAAAATTATCTCATCCTCGTGTAAAGGAACCTGGTATATACAGTTTCCTATATTTTTTTAATATCTTTAGCTCATACTTTTCTCTAAGAAACCTGTACTTTTGTATTACAGAAAAGGAAGTGGTACTTAAATACATAATGTTTGGTATCAAGGAAACCAAGAATGCATATGGAGCAGATACTAGATTTACCGATATAATCAAGTATATTGAACAAGTAGAACAGTTCAAACATTGCAAAGATGGAATTCAAGCTGCAGGGCTTTTGGAAACATATAAACTCACATTGGATCATGTACCTGGACACTTGCTAAAGTCAAGAGAGGTAGGAGAGTGGTTATTGTGTGAAAGAATTTTATGGTATCATAATTCAGACTTGTAATATGATTGTTAGGTGTGGGATGCATTGATTCCATCAATGAATCTGATCACACTCTTAAACAATCTGCAACGAATTCATAATTTGGAGCTACTCAAGCCAAATTCCCTGACTACTGCAAAAATTGTGGATGAAATTATTGATGAGGAAAAACTTGCACGTGATAAAGTTCATCCTGCATTGGTATTGATTACCATAAGAAATTATGAAAATTCTGGAAAGTAAGGACTTCTCAAACTATTTGAACTAAATAATGACTAATTACAATGATGAATACTAATTCATGTTTTATCATTCAGGCCATTAAGTTATGAGAAACGGAAAATTAGGGATCAGGCAAAGAAACCATTGCTCATTCCACAAGAGCCAAATATAAAAATCATTGAAGCTCTCTATAAAACATTGAATCTCTCGTTTAATGTAAGGATTTATATAGTTGTATCCAAGAACATAATGAAATTCTTATTAACGAATGCTTGGTTCTCCAGCATCTTCAGCCTACTGGTATGCGATATATGGTAACAATTAACATGAACAAAGCTATGTTGGAATTGCGTGCCTGGCATAATGCAAATTTGACTGCTGCTGAAGCAGGATGTATGATAGTACTGTCACTACTGAGATGCGAAAAGAATGTTACTGTTGCCACATTTAAAAATGTTGGAGTTCACACAGTTAATATCGATAAAACCGCGTCGTTTGGTCAAGCGATGAGACGTTTACAGCAAATGCCAGTTGGTCATGTGGACTTGTCTAAACCAATGTCATGGGCTGCTTACCAAAACAATAAGTATGATGTCTTCATCAATATCGTTGATGATATGTCTGGGAGTTATGAATATAAGAAGGCTCTAGAAGCATATAAAACAAAGATGAAGCTTCCAAATACGAAGTAAGCTTAAATGAATTAGTTGTATGTAGTTAATAACTTATGCAAGATAGTATTTTATTTTATTTCAATTTCTTTACAGGCTAATTAACTGCCGTTTGTGTATGTATTCAACAGATTGTGGAGGAAGTCAGAATAAGTACATCTTACCTATAAATGGGTTTGACGCTACTGTTCCTCCACTTATACAAGCATTCGCGAAATCGTTGTTTTAAATCGCTAAGCATATTTATCCACATATAGCAATATCAACTGCTTGCAAGTTGTTCTTCACATTGTAGTGAATTTCAATCTCCGAGTTGATTATTCAAGGAAATTGATAGTGCACCAGTTCAAAAACTGGTCAATTAAAGCTTAAAATAGTCGTACCAAATTCGACGACATACTTCAGATCTACAATTATTTTGTTTATTGACAGCCATGTCGCAGAATTTGCAGAAAGCAATTCCCAAGGCTCAACTTTGTTCACATTGAACTTAAATCTATGAAATAGGATAATAACTAGAATTCAAGTAAAGTGCATGAGCACTTTTAGTAAAATGTGGATATAGGCTTACAGAAAAGTGTAAGGCATCCTTTGTTTCAACTCAGTACAAAGCCATAACTGTATGAAATTATTTACCTTTCTTCATTTTTATTTAAAATTTATTCAGTATGAGAAAATCTTTTGGCACATAATGATTATTTGCTATTAATCGATATTATAATAATCTCATATTAAGATTAACATTTTAATATTATCTAACAATACTTACTATTGCATGTTTTTAGCATGTAGGGGAAGCTGTGTAACCTTTCACGTAAATTATTATTTATAGGATGGTCCAATATTTTGTACATATCCATGTTTTATCAAACAACAGGCTAAACGAGGAAAAGTTATAATTCCATAGCAGGAAAATGATGGAAATGTGATAAAATACGCGAGATAAGTCATGATTAGAGAATACGTAGAAGAAAACTAGATGATTTGTAAAAATCTGGCCACTCTCGCACTAGTTCCGAAGAAACAGCTACCTATTCTCACTAGTTTATTCCTCTTCACCGCATGAAATGAGTTGCGCAGCGATAAACGGTAGGATAAGACTGCATATTAGATACGTATCAAGAATATAAAATAATCCTAAGGTGCATTTTTGACAATTTGTAAAAGCTAAACTTTTACTTCACTATTATGCTTGCTTATTTCGTGGGGTTGGCGGTTAAGCTTTTTGTAATGTCTTTAATGAAATATATAGATTTATCGTGGTTTTTATGAGGATCTACTTCTGAGACCGGTGCGCTTCTGGAAATGCGAATAAGAATTTTAAAAAAATAGAGTGTTGAAAATTTTCCCACTGTGATATGCATTTAGCCCCAAAGAATATAGACTTACATTAGTATAATTTTACTGTTATATTCCATATTTGCCATATCCAAAGTAAATACGACAAATACTGAATACACTACTGATATAATACTGTGATACAAAATACATTGTTGTTGTTCAAACTAGGAGAAGGGATAAGTAAAAAGAACCAGAGGCGCATCCTGTGTCTGCTTCATTTATTGATTAGTAAATCTAAGAATTTAGCGGGCATAAATTTTCGTTAAAAATATTGCTGTATCAGGGGATACTTGTATCTCTTTCTCGGTCCTTGAATCACCAATCTGGAATCCTTGGTTTAAATAGGAAACGTCCTTCTTCATGGACACGTCGCTAAAAAGTACAGCGTGGATGAACTCTCAGGTCTGATACATCGTTAAATTAAGTGCTTAATATTCACGTGTTCTTTGTAGCCTATTCGGTAATTCATGGATCGATATTGATCACATCGTTAATTTTACTTATATATATATACATTGCTAAAGAAGGCATATACGCATTGCAGTTAATATTTTCATTTATTGTACAAACTAAGGAGTAAACAGACTCGTAATATTATAGGCCATGTACGTCTCGGAAAAAGAATTTATTCGTACGGTATTTGATCGAGGGAGGTAAAGAGGCGTTTCATGTTCGCATCTAGTTACTGTATACTCAAAGTAAGAGTAATAGCTTATGCTACATCAGTAATTGTAGCGATTGTGCTGTACTCATTGGCATCATAAAAAGTAGTACATTCTATATATATATATATGTATGGATCTACTCTATGACCGAACAATCTTAAAGTGTTACGCGAGCGATCACACCACCGGCCGCATCCCCCCATAGAATATAACTTTCCACCTAACTCCATATTTTGCCACCTAACTAGACCTAATTATCAATAGCAAATAATAATAGATAATTGATAGGTAGTAATCTCTCGTAAGAAATACGTCCTGTATGCGAATGCAAAGCGAAAAGTGCTCTATCTGACGAAAGAGCAGCAAAAGCCACCTGAAGCGATATGCATTTCTATGCTCCTCTATCGAAGTTCACCGATTTCAGGATGCGCTGATCGGTCTCTGCAATTAACGAGCAAAAACAATATGTTGAATGTGTTCATACTAGTTGAAAGGCATATTTACCATAAGGAAACCGAAAAAACAAGAGAAAGAAATTCTGATATAGCGATAGGCGAGTAAGACTGCAGGTACCAAGTGCCCGAGCAGTTCACTCATATTGCGTTTTTATTATTAGACAAGAAAAAAGCAAAATACGTTAGCTTCCTTACCAAGAATGATGTTTTGATATACAGAATTAATAATACCCTTCATTTCGGCCAGGAAGCAAAGTATTGATTTTGTAAATGTGTATTCATGCGAATAGTGTTCTATACTTAATCATGGTATATATTGCTATCTTTGACTACACATAAAGACGATAGTTCTATGTTCCTTAGGATAAACAAGTCGAAAACCAAGAAAAATAGCTCGTCATTGCCCATTCAGTGCATCGTCACGAAAACGACCTGCAAAGAGAATGCTCAATGTCCGTCGCTTATAACATTTTGGAGCAAGATGCCAAAAAGATATTAAATTTTATCGTACAAAACACTATGAAATACCTCGTTCATGTTCTCTGCATGCAGGCGGGTTGTCTTTCAAGGGGTATGCACTGATTGTGGCTATTTCAGAAAGAAAAGTTCTGACTCGTGATTCATACAAAATGCCTACTTTTTGGCCTTACTTTTTTACAAGAAAGTTTAAACGTGCTACGTAGCCGTTCATTCTGAATCTTATTATGGGCATAGATCATATTTAATCGTTTTAATAATAGTTTTGCGATTATCATGTTCAGAGTTCTATTTGAGTAGTATACATCGAGCAGCCGCGAATATAGCGAACTCCTGCGATACACATTTGTTCCACTTCTGAAGTGCTAGTATTAATTTTCTTACTCTGCATTTAAACGAACGACTTCGTACCCTAATAAAGCCAACTATTTCGCCAGTTATGCTAAATAAGAATTGTACGCGAATTCACTGGCGAAAAGAAATTTTTGACTATAGAAAATGGTTGTTATGAAATTCCGGCATTATTTTTATATCTAAGTGATCTGTACGAAACAAGGTATTTTGTGACCGCATGGATTACTTCAAGTTGACTTATATCCGGAAGATATACAGAGGAATACATTGTATTACTATTATTGTTAATGCTAAATTTCGATACAATAGCAATTGAAAGTGTAGGCAATCGATTACGCCTATGAATTTTCAGCTGTTTTACGTTATGAGCAAAACTGGGCCCTCAAATAAATTTGTTCTAAAACCGATATAAATGGCACCACTAATCACCCTTTCCTAGCAGTATGTCTATCATTTGTATTGGGTATTGGAGGAAAAACAACATCAGTTTAGTTAAAAAATGTTTAATGATACTGATACATATGACATTCACTCGCACGCAGAACAGCTATATGGTACATAGTACAATACAGCATTCCCTATAGGCAGTAACGAATGCAAGCTGTAGTTACTTGCACATCAATCACACCTGATCACACTCACACTGCAAAGACCGTAACGCCAGTTGTACAACTGCTTATATTGGATTACATATAATGGAACATATAAAACAATTGAAATAAATTAACGTGAAGTCTTGTTTGGAAACTGATGACGCCAGTCCCAGTAGCAAACTTTATCAGCCGATACGTGCTCTGCATCGAGAGACCGTTTCGGCAAGCAAATGCGATATAGAGGAAAATACATAGTGCGATTACCACGGCCACGTACCATGGACTTATCTGCCACTCCATTTGGACTCGCAACTCGTGTATTTCTCCTTAGTACTTGGCATCTCGATCATGCATTGATCTCTATAGCATTTGCATAAGATTTCAGTCTAAAATCGGGGCGCGTATATGCACTGAATTCACGGAATTAAAGCTCATCCTTGAGATCTTCTTCTTCAGCATCTGTTGGAGGCGCACCGCCGCCTGCTCCTTGGTACAATTTTGCAATGATTGGTTGAACAATGTCAGTCAATTCTTTCTTTTGCTTCTTGTACTCTTCTGGCTCGGTATCTTGATTATTCTCCAACCATTTTATTTTCTCATCGATGGCTTCTTCCATCTTCACCTTGTCTGCATCGCTCACCTTCGACCCAAGTTTATCCTTGTCGCTCAGTTGGTTCTTTAAAGAATATGCATAAGATTCGAGCTCGTTGCGAGCTTCAACACGCTCCTTCAGTTTCTTGTCCTCATCAGCAAACTTCTCTGCATCCTTGATCATCCTCTCAATGTCATCAGGCGTTAGCCTGTTCTTATCGTTGGTAATGACGATCTTCTCCCGATTGCCAGTTCCCTTATCTTCGGCAGATACTTGAAGGATGCCGTTAGCATCGATTTCAAATGTAACTTCGATTTGTGGGATTCCTCTTGGTGCCGGTGGAATGCCAGTCAGATCAAATTTGCCCAAAATGTGATTGTCCTTCGTCATTGGGCGTTCACCTTCGTATACTTGAATGGTGACAGTATGTTGATTATCCGATGCGGTGGAGAAAATTTGAGATTTCTTTGTGGGGATAACAGTGTTTCTAAACAGAAATTTACACATTATATGCGACCATTTTAATTAATATACTTGTGAGAGATTCTCGACTGATATTGAGGACATACCTTGGGATAAGTTTAGTCATCACACCCCCAATTGTTTCAATACCAAGGGTCAATGGATTAACATCCAAAAGTACAATAGCATCAGTGTCTTGTTCACCAGAGAGCACTCCTGCTTGAACAGCGGCACCATAAGCAACAGCCTCGTCAGGATTAATGCCTCGGGATGGTTCTTTTCCACCAAAGAATTCCTTTACAAGTTGTTGAACTTTGGGAATTCTCGTAGAGCCACCGACAAGAACGATTTCATCCACATCCTTCTTATTCATATCAGCATCATCCAGAACTTTTTGCACGGGTTTTAAAGTACTACGGAAGAGATCCATGTTCAATTCCTCGAATTTGGCACGGGTCAGAGTCTCGGAGAAATCATCACCTTCAAAGAAGGATTCGATTTCGATCCTCACCTATAACAGATTAAAATGAATTATTTGTACCGGTAAAAATCTCTTAGCAGTCTCGCAAAAAATCCTGATTAGAATTTTTGATTCTTACTTGATGGCTACTACTGAGAGCTCTCTTGGCCTTTTCAACTTCACGACGCAGTTTTTGTACAGCGCGGTTATCTCTGCGAATATCTTTGCCCTTCTTCTTTTTGTAAAGCTTGATGAAGTGGTCCATTACTCTTTGATCAAAGTCTTCACCACCCAAGTGGGTATCACCACTTGTGGCAACTACTTCAAATACTCCATTATCAATAGTAAGTAAGCTGACATCAAAGGTACCACCACCCAAATCAAAGACCAAGACATTTTTCTCTCCATCCTTCTTATCCAAACCATAAGCAATAGCAGCAGCAGTAGGTTCATTAATTATTCTCATGACAACCAATCCAGAGATTGTACCAGCATCTTTGGTAGCCTAAAATATATTTGTATCTTATAAGTACTGGAAGAAATTTGATGGCAATATAATTATCATTTGTATGTCCAATGCTTACTTGTCTCTGGGCATCATTGAAGTAGGCAGGAACAGTAACTACAGCATGGGTCACTTTTTTACCCAAGTATGCTTCAGCAGTCTCCTTCATCTTACCAAGTACCATGGCAGAGATTTCTTCAGGGGCAAACACCTTGTCTTCACCATTGACAGCTACTTTAATGTGTGGTTTACTATTCTTTTCTATGACTTTGAAGGGGAAAAACTTGATATCATTCTGTACACTTGATTCGGTCCATGCTCGACCGATCAACCTCTTGGCATCAAAGACAGTGTTCTCAGGATTAGTGGTCAGCTGATTCTTGGCAGCATCACCAATCAAACGTTCACCATCACTTGTGAATGCCACATAGGATGGAGTAATTCTGTTTCCTTGGTCATTTGCAATAATTTCAGCCCTACCATTTTTGTATACTCCAACACTGAAATCAATCATGAAATTATTTGTTAGATATTCATTAAACGTAAAAAAATTCACTGTGAAAATAAATATTTTCATTTACCAAGAATATGTAGTTCCTAAATCAATTCCAATAACAGTTCCAATATCTTCCTTCTGAACCGGTTCTTTGGCTGTTGCCAAAGTGGCAACCAGCCCCAGCAATAGTAGAGCTACTGCTCCCTTCATTGTATCTTTTTTGTAGGTGACACCTGATAAAAGATTTGATTATTGATATTTTTCAATGAACATATGTTCTTCATAATACAATGGTGGTGCCGGCGTATCGACGCGTCAGGCGTTGAGTTCTCAAACCCATTTTCGGTTCTACTCCAAATCGAATAAACCGTTGTTTCAGAAAAAATTCTCGTACAGTATGTTGGATTAACGTAGCCCTCGATTTAGTAATTGATTCTTGAAATATGACAAACCGTAGTTCACACCATAAAGAGCCTCCACAAACCAAACGTCCCTTCATAAAAGCACGTCGAGAAGTGACTTAGATTCCGGCATGTTGACCGATATAACAAAAGATTTAAAATCTTGAGAAAATCTTTATACGCAGTATTATTAGTAGGCGAACATATTGTTTAGTAATATGAGGAACAGTAGAGGCAGGCGAATTCGTCATTTCACCGATCGAAAATTTTGTGAATTTCAACGTAACTTCGAGACGTGGCAAAAGCTACGCGTAGTTCGGAGCAAAAGTTCTTCGCGGAACCTATATAAATCGCGAATAATACGTGCTAATAGTAATGTGCTCGTCGATTTTCACATTTATTCAATACTTACCAGACTCAAGATGAGGGCGATGCCTATTTCTCTTGAAAAATGTAAAGTGCAAGCACTCGAAAGATTCAGCGTCCAACAACGCCACGAGAACAACGAGGAACAGCGAAGGATGACTGACTACACAGCGAACTCAGAACCGGGATATTAACGAGAAGATTTCGTCGTGGCCTATGTTCATTGGCTTGCCAGGGCGAGCACCAGCGGAAAGCGCGTTGCGGATTCGTCGTAACACATACAGTTGGCTGCCACGGATAGGACCACGTCGCAACGGTATCTTCTTCCAGAAATTTCGGGTACGTTGGCGATTGGAGCAAGAGATTCTGTGGGAGGATCATGCAACACGTGGAAGTTGCCCAAAATATTTATTGTAGTAGAGATATCGTTTGCTATGTATCTACTTCCTCAAAAATCTGCAACGGTTGCATCAGATTTCCGCATAAGCTACATATTTGCAATGCTTACAAACTTTCAGAGTGTATTCAAGACTACTGCAACTGCTTTTAGAGTAGTTTTACGTTAATGCTTAAGAAATATTTCCAAGTCCGAAATCATGAATTTTACGCTTGATCTCATATTGATTTTTTTGCAAATACTGTGCTACTTAAAGATCATTGTTCCCTAATACAGATTGACTTCATTCTTATATCCCCCATTGATTCATACATCGCTTCGACGTAACGCAAACATAACGGTAGATGCCCACGATTCAAATAACGGGTTAAACGCATTCCACGAATGATACGCATGAAAGAACCCCTTTATTCAGGAATCATACAAAAATGTTATATGTTGAACATGTTTATTCATACAATTGTTTTTATACTAAAATTGATCTATGATACAGTTGTCAAAAAGTACAAATTCAGTATCACTTTCCCATTAACCAGATATAACTATTGGGACTGATGTGTTCAATATTTGCTCTTAGGCTGTAACATATCCAGTATCAGTGGAGTAAAGTATGTTATAATACAATCAGCACCTGCTCTTCTCATAGAGAGCAATACTTCATTCAAAACATTCTCTAAATTGATAGCCCCATTCTTAGCACCATGGTATAGCATAGCATACTCTCCAGAAACTTGGTAAACAAACATTGGGTATTCTGGATGTGCATCTTTAGTATGCCTCACTATATCCAGGTAAGCAAGGCCAGGTTTCACCATAAGCATGTCTGCACCTTCAGCAACATCTCTAGCCTGTGAATGTAATTTGTCAAATACATAAACAAACACAAGGCATTTGACAATGAGTATATAATAAGATACTTACAGCAGCTCTAGCAGCCATGCCATTACTTCCTGGTGGCAGTTGATAACATTTTCTATCACCAAATTTGGGTGCAGATTGTGAGGCATCTCTGAAAGGTCCGTAGAAACCTGAGGCAAACTTTACAGCATATGATAAAACTGCTACCCTATTGGAGAAACCAGCAAGAGCAAGTTTTCTCTTTATTGCACCTACTCTACCATCCATCATATCAGAGGGTGCAACAATATCAGCACCTACAATGATTAATGTGGACATTGTTTTTATTGGAAACAGAATGTAATCAATTTTCCTATAGCTAACTACCTGCTTTAGCATAAGCCACAGCAACATCAGCTATTCTGGCAATACTGGCTTTATTATTGATGCTTCCATTTTCATTCAAAATTCCACAATGGCCGTGATTAGTGTATGGACACAAGCATACATCACATGCAATTACTAAATTAGGAAACCATTGCTTAATCAGAGGAATAGCTTCTACAATAGGATTTTTATCACTATCTGCATTGGTTCCAATGTGATCCTGATAAATTAATGAAATGAAACAAATAAAACAGGAGAGTTTTATAATTGAACAGAATTATTAATTATACCTTCTTTAGATGCTTAGATACTCCAAATAGAAGAATTGATTGCAGTCCTTTCGATACCAATGGCTCTAACATCTTTCGTAATTGATTAATGCCATAACGGAAAACACCTGGCATACTTTTTATTTCTTCCTTTGTCTCAAGTTCATCGCTGAATTAAATGCAATCATTTAATCATACAGTACACATTACCAAACTTTCCTTGTGGTCCTTACATAACGTATAAAAGCCAATTCGTAAAGCTATTGAATGTTCATTAAGCATTTCTTGTTTCTTGAAATAATGCTGCAGAATTGTAAGTTACTTGTGCTCTCTTTTATGAGATTTCAATCATTCAGAATGGATTAATCATGGTCAATGTCCGTAGGTTAAGAGATGGACTTACAGTACGAAAATTGGATACATAAGATTGTTAACTGTTATTTCCACATTTGGGGACTGCCATTGTCGTAAAACTGGATGGAAAATCCCACTGTGGAGAGTATGCTTAGCTGGTACTTCTGTCATTTTAAACGTTTCTATTAAATTTCTTCGAAAGCTCAGCCCTATGAGCAGAGAAGCACAGTGCGCGATAGAGATCTAATCGTCAATTTGGGCGGTCTCTACCAAAATATCTCCGCCCTATCTATTGAGAATAAGATCCAGCTCTGTAAGATACATTACGATCTATTCATTATTAATGTAACAATTAATTGAGCGTTGATAAAAATTATTCAATCGAGATGTGTCACACACTTGCACCACTTCGATTCTAAGGTTCTGCTCTGACACTTGTTGACAGTATACACGAATTTCACATTGAAATCTTTTGAATCTGTTGAATGCTTGCCAGTTTCAGGACAATATATACTTTCCTTCGGACTTCGTAATCATGTAATGAATTTTACTGTCATCGTGACAAGCAGAAAGAATGAACCCCCAATATCAGCATATTTAGAGCTGATAGCAGCATCAAAACTTGCTGTTATACATTATTGGATACGTGAGAGTATTCCTTAATTTATTCCTTTATTTATTTCTGACTCACGTGCTAGACTATACAGTAAATTTAGCAGGGAATAAAATTATTGGATCATCATGATTTTTGCATTAATTTTACGTCTTTGACAGCCTGTCCTTGAAGAAGGGCCACGAGTATTTCCGCGTTTGATACCGCAATGTAACATTTAGAATCATTTAAATGCTGATAAGGGGTGGAAAACACTACTGATGATTATTGGAGTTGCCAGAACTTCGTGCGGCAGATGGTACAATAGTTTTCTGTCAGGTAATACAATCGGTAATACGATTGTTCGCTACTTTATCATCAGTCGCTGCGATTGATGGGGATAGGTACCTGCGCTCTAGCAAATGCGAGCTCGTGAAAATGTATTATTTGATAAACCCCTTTAACTTTACCTACTTCCCCATACTTGCGTCGAAATATTCAAATTATTCAGCAATCTAGAAATGTCAAAAGACTTTCACAACTCATATAATTCATATTTAAAATTGGTTCACTAGGGGGCATTGTGTAACTGGCGCCACTACGGAAAACTTCCAAAGTAATGCAATTGCACCGCTCAAAGCTGGTTGGCCAGTTGTGTCAGTCGAGCTTCGGTAACGCGCGGCCGCTATTTCAACTAGAAGCCCCGAGCAGTGCGCTGCTCCGTGAAACTTCGAAAATCGTGCGATTTTCGCGTGCAGTTCTTGCCGCTTATCGTCTCGGAAAGTTGGGCATTGTTGCACTAGTGCCCGATCTGAATCAAAGTGGTGGTGTAGTTCGTTCGAGTACATTGGGCATGCGAGTGAACTTGGAAGTAGTTTAACGGTGTTGCCAGGTGTGACCAGGTGAATGTGACCGTTTGTGCTGCGCTACCTGGGACCCTCCTGAAGGGACGAGCGCAACAACAGTGGCCTCCGAATACCAGTTCAGTGCTATGCCTGAAAACTGTGCGGTCCGCTCTGCGAATCGAAGGAGCCTTCTCTTTAGCAAGTCTCTTTCAAATATGCGTGTGTCGTTCGCACGAGGCTCCCTCGATCGTTCGCGTCTCTTGATCACTCAGGATCTCCTCGATCCTTGTGCGAGGCGACAATCTCACTGACAGAAGCCACCTTACTAGGAAGACCATCGGACATTCTCATCATTTTCGACTTCTGACCACACCGAGTACAGTGGTCAATTAGAAAAGGAAGACGTGCCTTGATCCAGAGCTCGGGCTATCAAGGATTCTAGGAAGAAAGGAAGCAAAGCCGTTGCAGGATGCTTTGGACATAAATAAGTCGCGCCGACAGTTAATGCAACGACTATCAAGGACGCTGCTGAGGCCGATCTCGGACGAGATAGGGAAGAAGCGTTAATGTACACAACCGGGTGTTCGTCTGGAGAGTTAGGCCTAGGAGTGCAAGTAAAAGGAATGTCGCCTCACAGGTGTACGTAATGCTCTGGCGTTGCACCGCTTGAAGGTGAGCGAGAGACAGAGATAGTGCGAGTGGGAGAAGAAAGGCTAGAAAGGGACAAAGTGAAAGAAAAAGTAGAAAGAAAGAACTAGCCAGTGGCCGTACGGCGTGGAGGCCTTTGCCACGTGAACTCGAAAATGCGGGAGCCTGCGTGATCCACTGGTTTGCCGCGTAACACGATCGTGCTGGGATTCCTCGGCGTCGAAGGAAAAGAGGCGAGAGGGACGCGACGTGCTATCGTGGCCGTAGGAAGCCCATCAGGTTAACATGGAGGCGCATCTACCCTGGAGACATGTACTCACCGATTTCTCCTGCTTCCTCGCTGCCAGGACTACAGCCAGGACACGCTTCCTCTTTGCCGCTCTCTATTTCTTCTGGATTGCCGGGAACGCTTGCGCCACCGGTGAGTTTTCCCGCCCCATTTCGTATTTTCACAAGTCAAATATCGCTTTCCCGCGGCAATCTCGATTTTGCGCTTTCCGTCCCTAGTCCAACTTGGCTTGCATCGAAGTCATATAACTATATATATATATATATATCGCAGTGTTCTTGAATTTCGCAAAATTGAGATTGCCGCGTTCAAGTTAGCAATCACCACATAAAGTAGTATAGCAAAAGCCAAGTATTGGCAGGTACTGTATCGATACCACAGCACGCAATACTTTCTCGTAACTTAGAACACTTTTCCGCAGTGTTCTTTTTCGCGCTTGTGGTATCGTAGCCGGCTGTATACGCGATACCCAGTCGCCCTCGGAAGACAGTTATTGAGTTCCTTGGACTTTCTTTAACCCAGCAACTACCTGCCGCTTATTTTTGCCCTGCCATTCCAACTCCAACAATATATCGCTTTAGCCTTTCTCAATTAGAGTCTATTGCGTGCCCTGGTTTCTTCGGTCAACAAATCGAAGTTAAGGCAAGTGTAACACAAAATCGATCGGATGCATTTATGCCGAGTTCAGTTCAACCTGACAGCTAATTCACGCTGTAAGAGCCAGCGATAATTGCTACGCTATTATCCACGTGCAGCCGGGTTCGTTATTGGCTTCGTCATGTCGCTGGCATGGGGACAGAAGATACGCTTACTGTTATAGGGTCATTCCTGAGAAGGAAAAAGTCCCGTGAAACGGGTCAGGTCTAATTCGCAGCAATTTGAGCGGTCGGCATATTGCTGACTATTGCAAACACTGATCCCCCGGACTCATTGCCAAATTGCGCTTGCACACGTGCAACACAACGCCGTGAAAGCCGCCTCTCTATTGTAGACCTAATAAACTTTCACCTATTAAATTACTTATGGCATACCTACGCTACATTATGAACTATAATTCACACATTTTCTTAATTAAACTTGGATAGAGCGGAGCAAACATAGGGTGTTGTGCGACATTACTAATAGAATTGCTCATCATTTGGTCATTCTGATCGTATTAGGTCACGCCCTTCCCCTATGTTCAAAGTGCATGGATGCATTTAATTAGATATAATTGTATAGTAGGGTGAATTATGACCGGGTCAAATGTACGGTGCAGTGTTTGGGACAAATTCTTTTCTCTTTAAATCATAACAAATAGTTAATAGGAATTCCAATAGGATTGAATCAACAATTCTTATAAAAATTGGCCTTGGTATGAGAACTGTCGAGGACGATCGAGGACATAACACGTTGCCATTTGTCCACTCGCACTTGCATCGTTTAACCCTTTGCACTTGGAATTATAGAATGACGCATGACAAGCAAAATTCTTTTTCTATAACGATATCATGCGATCATCGATTATTCTGCTTCAGAATTGTTTTCATTTATTAATATTCTTTCGACATGTGAATCCAACTATTGTTATTAACGTGATGCAGAACACGTGTGCGGCAACATGTGCAAAGTACAATGTAATCATGCCTGGCTGGAACCCAAAGTATGGTCCGCAGAGAGTATATCCGAATCAATGAACTTCGGAGAATGATCGTACACCTGTACTAGTTCTCACGAGCAAGGGGGCGAATGTGAATTTGAGAGGGGGAAGTAAAAATCCGTGAAAATCTCCCCTCACAAATGGATGCGGCGTGTCGCGTAGGAGATAGGACGTAATTGAGATTTATTACGACGTTAATCCAGCCCAATTGTGCGAACGAAGTTAAACCGTTGACCTCTCTCGGCCGCCTCGATTGCAAAGGAGAGGATTGTGTGCATGTAACTCGGAGCACGTGCCGTCTCTTCTCGCCTCGTGTGACTACTCCCCCATAAATAATACTCCTGCCATATTAATATACGCACAAACACCATGACCGACATATTATTCCATGAATAACTGGGTCACCTGATAAATTCTATAGATCTTACACAGGTGTATGAAACTACGATTTGCCTAATGACAGGGTTACTCGAGTATGACTAATTGAAAGCCAACGAATTAACACTTAATGACTCTATTCAGTATTTCAGGTGAAATTTAATGATAGTACGTCATTGGCATAATTACTAATAGAGTAAGAACATTTGGGTAAACTAGAGTTAAATCTTGGAGTGACGTATACCATAATAAGTATTAACATAGAATCTCATTAGAAGTTCCTCTTTATCTGTATTGATCTTTATGATATCTTATCTTCTATAATCGGGTATTCCCTTCAATGAAGGCAGAAGCTCTATAGAGTGAATGGGGACTTAGCCATTGCTAATTATTGGAAAAGGGTTTACTATTGGATCCAATCTCTTTTTGCCTTTTATCTCTTTCATGTAGAAGGCAAGGGTAGAGGCAAAGATTTCCTAGTGATTGTACGCTCTGCGTAGCTGAATTCATACTTTATCATGTCTTATCTATGGGGTGGCTGTATCAAAGAGCAACGTTGTTCGAGGTGAATTTAATCAATGCCTCTCTGTACCCCTTCTCGGATACACCTCGGTTCACATGCGGCATACGAAAGGGCGACTGTATTTTATACGTGATACAGTCGACGTTTCTGCCAACTAGCCGCAGTTAAATCCAGCTAAAACTTTGTACGACAACTTTTCCAGAACTTTACTGTGAAAGCCTGTTTATCGAGCAAGTTTGGAATTGATGGGTCACGTACTATAATAGGTAGGCGAGCGTCTAGTGTCTACAAGCTTAGGACTTTCTTCAGCTTCCTAATTCTATTCGGTCACCTTGAGACATTGAACTTGGCGAGCTGGAAAACATAGTGTGTGCTTGAAGGATAGTCGGGGACCAGTGCCAAAGCAATAGGACAAGTAGAGCAAGCTTTCAAGTGGCACCGTCGGCACTCGGCATATAATTACTGGCAAGCAGAGGAGCTTCATTCGGTGCGAATCCGCTCTCCGACTCTTGGTGAACCTTGTCTCGTGGACCTTCCGTTTCCTGGGTGCAACAACGCGTGAATATCGCTCCAGGGAATATTCCAAGTTGCCAGAGCAGACACACACGCACACCCATACTATGTGGTATGAATAGTAAAATCGAGAATAGCGGTTGTGTTCTCTAGTGTGCGGAAAATCTGCATGCATGCGCGCGCGCGCGCGCGCGCGAGTCTGAGTTGGTGCATGCGAAAAATTGGCGTGCACTTGGAAGAGGAAGAGGAGGGTGCCTGGTGCTTCCGGGTCGACAGGCGACATAATGTCACAGGGTGCAAAGGGTGCAACCTGCCACTTGCACTGGCAAGCTAAATTGGCGACGCTTCGGTCTTTCTGGACGTTTCTCGTACCGGCAGAATAATTGAAAGAGAATCGGTCGCCTTTAATTGGCGAGGAAAACGTGTGCCCGTACTTTTAAGATCCCATTAACAGACCCTTTTAACCGACCCCTTCTTCCAATGAATTATTTATACTTTGGTCTCGCGTGAGATAAACCATTTGCAGATCCTCTGAAATTTCATTTACGTAAACTCTTGCGAAAGAACGATTCGCACCTTGACGCACCGTTGACTGCAACTGATTATACGCATTATCCATTCTAATGAGCTACACGTTCCAGTCTGAAAATTTTACAAGCCTCTTATTCTCTGTCACATCAACTTCCTGTTTTCCTGCTGTTGGTCAGTGAATCGTACGAGATCGACGACAATTGTTGTGGTCTGCAGTAACACTTTACTCTTCAAAACTACGGAGTATCTCGTGTGCTCTGGTTTCTTATCTGCTGAACCTCCTTAGAGAACATTGTGAGTTCATCGCTGGAAATAGTGGCAAGTTGATCTTGCGTGCCATCCACAAAAATTGACTAAATCATACCTTCCAAATTTGCAAAAAAATGAATTTAGAGTTAGGGCTTTGGAATTTATATCACTTCCTTCTTGATGTAAAAAAACATTCGCCACCAAATTTTAGCCCCGGAAAATGTCGGGAAGTATGAAGAACATGGAAGAAACCGCCAGAATCAGATGAAATCCATTGTTCAGGAGACTCTTTCCATGTGTTTTTGATACAATTTCGGCATTTCTGCCACTGGTCTTATGTTTTCTATCCGTTTTGATAGTCAAACAATCGATTTATCAAGCGTTCGTCAAAGTCGCATAACGTTCGAAAAATCTAAAATTTTTGAAACACCCTTCCCGATCGTTTCAGGGTCCAGTATTTCAGCCAGTGATTCAGTATTTAGCTAGGAAACAGTGATATAAATTCCAGAACCCCAGGTCAAAGTTCATTTTTTGGGCCAAAAATTCGTCAAGGGGTATACCCACAAAAATTTGTGAAAAAATGAATTTTGAGCTAGGGCTCTGGAATTTATATCACTTCTTCCTTGATGCAAGAAAACATTCCCCACCAAATTTCAGCCCCGGAAAATGTCGGGAAGTATTGAAAACATGGAAAAAACCGTCGGAATTAAACGAAAATGAATTATTCAGGATCGGTTTTCCATGTGTTTTCGGTACAATTCCGGCATTTCAGCCACTGGTTTCATGTTTTCTATCCGTTTTGATACATAAACAATCGATTTATCAAGAATTCGTCAAAGTCCCAGAACCTTCGAAAAATCGAAAATTTTTGAAGGGGTATACCCGCAAAAATTTGCGAAAAAATGAATTTTGAGCTAGGGCTCTGGAATTTATATCACTTCTTCCTTGTTGCAAGACAACATTTCCCACCAAATTTCAGCCCCGGAAAATATCGAGAAGATTGAAAAACATTAAAACTACTGCCAAAATTAGGAGAACTTGATTATTCTGGAGGCTGTTTCAGAGTGTTTTCGGTACAATTCCGGCATTTCTGCCACTGATTGCTTGTTTACTATCCAGTTTAATATAAAAGGCACACAATATAATACTAAAAAAGAACGGTAACACGTTTGACGGTACGGCACATAACGAAGAGCCACGACGGTGAGCAAGTAGTAAAAGGTAAACGGCTAGGTATAGGATGTGGGGGTGCGGGGGTGTACATACATAATGCCAGGAAAGGTATCTATCACTAGCGTCAGCTCAAACCATGCCACAATGGAGGACAAGGGCCTTCGCCTGGTCCTCGAGAGTAGTAGTAGGTCCCTCCGCCAGCACCTCCGCCTCTATTGGCCTCGCTTCTCCGCCTCTCTAGTCTGCTCTAACCTTTTCTATAGCGAGTTTTTCTCTCTTTACTAGAGCAGCTTCCTATGTCGCATCACCACACGCCAGGAAAGTAACCAGCGATGGCTTCGAACTGTCGATTTCACACAGATCCCAGTGATAAAATTGGCATCATTAATCAGACGTCGACATAATTGCGTAAAATATAATATACATCTAGAAAGAGACTATAATAAGTCAACATAGTATACTCAGTCGGTGTTTAAAGAAAATTAATCAATTGTTCAATGGAATAAGAGACAAGCAGCTGCTTGGCTGTGTGTAATAGATAAATTGCTGTTATCTACTCGACAGTAGTTACTTGACAATTGCGGCTCTTGTCTCGCGCCTCTGTCTCCTCTCCCTCATTACTGTCATCAGGTTACCAGCAATGATTACTTAACACGTCGCTGACCTGCAAATGTACTGGACTGCATTGCACTCGAGACGTGTAGCTATTCTCCTACTCGCAAACCAGCCGTATCCTCAAGGATTTTGCGTGAACGTACATCTTCTACTTGAAGTATTAGTTATTCGTTGTGATGGCTGAGCCAACTTTGATGTTGAAGATCAAGCTTCAGCGGGATAAAGGTATATAACGTGAGTGTCCAAAGAAGGATGCTTGTACTTGATGGTACCTATATACACTTATAGGTAGATAGTGGTAGTGGCGGCTGCTGCAACCGGTCGTTTGTAGCTCTTACCACCTTACCAGTTGTACGGAATCCCTAGGCCCTTTTTCTCTTCGAGTAGGTAGAGCGCGGCTGCCTGCCTGCTCGGCAAGAGTGCCGGAGGGACGAGGCGTACGTGTCTGAATGCTTCTCCGCTACCGGATGTACCCTCTTTCTCCTCTTCTCTTCATTTCTCTTGACGGTATCATCTTCATTATCGTCATCCTCCTTTCCTCCTCGTGTCTCGCGCGACTTGTGTTACCTACCTGTTCCCTCGGCTTTTCACGAAAACGTCGTTAAAACGCCACGATTATACGGTTCTTAGAACCGTTTGTCTCAAGTATTTTCGCCCTTATAGCAAATCTTGAAATATTGTATAAGTCCAATTGGTAAAAAAATCATTTGGATCTCTACCAGATAGGAGTTGTTTCAATTGGTACAGTTTCGAAATCCCGATTGGTACGTGTACGGTCAGTTTGCCGAAGTACTCGTCGAAGTAACTTTGGTTTCCCTGGTTGGAAAAACCCTCTTCTCGTTTCCCTTCGACCGCCCTTTCTCCAGATCCTCTCGAAGATCTTTTTATTAGCAAAGTTCGCAAATATAGATGAGAGTTCCTCAACGATGACTGGAAAGAACCACGTGATTTCACGGGGTTACCAACCGATATGTTTTTCCTTGTTGAATTAACTTGATAGCAAATACAGGGTTTATCTTGGCAAGCAATTCCAGGAGATACACCAAGTGTAATAATTAAATACTAGTATTTAATATATACATATATAAGAGAATACCCAAAGGAATTGTTAGCGCATTACCAATTCGTTTACCGAACGGTTCATCGACTCCTGTTTGTCCAGGTGTGGCAGTGATACAAGAACACCAGAGGCTTCACGTAACAACGTACATTTTATCTATATTTTTCGTCTACCCGAAAGAAGTATTCTTCCTAGACTGATTAACAGTTCACTCGAAGTAGCATTCGGGTCGCAAAGACGAAGAATGGAAATACTCAAGCCGAGACAGGAGAGCTTGAATAGTATCCGCTTTCATCGTTAATCGAAGCAGTATTTCCGAGGAGGAAAGTATCGGTCGTTTCAACGAGGGCATTGTCAGTGAATATTAGAAGGCACGACTTTATCCGAGAAGAAGTGAGTTTCAAGCTCTTCGCGTTAGTTGGTCCGTCGACATTCAGCAACTGGGATGATTATTCGCGGCGCCGGAGAATACCACGACAGGCAAGGACGCATGATGACCGGGGGGGGGGGGGGGGGGGCAGTGAATGAGAGAGGAGGAGGATAAAAGAAGTGAGAGAAGAGGTAGAGGCAGAGAAGTGGTGAAGGTGAAGGCACTACGAGAGCAAAGGGGGGCCCCTCCGATGGTGTAGTAGCCGGTGCAGAGGCCACTGACCGCCCCCGGCAAGGCTTTCCCGTCTTCCACTTCTTCGTCCTACTCGCCTTCTTCGTCTTCTTCCTTGGCTCTCTACCTTCGCCCAGGTTTTCTTCCCTCCGACAGAGGAACACACGTGTGCACATGTGGTCAGTTAAACCCTCGTGCCGTACAAGCGCGCATACTTTTATGGAAGAATAGCTCTCATCGCCGTCGGTCCTCCTGGTCGTCTAAGCATTTCGCTCTCCCAGACAAGGAAAGTCCGTCCATCCACCGCATGCAACGCCTCTACAACCTACCATCTTAAATGCCCCTTGACTTTAATCGGCCTCTCGCGACTTTCTTAAGATTGTTGCCCGCTCTTACTTCTCCAAGATTAAAGAGCGATACTCAGCTATATTTTCCTTCAATGAAACTATAAATTTTCAAATACCATCTCATTTTGTTTATACGGTTGATTCAGTAGTCGGAGAATCAAGGCGAGAAGCACCTGATGCGTGTTCAGTGATAATAATAGTCTGTCAGGTTTTCGAGATGATATCATAATGATTTCATGGAAACATTAAGTCGTACCACGTGGTCTAGATCCGGGAAGACCGACGCGTATAGAGCAAGAAATTTCTAAATCGTCGAGCAGTGACTAAACCGATCTTCCAACGTCGACCGGTGGTGACTCGATTGAAAGGAATCCTTTCAAGACTGACCAGTCTAGCGTTCCCTGCTCGATCGATGAGAGAGCAACCCGGTCGTCTTCCCTGTGGTACATAGCCAGACTCCATTCGAAGATTGATGGAGATTTTGGTCGATCGGCAGCCAAAGTGAGATAAGGAAAAATAGTAGTGGTGCAAAAGGATTGGTAGGCTGAATCTTCTGTCTAGCCGCGTACTCCGCGATTTGCAAAACATTTTTCCGTCCTTTTCCAACAAATTACCTCTTGGTCGTTGGCCAAGGCTCCAGTCGACTATAGAGTTCTCCTCGCGATGCATACCTAACCCAGGAGGAATGCGGTAATCACGTTCCTTCTCCAAGAGGATCACGTGTACCGGCTGTCTGATGAGCCAAACCGGCCAGTGCGCACGTGTCATCCATAGAAAAATACAGTTTTCGTTCCTCGTTCCCTTCATTAAAACTATATAGCATTAAATCAGACTCAAGACTAACTTTGATTCTTTCTTATTCGAGACCATCGAGCTCGCACAGAATACTATAGGTTACAGGATCTACAAAAGGACAGTTCTCAGAAGTACTTCGATACTTCGGAGATTGCTCGTTTTGCAAAGATTTGAAGTAAAGTGTAATACCACAGAGATATACACGCAAGTAGGGCAAACATGGAACTTGCGTGTTATCACGATTTCTCATTAGCTCTTGGATCTAAAAAGGTGATGATGCTTCACTCGTGTGTTATACACTGTCGTGTTCTCGTAGTTGCTTATTGTTTTAAGAGGAGCTTTTTCTCAGTCGAGATACACATGTCGTGTGATACGCTTCCGCTTTTTTCCAGTGGAAAAAGGTCTCTTGGCTGTTCCACGTGCTCTCCGGGTGCAAAGAGAGAGAGAGAGAGAGAGGGCGAAAGGCTGCTAGATCCGGTTGTATTGAAGGGTGTTGAAAGGGTGAAATAGATGTGTGACGAGGAAAAGAGGTCCGCTCTTTCATCGGGCGATGCCCGGGCCATCAGCCTTACTCTTAAACAGCTCGGAAATTCATGACACGACGACGAGATCATCCAACATCCGTGAATATCCAACACTGGCCTTCTCTACAACTTCCTGTTAATCTTCCGCATTTCTACTTGGCGACCCGTTTCCCGAGTCAAACAACCATTCAACCTTTTACCGTGCTTCCACCCTACACAAATGCCTCTGACACATCCCCTTCCAATTCGTCGCATAGAAATGTTCTAGTGTTTACTAGAACTCTCGTAGCCTTGTCAGATAAAGACAAGTTAAGAATATTAATAGCATTGTTCCAAAGAGGAATTGTTTCACGGAGCAAGGATCGTTGAGAATATTTGCATAGACTCATAGTTATCATGAATTACACATGCAGTCTCCTCTTCCGTTCTACTGCTGGTTTCGGCTTGCACGGGGCGTTGCGGTGAAAAGTGAAAATCCCGGTGAATGGAATACGTTACTGGCTGCACACGTACTCTTGCAGCACGCGGTTTGCGCAATATGCATCCATGAGCCTCAAGGTCTCCATCTTTCCATAGCGGCTAGTCTCGCTCACCTGAGCACGAGTACGAAAGGACATTAATGCAAACCCTGGCAATTTTGTTCAGAGTAATTGCTACATCCAATCATTAACCCAGTTTAGCTAATTTATTCACTGAATCTTGAGCTACTCTATCGGTAAAGTAGAACAGTTCTATATATCTTTTGAATGTCACTCAGACTTCATTTATCTTTTTGACACAAGTCTTTTTAAGTTATCAGACTGCGGAATTGTAAGTTTTAAATGCATTCTTTGTACTCGGAGCTAAGTCATTTGTATATGCAAAGTAGAAGTAAGAGTGCAGCTACCCCCATTGCAGATTATTTTCGTACGGCACGCTAGAATTGCGGCAAGTTTCCGTGGTGAGTCGACCATTTACGTGTTCCATGCAAATCTTTTATTCTTTCACCGCGTGCCATGGATAACTATGCGGATACGTGTATCCGGGACATTTCCAATCCTTCAATTAGCCTACAGTCATGATTCAACGTTGCTCGGGGTTAATGGACTTTATTTTATTGCGATTCAATGATAGTCGTTCCGTCTATGAAACACAACCTAGGCCAACTTAGAGAGAAGAGTCGTTCCAGAATTGGCCCGGGTGTCTCGCGACACTTGGGCTTTCCGGCTGCTGTATCCTGCATCCTGCGCAACTAATCTTCTCACCCTCTCTCCCCCGGAAGACAGGGACATGATACACAAAAAGTCACGAACGACGACTCTCTTGGCGCCCTTGTCTTCCACGAGGTTTTCCCTCTTCGATCATTTCTCTCTTTCTACACTCGCGAACGGAATACCAAGGAAAGCACCACTCTTGAAATTCAGCCAGGATAATTCCAGACAATTTTCCGCCTCCTATTTTCTACGTGGTACTTACCATCTTTTTCGGACGCTTCTCTACGATAAGAAGCAAATGGAAATTAAGGAGAGTTTAACAGAACGTTGCTCTTCGAAATAGAATGAACGAGCTGTGTTGGAAGATAGAAAGAGAGAAAGATAGCCTTGGATAGAGGAGGCTTAATTTAACGAATCGAGCATTCAGCCGTTGAGAGCAGCCGAGTGTCGTGAGTACGTGGCCCACTTGAGGGCCCATTGGCGAACTCTATGGCTACCAGTAATACTCCCTGCCAAATTGGACTTTGTTTTTTCGACCACCCTCTTAGCGCACGTGTCCCTCCTTCCTTTTTCATCCACCACCGGAACTACCCATCCGGAAACTACTTTTCCCACCAAATAGTCCAATTCGAAGATATAGTTTTTGTAAGAGGGAAATTGGTATTTCTTATAAAGTTTGACAAGTGGCATTGTGAATATATGGAGAATCGTTGTTTTATGATGCGCGTGACTCACTCGTTTTTCTCTTGTCATTAAAGCAAGTTGAAGCAGGATTTGCCCAAGGCCGTCAAATGGCTCGTAGCAGTAGAAGGCATTATCTTCCGGTACTCGAGGCTCGGCTTCTCAGCGCCCTTGAAGTCTCGTGTAAGGCTTGGACGTGTTAGAGTAATGGTTGTTAGATGTTTGCTTGTGCTTACCATCATCACAAGAAAGCCGTAGCTAAACCGGACGCATTGAACTTTCTCTTGGACGCGCGCGTCTTCGCACTTCTTACGGCTCTTCTTCTTACGGCTGTTATTAGAGCGACCCCGGATTGCAAGTTGCGCTTGTGATGACGTTGAGGTGAAGGCTACGCGGCCATTGAACCAATTTTGATTGAACGAGGTGCAATAACCGGTGCACTTTCCGATGCACTTCGCTCGACCTCATCGATCGCATGAACGACTCGACCCACGTGTCTTACCTGTTACGAGTCATTCTACTTATATACATTACTACTCCTTCCAAGTATATTGGAATCGTAGTAAATTCTCTGTACATCTACATTACCTTTTTTCTTGTTTTCTTTTTACTATCTTCAATCGCATTGTCCGTCTGACCGGAGCAAACCATAGAAGTAACGTAAGCGGACACGCGAAGGATTTTTAAAACTCTCGATTCGATTAAAGCGGCGGCGATTGGTGGCAATAAAAGAACGAAAGAGCGAGCAGAGAGGGGTTCGGATTCTAGGAGAAAGAGGGTATAAAAATGATGGCGTGCAGCCGAACTAGCCGTGTTTCCTAAGGATTTCCCTCTTGGAAGGGCTTCGCAAGCACGCGATGCTTGCGAATTTATCTGCCATTTACATGTCGTGATCTCTGACACACTGATCCCCCAACCGAGTCTTCGCCCTCGATTGCCCAGTGAACTTTAACCCTCTGCTCTTCTTATTACTGATTTAATTCAAGGAATTAAATCAAGACAACTTTTGCAAAGTTTATTTTGTCATTATAGTTTTATCACATCAATTTTTCGCACATGCTTTGTTTTTTTTTTGTTAAACGAGGCATATTGTGTTGGTTGGCCAGCTGGATTTGAAAGTGCTTTGTGTCGCAAACCACCGGCAGCATGATCGTGCGGGAAAACGTGCCTTTCAAGAGGAAAGGGTGCGATGTATGGCGCGATGGGGTTCGCAGAGGATGCAGCAGGGATTTGATTATGCACGTGCGAATACCCCACGCAATCTCCAAAGTGATCGAAGCAGAATTGTGCTCACCCTAGGATTCGTTCAGCCCCCTGGCTGATGTTCACTGATTTTCACAGTGCTTCTCCTCTCATTAATCGACTCTAAACTCTTCTATAAGGATGATGATTATTTCCCAAGTGTCCTATAAACTGTTTAAACAAGCATTGTCGACTGTGACCAAAACGATTTGATATATGATTGTGTAAAAGTGATCAGAGGATTCCTCCTCGCACCGAGGAGCACTAACAATAGGAACCAAAGCTTGAAGGAGGCGTGGGAATGCACAGCTTGTGAGAGAATACACCCATTGAATGCTCGGTCATTTTCTTGTGTGCTAATTCGTGCCTTTGCTCCGTTGAACGAGTGACTTCTCAATGCTCCGCTTTGCACGCCGGAAGTGCACGCATCCCACCGACGTACTTTCCACCTTTTTTCGATTTTCTCTGCACGCAACACTCGTCAGTAAAAGAGATCCAGTTTCATGGCAGCAACTAAATTACTCGACCTTTGCAAAACTTGAAAAGATCCTCTCTGACTGACAGAACGTTTTTATTCCAAGTGGAATCAAGAGCGAAACGAGCATGCTAATTTCTGGGTGCCAAAGTAACGATGCGAACACCGAACGATAAGATAATGCATGCTGCAAGAAATAACAGAACTTTCTTCTCTCAGCTTGCATGCGAATATGTAACGGGTGCCCAAGCGAATTGTATACTAGCTTAACTCATTCCTAGCCATCGTCTAGATGGTAAAGCATGCATAGATAACCCTGGTAATTACATTAAACAAGAGAAGAGATCATTCTCGACGATAGGGCTCTTAGGAATTTCTTACTAAATTACCCATACCGTTTTAATTACGAACCTACTCACAATTAGTGGGTCCCGTCTCATTTTAGTGTCGACCTTTGCCATTTGAACAAAAATCTCAGATCTAGGAACTAACTTATTTTTATTAAATAGTAGAAATAACAGAAGTAACGAAATACGAAACAGATTTATTGAAATCTGGGAGCATATTGCTTTGATTATATAGTTATTACTGTCACCCCTTTTAGATGGTACACTATGATCTACCACACACCAGTGTTTGCCAAAACACACATCCCCAGTTTCGCCCACTGAGCGATCGACCAATTCTATGGGTTTTTCTCTCTGCATTGCACTCGCATTCTTATTGTTTACGCTCAATAGGCGATGCTGCACTTACCCCTCACGCAAGTGCCGTCACCTTTTTTTTTTTTTTAATAACTAGGGGATCGACAAGTCGTACGTCGACCCTCGAACACGTGGCAACGCACACGGATGTATTCATACGCATGTTACGGGCGACCATATGCGGCTGGCTTTCCTAGCTGTTTTCTCCCCAAGTCCCGGCCCTTAGCCTGTACACACAGAAGTGCACTTCATGTCGCGCTAAGCCGCCGCTTGGTTATTTCAAGACAAACCCCCTAAAAAAAGAAAGAAGAGAGAAAAAAAAAAGAAGCGGGAGACACCGAGTGAATTGACTGCGGAACCTTTTGTCTAACGAGGGCTGACTCAGCCAGACACACCGATCGACTGCCAATACTCTGGGTAACCGGCTCTAGCTGTTTCTACTGAAACTTGTTAGCACTAATCACTGTTCACACCTTCCAATGCTGTGATTGTGCACTCGGTTTACGGGACAAGTTCGCTGCTCTGCAGTTAGTTCTACTATATAGGACGATCAACTTGGGCAATTGAACGGAAATTCGTGGAATCGATTAATTTCTATCATGGCCTTTAATCTTCTATCGAGTTAAAAATAGGAGGGTATAGAATGGTGTATCTTGAGCGAGGAATAGTATTTACAACGAGTCAGCATTTCCTCGCCGATCCTATTACATCCTGCGAGTAAAACTGGCTGCTATGAGTTGTAGAAGGAAATCGTAATGTGATACGATCCTTTACAGACAACCAGTCGAATCTCTGTCATGTGAAGAGAGTCTTGATAAAGCCACGCCACAGCACTATCATTTTCTCGAGAGTCTGTAACTATTAATCTAGCATTATCGGTAAGCACTTGAAGGGTGGCCTGTTCTCGAGAACAGATTGAAACCTGTGCCTATCAAGTGCCAGTAAATATTCCACGTCCATATGGAGCGTATAAGCTTTGAAAAAGAAGTAAGTAAAAAACTTGTTCCATCCAGAGTAACGGACTTTGATGGGAAACAGCACGTTGTAATGTTGTGTTGGACTTATGCCTGGTATTCTTAGAAGTGAATGGGTGGGTAATATAGTGCGGTATGGTTGCATGTCACGGGGCCACCAAGCGATTTTCAGGGAATCCTTGGTGGAACGGCTTTCGGATGATAATGCTCTTCGATCGGACCAGCAGCTCATAAAGGGTCGGCTTGGTTCTTTGCTGCTTTTTACGATTATAGTTTCATTTGACTTTGCGGCCTCGCCGCGTTTCGGGAATTCGTGGATCGTCGACCGTGAACCTTGTTCACGTTGGTAGGGTTCGTCCGGGGAGAGTCTGGCTAGTTGCCAAATATCTTGGAAACGTGTCTCCAGTGGCACCCAACCAGCCAGACATAGAGGCCAGCCGAAAGGTTAGAGAGTGATAGAGAGTGATAGAGAAACGACGAACCGACAGCTCGCTGGAAAGGCTCGCTGCTATGTAATCGCGTTCAAGTGCATTACACCAGCCTCCAATGCCAATCTCGCGGCTGGTCCAGCGCGAGAGCTGAGTTGCTTGCAAACCTGTTTCGCCGGATCACTAAACGCAGCCACATCGCTGCCAGAGTAGACGCACTGCTAATTAATGGAAATCAAGCGGAACTTCGAACCAGCTCGCCATTATACTTACTGCCGGTCTTAAATCAAAACGCGTTGGACTATCTTCTTGTAATATAGCACACAGCTCTCTCAAGTCTTGAAACAGAGACTTGCAAGGGTGAAGTTCTAATACCACTCAACCATCACGATATGACCAGGCTTTCAACGACTTTTTTAGCCGCTTCTTCTTCCCTACGCTTCTTTTAAGCTCTTTCATGCTTGTAAACAGTCTCGGGCTTGCCTCGGACATTCGCGTTTTGTTTTAATCTCGCCGCAACCGACGTCGTCGCCGACGAAGATGAGAGAAGCCCCGGCTTCTTGTTACAGACGGCGACTACGCACTCCACGAAGGGTTTCTAAAAGCGTACGCATCCCAAGAAATCATCCGATTCCTTGAAATGATAATCAATGGTACAGACTGTAATTATGCGGTACCAATAAAATTTATTCGATTTTTTTAAAAGGAAATCTTGATGTTTTAAATCTTTTTTTGTAAGTTCTTTTGTGTAGAGAATGTATACTTGTGAATGTTCTCGCAATCTTTGCCACTCTTTTCTTTCTAAAGTAATTTACCTTCGCTTGATGAATGGCATCCGTTTACTCTGGCAACTGGTTCCCATTATTGTTACGCCAAGTATCAAAGTATTCCTCCTGTTTTACTTTTCCCTTGAATCAAGGAAATTCATGGTAGCAGCTAGAGTTTCATTCAAGAAGAAAATACGAGAATACTACATTCTAGGATTTTATTGGGATAGGTTATTTGCGCGTCTTTCACATAGCTGAAAGGAATTACTTGTCGCGGTGGAAAACGTGCTCTCGACGGAAAGCGAGTTATTGATTTGACGAAATAAAAGGAGGGAGATTCCGCGTTTGTCGAATTGCCGCAAGCTACATCTTGCAGAAGGGAATCCGTATATTGGAGCTCGACCTGCATTCTTCATCGGTAAAGTTCCAATGTCTAATTCAAGGGATCTTTACAATTTCTTAGTGAAGAATATAGAACAGCACTGTCGTTGTTGGTATCCCCATATGGGTGTATATGAGCTGGAAACAAGGGAACAGAGTGATTCGTTCAGGAAACTTGCTTCTAGTATGAAGGAAGTTCTATGTAACATTGAAATCCCGAAAGTCCTGGCAAACCCGCCGGAAAACTTTACTGTCACCATGAATCCTCTCTCGGCTAGTTCGCTTGAGAATGCTTCTCGACAAGCTCGTGGTCTTCTAAGGCGGATTAAGCAAATGTTTGTCTCATGCACCCTTCCATTCAGGTATACACGGGTCACTTTGAAGAAGAAGGAGAAAAAAAACATGAACGAAGAAGAGCAATATGCTTGAGGCACCTCTTGAATTCCAGGTAAACTCGAAATGCTGGCGGCAATTGAAACGCTGGCTTCGCTCTCCGGCCAATTCCAATTTCACTCTTCATTCCTGTACTTTGTACTGGACACCTGTGTTTCGCCAGGATTCAATAAAGTATCGTTCGACTGACTGCATAAAGGCATTTTTAATTTCGCTTGGAATTCCTCCCCTATAAATTGCCTCGGTTAACACCTACCCCAGGAAATTGCGAGTTCTCTGCCAGCAGACTTTTTCCTCATCTCTGAAACAACTCTCGTCTGTTTGATAATCATAAACTTTTAGTATTATATACGCTTGTGTGTGCGTGATAATTTCTTTCCACCAACACTGTAGATTATATTCTATATAGGTTAAATAGGTGTTACTCTCCATTTTCCTCTTCCACTTATACACGTTTGTTCCAAAGATAAAATGCAAGCTTGTGAGAATTAGCAGTGAGCTCGGTCCTTATGCGTTTTCGCAAACTTCCGCAATCTGCATAAGCGAAGCGGGGAAACTGGGGTGAATCTCATTGGCCGATATTTTCGAAAGAGCCTGAAAGACGATTTGGCATTCGGTAAGCGATGTGTACACTGCACGGTGCGATGCACCAGTAGACGGAAGTCGGTGGTTTTACGAATACCGATTCCATCTTTCGATCTGCTTGCGAATGTAAGAGGCGCGCGAGAGAGTGCTCATCCGGTATGTCAGCCATGGGATTTCACTTGGATTCGGCTGGCAGCACTTGATGCGAGATATCTGCCACGATAAGGGGAAATCGGTGGGGATGAGCTCGGTTCCGCAAAAGGTTGCGCATTGCGTCTTGCACAGCACGCAGTGCCTACTGCCTGCCGCCTATAGATTTCGCAGACTTTCGGCTGCATAGCATGCACTCTCTTCTCTCTCCTCTCCCTTTCTCCCTTCTCTTCATCCTCTGCAGTTTGCAGGTGGTCAACCCCGTGTTCCCGCCTTGGCTTTTGCCATGCGCTCCACTTGCCAACCCCCTCGAAACCCACCACCCTGCCCGCAGCACATCCACCGCACCTCCGATACGATTCAAACCTTCACAGAGTTCAGACTGCCGCTTGCTCTTCTGGTGAGAGGCATCGTACTTCATTGTTCTTTATACGAAGTTTTAATAATTTGATACTTAATAGAGAAAAAATATTTTTCCAGGTAATAAAGTATTCTGTATTAATGCAGCATATGTTGACAGACAGAAAGTTTATGGTAGTAAAGTATATCCGACTGGACAAGCTTTGCCTTTCTTCCCTGGATAGAGGGAGCAGCTGCTCCTGTTTCGTATATTTATCACAGGCAAATACAGACCTTCGCCAGTTGAAAATCAGTTTGACGGGTATGTGAGTTATCTCAGTGATATATGTACAAATGCAGATGCAAAGAACGACTGGATTAAAATGTTGTACCCTTTATCTGGAAACTAAGTGTTATCCTTTGCTGTATATGGAAATTCGAATTTCTAAAAAGTAGTCGAGTAATGTAGAATACTTGAATTACTGAACTGTCTGTGGTTTCGCGTTTGCCAAACAAGCGTGAAAGCCGCCTTCACTCTATGAAGAGGTATTTTTCGGGGTCCGGAAAGCGCCTGGTGATGAGATTAGTTTCATTGTCTGGCACTAAAGGCAGATTATCCACGCCCATCGCCGCCCTTATGCGTAAACCCACACATATACCCCTCTCCATTTTCGTGTGACAGCTGCGCTCGCTTAAAATAGGGGTTCTCGCTCTAGCGGCGGTAACGCGTGCCAGGGGTTTCCGTGGTAGGCTAACGCATGTAACCACCGATAAATCATTGGATCCCTCCATTACAATGAATATATCTGATTTTTCCTGGCGTGAAATCGACCAGCCTATTGCACAGGAAGAAGACACACTGCCAACCTCATAGACAAAGTTCGAAACGCGCCAACTGGAATCCAGGTATTCCATTTCAATCGAGAGCGATCTGTAATCGGAAGACTACTAGACCAGATGGAATTTCATATCTCCCATACAGTTTTTTGATTTTCTCTCGTAGTAATAAATATTATAGACACCGAATGGAACAGCCACATTTTTTTTTTTTTTTTTTGCCACCGTAGTAAATTCAGCAGAGGGCTTTGAAAGGGGTTCCACGTACATTGTGTTATGCGATCGATGCCCTACCGCTTCCAGACTGACGGAACACGTTGCCATATTATTAACGATATCCTCCACACGCAATAGTGGGCCCAAACAAACTCTGGTTCAACAGTTCCTATTTCAGAATTAGCCAGGCGAAGAAAATCTTATAGCAATTTCTTTATCCACTCGGTAATACTGAATTTAAATCATCACCAAAGAAGCTGTAAAAGGGTTTCCACTTTAAATCCACCTGATTCGAGTACTGAATAATTTAAGGGTCAGGGTACGTAATAGGAAAGGGTACACAAGGGTGTACATTGGCACTCAATTGTCTACATTGTTCGTAAACGTGATGCAGGAATCATACCATCTGCTTTGGAAGAATCGTACTTATACACATATGGGCAAACGTCACTCTTGTAAATGCTCTTCAACCTTCTCAGCCCCTCGAGTTTATGCCTGCTGTTACAAAGGTGCAAATGAACCTTCGTACCACTTTGTACTTGGCAGTTGCCGTGAAAAGTACAAGAGTCCTGTGTCAGAGTCTCAAGAGAGCATGTTAATTATACCAATTAACACACCGGCTTACCGTTTGTTTAATAGTGTGGAACCTGATATAGCAGACGTTTCTCTCGCTCAATGCGAAGAGTATGGCTAGTTTATTTTTCCGAGGGAATTGCCCGATTCCCTCAGTGATAAAAGTGGTACCCTTTACCTGCGATAAGCAGTCTAAGTTTGATCAACGATTATCCTTATCTTTGAGAACGGCACAATAAAGCTGGGATAAGGCAAGTATTTGAACGATAAAGAATAGGATTCACAACCATAATGCTTGATATGTGCACACGTGCCTTTCTTTCGACGCCCTTTCGGTACACAGATCATAAAGTTCAGGGTGCTTATATTCGTACTCTATAAGAGTGAGCCGAGCTATTTTCGAGAGCAGAACTCTCGCCTTCCGGCGATATATTCAAGTCCATGAATGAGTTCATTGCGGTGCTCTTGTTGAAGTGAACGAGGGAAACCTGGAATCGCAACTAGCATGACTGATTACACGCTGCCGTTGCGCCGAAAGGCGCCAGCCAAGAAAATTCCTAGCGATCAAACTAGCTGATATATGTCGGCTCGAAGAAATTGCTAGGCCGAAGATCTAACTCCCTCTCATTTTTCTCGGCAATGTCTTTTCTTGTAGTAGAGTAAGGAGGTATCATTAAAGAGACGGTCATCGATATTATGACCGTTATTACAGGGGTGACTATCGTTTACTAGTCAATGAGCTTTACCTCGTTATTCTCGTCAAGGTGGATGCACCGTTTCACGTAGCACAATGGTTTCTTTCACTAGAAGTACTTTGGAGAACGTAGTTTCTCAATCCCGAGAATGCGGTGCACTCTCGACGGGCCAGCTGATAGCAGTGAATCCTTGTCCAAATTTAAACCACTTTATTTCCATTGGGAACTGACCTGTTATAGAGTTCACGTTGAACACGGCTTTACGAGTACATCCAAATTCTATACTGACAATCAGATGAAATTAACGAGGAGACTTTTGTATCGACAGGTCCCTCATTAATTCGATATCAGGGACATTCGGAACTGGTGAGCAATTATATATTTAAAACATTTGCTTCCTGGAATGTCATTATTACCGACGAAATTCCATCGAGTGGCTGACTCATCAACCGACGCGCAGTGGCATCATAATTTACGGAGACTGGCGAAAGGATGCAGGGTGGAGAGTAGAGAGAAAAGTATGCGAGAAGAAGAGCCAGCCGGATGCCACGGAGTCGAGTCACCCGAACGTAAACTGACACGTGCACCCTCTTCTTGAGCTACACGCTTCGATGATTTTAAAGACTGGGGCGTACGCGCAACAGTCAGCCAGCACCACCGAAATTCGTGAAAAAAAAAACATCCCGTCTTTGTCTCGATATTAATTCACCTCGAACGCTTATAATATACGAGCACTCAAAAGAGTCTGAGAATTTTTCCCAAGAAACGATTAAGTGGTTCGTTAACATAACTATATATTCGAACTTGTTTGTTACAGAATCGTTGCAAGAACCACGCTTTACCACTCAACCATCGAGTAGCGGTAACATCCTTAGTGAAAATCGAACTAAGTTCTTACAGTGCCAAGCAAGGGGTGAGTACAAAATATTTTCTACCTATGGTCGAAGAATCAATAATAAAATCATATGAATAAATGGTGAAATTGATCAGATAAGTAGGCCGTGTACGAATTCTGCCAGTTTTTTTATACTGTCCCATTGTTCTCATGGAATATCGAGTAACAGGCGGATGAGACGGTGACCAGATGAAGCCCTACTACTCACGCTGGGCTCCGTGTAACTTGATAGTATGACCCTGCACTAATAGTATTAGATCTCTCAAGAGTCCATGAATACAGGAGTTGCGAAAAATACCTAATTACATATTTAGAACTACCGTAAATCTTTGATCATGAAAGTGACTCTTTTGACCTGATAACAATAATAGGTCATTGATATCGCAGAAGGTCGTCTAATTAGAAAGTTGTTCTGTTTCTAGGGTATCCTCAGCCGAAGTACAAATGGTTCAAAGACGGAGTACCACTGACCAATGAACTCACATCCGAGCCGTACTTTCGGATACAAAGTACGCGCAGGGAAGATGCTGGAGTTTACCATTGTGTCGCTACAAATGATGTGGGCTCGATATTTAGCGAAAGAATCACGTTTGCAGTTGCATGTATGTTCCTTTCATTTATAATTCTGGTAGTTCTACTAATAGTAATCACAGACACTGATAATTGATTGAATTTATAGATATGGGGGTGTTCGAAGATCTTTCGGAAAAAGTAGTAACAGTGAAAGCGGGAAGCGCGGCCATCCTAGAACTGCCACCGATCGAAAGTCACCCTACACCTGACGTTACCTGGTTCACCTCGGACGGGTCGGTTTTGTATGGCATCAAGTATGCGACTACTCATCACACACTGCTTATCTTGAACGCTGCCGAGGGCGATCAAGGTTTATATAGGTAAATGTGAATCAGTTTTTGTACCAGTATAAAAAATCATTTATGAATCACTTATGTGTTAACTTTCTTTACGTTTTGGTAAAGGGCTAGGGCAATCAATACGCAATTGGGCAAAGAAGAAAATAGTCCATTCTTTAAGCTACAAGTAACAGGAGATGCAAATGCAGAGGTGGCACCTACGATAATCGTAAAACCTGATGATACGAAAATTATTAAGGATCAAGATGTCACCTATATACATTGCATCGCAAACGCTCGGTAATTCTAACAACTTGATAGGACTGAGAAAATGGGTGAGAAAAATTGAAATATTAATGGTACATTTGTATTATCTTCCAGATCACTTCACGAATTACGAACGTTGTGGACAAAAGATGGTATTCCTATCGAAAATTCCAGGATATCGTACAGCTTTAATGACTCCTGGAACCGAACTCTGGCGCTTATTTCCGCAAACATAACTTACACAGGCGTTTACTCTTGTCACGTTGATTTGCGGAGTGGCGGCTATCCTACCGTCAATGCGAGTGCCAAAGTTGTAGTTTACGGTAAGAGAAAGTTTCATTAGTCTGTAATAGCATTTTAAATTTGTCATCAACTCTTCATACCCAAAATTTGGATCGTAGAAAAACCATCATTCATAACGGAGTTGAAGCGCGAGACCTTGAGCGATTATGGTTCTACGGTGAACTTACCATGCGATGCAGTCGGTGTTCCACCCCCTAAAATCAGTTGGTTCCGCAATGCGGAATCCGTGGATCATTTGCTCGGGACAAGGTACGAAAATCCCTGTTTCTCAAGGAGTCTCATGATTACTGAGTCCGGTTGTGTTCCACACATCTAGATACGCTATGGAGGAAGATGGTTCTCTAACGATAAAAAAGCTTACGATGGAGGACTCCGGAATGTTCCAGTGTCTCGCATGGAATGACGCGGGCGAGGCATCCAGTTATACATGGCTGAAGGCAAAAAGTGAGTATGCTTGCACTTACTATATTTCACCAATGAAATCTTTCGTTTTTTTTCATTTTTTATTCTTCATAAATCATGATAATGCCCCACATTTGTTTCAAATAAAATATTTTTCATGGAACAGAAGGCTTAGGATATGGACTGAAGAACAGAGTTGTCCGCTGGGCAGCTGGCTACAATGTAGTCAGGGTCCGCCAATCTGATCGACGTTTTAAGTTTTCCCAATATCCAAACAGTAAGGACATCAAACCGCCCGTGTTCGGCACGAAATTCCCACTGTTTGAGTTATTATCTCGGCACACATGCTTGATGAATGCATAACACGAATCACGAATTTTTTTCGCTTTCTCTCCTACCAGGCTGATTCACATGAAACATATGGCATTGTAATGGTTGCGCAATCTTCTATTGGCACCCTAATTATTATTTTGTTCTTTGGTACAGCAGAGAACAATGTGAATGAGTCTGGATTCATGTTTACCCTGTAGTAGATATGCGAATACATTGATATTCTCACTCCAATATATATTTTTCGAAATATTATATGTTTTAGTAATGTCACACGAAATCTTAGCTGCGAATCGTAATACCCGAAGGAATAGATCATATATGTGCTTGCACCCTTGCACTCATGAACACGGTTAGCCCTTAGTTTTGAAATATCTTTGATACTTGGCGTCATTAGATAGTTGTAGTTCTACACATTAGAATACGAGTAAAATACCCTTTGAGATACATAGTCACATAGTAGATACATAGTGGGTTAGATCTGCATTTCCATTTCCTAGAATGTCTAACATATATTTATTGGCAACCGAGGTGCTAGATGAACAATAAAAGTGACAGTTTGTCGTTCCCTGTTTTTGCCTTTTTTTTATGCATGTCACCAGCACTTTTACTCGTATTGAGGAATAAAATGTTTATTCGTATTTTACAGCTTCTGGTCCAATAATGGAAAATGCCCCACAAAATATGACTATTCTGGATGGCAAAGACGCGACCCTCACCTGTAATGCTGTTGCGGCCCCCATACCAAATACCACGTGGATTTACAATGGTAGATTATATTGTCATGAGCATTTAACATAGCATTTAAATTATATAATAACTTAACTAACTGGGTTTCTATGGTAACAGATACAATACCGGTGGAGATAGCTGGCAGAGTACAAGTTTTGGAGAACGGTGACCTGTTAATCGCAGCGGTAAAACCAAACGATGCAGGGAAATATACTTGTATACGGGCCAACGAGGCTGGCTCCGTAAACGGCTCGGCATACCTTACAGTATTAGGTACAGCCATATTATATTATAAACGACGAAAAATTGTAATGACTAAAAAACTTAACACATTATGATCTTTTTAGTACGAACGCACATCGTACAGCCACCAATTGATACTTCAGTTTTGCTTGGCTATACTGCTGAATTACAATGCAAAGTCTCGAATGATCCAAGTGTTCTTTATGATATAGCTTGGTTCCACAATGCCCAGTACGTACTTATCTGTGTTATTCATTTTGTATTATTTTACATATAAATGCATTATTATAAAATCATTACGATCCTTCCAGAGTCATAAATACCCAAGCGAGTCAGAGAGTGAAAATGCGTAGTGATGGAACTTTGAAGATCGTTGCTGTGCGTGCCTCTGATGTAGGGGAGTATACGTGTTCGGTGGTCTCTCCAGGTGGAAACGAAACACGTTCAGCTCGTCTTAGTGTAATCGAACTGCCGTTTGCACCAATAAATGTGGTAGCTGGTCGAGTTGAGCAGATCTCACCGCGTACTATCAATGTTACGTGGGTGCCAGGATTTGATGGTAACAGCCCTACAAAAAAGTTCATAGTTGAAAGGCGTGAAGTCTCCGACATTGGTAAGTAAACAATTTTTTTCCCCAGTGAACGTTCCTACCTAGTTTTTGGGAAATTGACCCTCAACATATCGCAGGGCCTATACCAGATCCTTCCTTGAATTGGATTACGGAGTGTGATAACGTTTCGGCGCAGAACCGTTGGGTTTTGCTAAATAATTTGAAAGCTGCAGCAGCTTATCAGTTCAGGATAAGTGCTGAAAACAGTGTTGGGAAAGGACCCCCATCCGATCCTAGTAATGTAGTAGTGCTTCCACAAGAACGTAAGTGTTCTATATCTTGTCTTGGATGATAAATCTCCGAACAGTACTGCAGGATTTGTTTTAACTTCAGCGCCAAGTGGACCACCCGTCGGTTTCGTTGGATCAGCACGATCATCGTCGGAAATAATTACACAGTGGCAACTTCCCTTAGAAGAGCATCGAAACGGTCACATACTAGGATATATTTTACGATATAGATTATACGGATATAATGATAGTCCTTGGACTGTTCAAAATATTACGAATGAAGCTCAAAGAAATTATCTAATTACCGATTTAATTACGTGGAAGGATTATACTGTTCAAATAGCTGCATATAATGATAAAGGAGTAGGCGTATTTACAGAAGGGTTACAGATTAAAACGAAAGAAGGGGGTAAGTCAGTATTTATAATTATCAGGGCACTCCATAACAGAACTAGAAAATCATAAGGAAAAATATTTGACAGTTCCGGAATCACCACCGACAAATGTGGGCGTGAAAGCAATTAATTCGACGTCAGTTAGAGTTTGGTGGAAACCACCAAACCCACAAAAGATTAATGGAATAAATCAAGGGTACAAGTTACAAGCATGGACTGGCCATAACTTTACCGATATGAATGAATACAAATCGACGACCGTACCGCCAAGTTTGCTTGACCCTCTAGCAGAACAAAGTGCTATCATGACCGGCCTGAAGAAGTACACACTGTATAATATAACAGTTCTGTGTTTCACGGATCCAGGCGATGGTGAAAGAAGTCAGGCAATTGAAATACGTACTCTTGAAGATGGTGGGTATTCTGACCATTGTAATATAAAAAATATGAGCCGCTAGTGTAGGTTTATTAATGGATTATAATATCGTACTTACAGTGCCCGATGAAGTAGAGAACTTGCAATTTAACGATATTAGTGACCGTGCACTCACAGTTAAATGGAGTCCACCAAAGGAAATCAATGGAATACTTATATGCTATCAGTTAAAGTACATGATAAAAGATTTACCTGAGTCCCTCAAAGCGGAAAATTTTACAGCGGATGTCTTATCGACTAAAGTAGAACACTTGCAGGTACTGGAGCCTTAATTCCTGCATGTTACATACATATGCTAGAGAACATAATGCATTTGAAAATAATTCCCTACAGGCAATGACACATTATAAATTCGAAATCGTTGCGTGGACTTCAGTGGGTTCCGGTAAACCAAAAGTCGTATCCATTCAATCAGGTGTTGAACCAGTACTACCGGAGCCACCAACTAAATTGGCACTCTCCAACATTGATGCATTTTCCGTTGTTCTTCAATTCACACCAGGATTTGATGGCAATTCGTCTATCACAAAATGGACAGTACAAGTAAGTAGTAATTACTTTCATGTCTTGAAACTGCACTAGTATACCACCTAACAAATCTTTTTCTTTATTTTAGTCTCAAACAACTCGTAATACAACATGGTACAACATTTACGAAGTGTCGGATCCTGATGCTAGTACCATCACGGTCGTAGGTTTAACTCCATTCATGCAGTACAAACTCCGCCTCATTGCCAATAATATCGTGGGTGCTTCCGAGCCGTCGGAACCTACGAAAGAATTTCAGACCATTCAAGCTCCACCATCTCACCCTCCGAGAAATGTTACAGTTCGTGCTATGAGTGCTACAGAGTTACGAGTTCGATGGATTGTAAGTTCAGATACAAGCACATCTACATAAAGAATTTTTGTATTAGCATTTATCTTACTTCTGCTTTAGCCTCTGCAACAAATAGAATGGTACGGTAACCCAAGAGGATATAATGTTACGTATACAGAGGTACGTACAAATACATCGAAAAGTATAACTATAGAGGACCATACCGCCAATTCATATATTCTGGAAAATATGGAAGAATATGCACTCTATGAAATTGTAATGCAAGCGTTTAATGATGTCGGCGCTTCCGTATTAAGTCCAAAAGCAGTTGAAAGAACTCGTGAATCAGGTAAATTTATTTATCACCACCATGTCGAAGATAAAAAAATATATTTGATCTCTGAACTATTGTTCTAACAAATTAAATGATTTAGTGCCATCCATGGGCCCAATTAACGTAGAAGCGAATGCAACATCTTCTACAACGATATTGGTCAAATGGGGTGATGTACCTATAGAACACCAAAATGGTCAGATTGAGGGATTTAAAGTATACTATGGCGCAAACGCTAGAACAGCATTCCAATATAAAAACATTCCTAGTAATACTACTTTTACAACTACTTTAACGGAACTTCGAAAGTTTGTACAGTACCACATTCAAGTCTTGGCTTATACAAGACTAGGTGACGGTACACTTAGTACACCGCCTGTCAGGGTTCAGACATTCGAGGATGGTAAGGACTGCGCCTTACATTGATTGTTCCAAAGAAATATAATATTTTAACGGCATTATTACACTTAACAGCTCCGGGACCACCATCAAATGTCTCATTCCCTGATGTAAGTTTTTCCACTGCCCGCATAATTTGGGATACACCAGAAGATCCCAATGGACAAATCCTTGCATATAAAGTTATGTTCCACTTAAACAACAGCCAAGATCATCAATTTTCTAAAGAATTCCCTGCATCAGACAGAACATTTAGGTAGGTGTCATTAAAATTTGTACTACTAGTCTGTATAACAAATGGACCTTGTCTGAATAGATGATGTTGCTTGTTACAGAGCTACTGGCTTAGAAGTAGAAAAATACTACATGTTTTCCGTCACGGCACAAACAAGATTTGGATGGGGCAAAACTGCGTATGCCCTTGTTTATACTACGAATAATAGAGAGCGGCCTCAATCCCCATCAACACCAGAAGTAAGCAAGTCGCAAGTACAAAGTCGACAAATTACATTCAACTGGACCCCTGGCCGTGATGGATTTGCACCACTAAGGTATGAGCTTTACTGTTTAGTTAAAAAAAACAAGATATCATATAATTAAATTGTTAATTTCGAACAGGTACTATACGGTGCAGCAGTCAGAGAATTCGGGACCGTTTCAAACGATCCCTGAAACAGTGGATCCGACATTGACGTCGTATACAGCAAATAACTTGAAACCATTTACATTTTATCAGTTTCGCATTCAAGCTACAAATGATATAGGTCCTTCAGCTTGGAGTACCGAATCTATACAAGTTCAAACACTGCCAGCAGGTATGCAGTAATCGGAAAAATATTAATGATATTCTGGGTAATATGTATATAAAACAATAATATTTCGTAATTGTCTCTTAGCACCTTCCCGAGGTGTCACTGGATTAAAAGTTGTACCGATAACAACGTCTAGTATAGAAGTTCATTGGAATATGATAGATGAAATGTATTGGAGCGGTGATCATGAAACTGGTGGATATCGCGTTGTCTATCAACCAGTCTCCGATTTTCCAACAGCACTTCAAGACACTCCAAAGGAAGAAATCATGGGCATAAAAGTATAAATACATCTAGAAACTATATATATATATATTTTGTTTGTGATTATTCCGTAATTAACACCTGTTACTGTATTATTTAGGCAACAAAAATAATCCTCAGCAATCTCACAGAGGACAGATACTATGAAATTGTTGTTTTGCCATTCAATTCTGAAGGAGAGGGTCCAGCAAGTCCACCAGTGACAGTGTATGTTGGTGAAGCTGTGCCTACTGGTGAACCCCAATATGTAAAAGCAGAACCAATCTCATCTACAGAAGTTCATTTACGTTGGAAGGCTCCACAAGCAAACATGCAAAATGGGGACTTATTAGGATATAAAGTAATCACTTATTCTTTACATGAGCGTCTATATTCTGAAATGATTGATTGATATATTATACATATTATTGTGAACATTGCAGATATTTTATTTAGTCACTGATTCTCCACAAGAGTTAGAAAAGAAACAAGAAGAGGAGATTGAAGTAGTTCCTGCCTCATATCTAACTCATAGTTTAGTATTTTTGGATAAATACACTGAATATCGTATACAAGTGTTAGCATTTAATCCTGCTGGCGATGGGCCCCGATCTCCGCCGATTACAGTCAGAACTAAGCAAGTACGTTACAAAAATACCCAGTAAAACAATAAAAATGTCTATTATTATTAATATATGTATGCATAATGTATCAAATATTAATTACAGGATATACCCGGACCACCTTACAATTTACAATTTTCTGAAATTACAATGACTAGTCTTCGTGTCACCTGGGAGCCACCGAAACTAAGGAACGGGGAAATAAACGGCTATGTCGTCACATACGAAACAGCAGAGCAAAACGATCGTTAGTTGCATATTTAGCACATTGGAGATTTACTTTACCAAACATACTTGACATGTGTATTTGTATTCCAGGTTTCAGTAAACAAGTAAAACAGAAAGTGACTGAAACCAGTTTACTAATTCAACCTTTGGAAGAAGAAGTGATGTACACGTTCATGGTACGAGCACAGACCATAGACTTTGGACCACCAATATCTGGGAATGTGACAACAGGACCTCAAGAAGGCTCGCCAATGGCGCCAAGCAATCTTGCTGTGACGAAAACCGTATCGAGTGTAGAGTTACAGTGGACTAATGGTGCTTCTGGAAAGGGCCCAATCTTAGGATATTATATTGAAACGCGCCGAAAAGGTAAATGCCTCTTATCTGGGAAATTCATTATATTTTATGAAGAATATTATATTGCACACTAGAATAAACTATAGTAATGAGAGAGAGAAAAGCATAATGCACTCTTTTATGTCCAGTTAGCTAATTTTTAAATAAGTCATAAAAAGAATTCGATACTAATACTACTTTTTTTATAACAATATAGCAATGGAAGAGTGGCAGCATTGTAAGTTTCAATGCACGTAAATACATAATGAGCGTCTATTATTGCATTAGATTATCTCGAGAGTAAACCATAATTTATTAGTCTTAAAATGTGGCTTTTTGTTTGTCATGAACCATGATGTGTATTATATTGCCGATGGTACTTGTATTACTGAGTGCATGGTGATGTCATAGCATGATATTCTCTCCATATCTCCTACTAGCTACATACGAGAAGGACTTGACTTTGAATGCAGCTAATCATTTACTGAATTAAGTCAATAGTTGACATATAATAGTTAACTGTAATCCTTTAATCTTAACTATCCATACCCTGCAGTTAACATCATCTTTCAGAGTCGTTCCACTTGAGAAAGATATTTCTCCTCTATTAACGTTTCATCAACCCGCAAATATAACGTTATGTAACTTCGCAAGTTTTCATTTTTCCAATGTTATTTTTTTAATTTCAATTCGATTGGCCCCTTATACAAATATATACAAAATGTACATAAAAATTATTTGTGCATAATTTGTACATATTGTACGAAAACCTGCGGAGATTTCGAATCTAGCGTTCGCAGATCTAGAAAAAAATACAACAATTTCTTTGTATATTTGTAGATGACAGTCGATGGCAGACTATAGTGCGTAGCAGTAATGGATTATTGACAGAGTATAGCGTTTCCTACCAGAATCTACTGCCTTCGACATCATATCTTTTCAGAGTTATATCTTATAATCGTTATGGGATCAGTTATCCAGCATACTCCACAGAAACGGTATGGCAATTTTCTCAATCAATGAAATACAATGGAAATGTAGAAAGTACTGACGTGTATTAATTCTGTATTCAGATCCTGACGCCATCCAAATTATATCTGGAATATGCATACCTGCAACACAGGCCTTTTTATCGGCAAACCTGGTTCATGGTTACTCTAGCTGCTACTTCAATCATAATAATAATTATGGTGATTGCGGTGCTCTGTGTCAAAAGCAAAAGCTACAAGTATAAACGTAAGTTTGACCCAGAGGAATATTCACTAGGAATATAAAGCAAACAATAAGGGCAAGAATTTATTCTAGAAGAAGCGCAGAAGACTTTGGAGGAATCAATGGCAATGGACGCGGACGACAGACAAGAGTCTGATTTAGAATTGTACAGATCTCGTCAAGGAGGAGCTGGTGCTATGAATATGGCTAATACATGTGGTACATTAGGCAAGAGGAGCACTCTCGCCAGGAAGTCTATGCATCCACCTCCACCCACGATGTTAGGAAAATCACCACCCAGACCTTCACCAGCATCCGTCGCTTATCACAGTGATGAAGAAAGTTTAAAGGGCTATGATGAAAATCCTGATGATAGTAGCGTTACCGAGAAGCCATCGGAAATTAGTTCTACTGATTCACAGGTGAGCGAAAGAATTTCCCTTTAGTCCATTTGTTGAATAAATGCCCCTTTACCTAATTATCATTGCTTATTTGTTTCAGGCTTCCGAAAGTGAGAACGAAAGTGTTCAATCAGATCCACATTCTTTTGTGAATCATTACGCAAATGTAAACGACTCACTGAGGCAGTCATGGAAGCGTCAAAAGCCTGTGAGAAATTATTCGTCTTATACAGATTCCGAACCTGAAGGCAGCGCAGTAGTGAGTTTAAACGGCGGCCAAATTATAATGAACAATATGGCAAGATCGAGAGCTCCATTACCCGGTTTCTCATCATTCGTATAATGTTTAATTAGCGGAGAAATGGATTTACCTGTAGATTGAGCTGTTTTCTACAGTTTTAGACTAATCTACGATAAGAGTTCATGCACTGAAAAAATTCTTCGTTAAAATGCTGATCGGATATTATGAGGTGGTATTTACTCACATTTCTTGGCGATTTCGAAGTAAATGCTTCTACATAGAGTATTGAAAATAGGAAGATTGACTTTTATAGTTCATCTAGTTCCCACACTATAAAAGATAATGGGATGTCATTTAATATGTGCCACCCAGGCACTTAAATTAATGTAAACAGAGTGAAAGACTTATGTTGAAACACCCAGTTCAGAAGTGTTTCACACACGCTGACATTTTTCTAGATTTAACTTTTCTAATAATGCTTTTGGCATCATCTTATTGTGATATATTGATAAATATTATTTATAATTTTAGATAAGACAATGAAACGTATTATGATAAATATTTTGGCCCTCAACGGCTGTATTAAAACTCGAGCATTTGTGCTGATCTCGATGCAGAACTTGATCTTGTTTTATTCATAGCTTGTGGTCTCCGATTATATGTATTCGTTCGAGAATACCGCGCGTCAATGCAATGACAGTAGAACGGAGCAAAGTGAAGCGTATTCACCTTTCATTGGTGAATAATCTAGAACTATCTTATGAAACAACTATGTATGTACAAGTGGCAAATTCACAAGACTGTGGTAAACTGCCAGATGAAGCAGGGGTAGAAATTGCTAAGATTTTAGCAAATATTTAGTCTGCACTATATTGTGCTAGCTGTTGTTATTCTAAAGACTCTTTGCAATGTTGAAAGTTGCCTTCTGCGGATTGAAGTTCCGCTACAATAACGAAATTTGTACAAACATGATTTTAATATATATTCGACCGTCCTAATTCATTTTTTACTTTTCCTCGATATTCTATACAATCTATAATAAAATCAATTCGGTCAAACAATTATTCACGATTCCACCATTCATATCAATCATGACTGACACTTTTCATTAGAGTAAAAGCTTCTGAGTCTAATAGTGTTATTATAGCGACCGGATATTAATCGTGTGAATGTTGTTAAGAAGAATGGACGTATGCATTTCGTATTATTTTAAATTAGCTTATAATATATGTACATAGCAGTTTCGTTCATTACAGGGTAGAACTGCATCTTACCGCGAAAACTGTATATTTAGTCAGTAGTCTACTGTAAGAACTTAATACTACAAAGAGAACTTAAAAAACCATTTTACAATTTTGTACTGTAATTCATTGATACTAAATTCATATGCCTTCTTCCATATTGACACCTTTTAAATAATCTTAAATCTCTAATGTCTATGAAGCTAGCATATCATTTCGTGGAATATCATAAATAATTAAGAGTTCTGGTTTTATTTTTAATAGTTCTACATGAGTTCCACAAAGAATTCTGCCTCCTCAAAATAAAATGTAATAATTAAAATATAATAAACAACTCTTACCAGTGAATATCGAGGTGATATCCTGCTTCGACAGTTCCGTTTATCATTGCATGGTTCTCACGTAGTCTCGTGTACGGATAGAAAACATGAAACTAGTGGCAGAAATATCGGAATTGTACCCAAAACACTTGGAAACAGCCTCCTAAATAATGAACTTCATCTGATTTCGATGATATTTCCCATGTTTCCCAAGCTTCCCGACATTTTCAAGGGCTGGAATTTCGTGTGGAATGTTTTCTTGCATCAAGGAAGAAGTGATATAAATTCCAGAGCCCTATCTCAAAATTCATTTTTTCACAAATTTTTGCGGGTATACCCCTTCAAAAATTTTCGATTTTTCAAAGGTTCTGGGACTTTGGCGAACGCTTGATTTTTCGATTGTTTGAGTATCAAAACGAATAGAAAACATGAAACCAGTGGTTGAAATGCCGGAATTGTACCGAAAACACATGGAAAACCGATCTTGAATAATTCATTTTCATCTAATTCTAATGGTTTTTCCCATGTTTTCCATACTTCCCGACATTTTCCGGGGCTGAAATTTGCTGGGGAATGTTTTCTTGCATCAAGGAAGAAGTGGTATAAATTCCAGAGCCCTAGCTCAAAATTCATTTTTTCGCAAATTTTTCTGGGTATACCCCTTGACGAATTTTTGGCCCAAAAAATGAACTTTGACCTGGGGTTCTGGAATTTATATCACTGTTTCCTAGCTAAATACTGAATCACTGGCTGAAATACCAGACCCTGAAACGATCGGGAAGGGTGTTTCAAAAATTATCAACATTTTACCCACTTTCAATAAGTCAAACTTTTAATCCAGTTCAGCCTTTATAAAGATACTATCAAGAGGATAATAAAAAAATAGCATTTTGAATATCCAAATGACAGAGTTTATTCAGGCAAAAAGCTTGTCATGTGATTGAAACCATTTCCTAATTACTGATGGTGTGTTCTCTGGAAAAACTTGCTTGATAATGGACCATAATGCAATATCTGCGACAGTTGGTGCTTCTTTATTACTCTGTTTATTATCTAGTTTCTTCATGATCACTGACAATATTTCTTGTTTCTCCTTTGATGATTCTTGGGTGTATAAGCAGTGACATAAATCAAGTATTGCATCGATCAAGTGCACCTGGTCCACGCATTGTGAACTTTCATAATTATGGATGTTGATTAATCTACTAAGGTATCTTAAGAGATTGACCTCTCCTTTAATGTGATAATCATGTAGACCTAATACAACTTCGAGGTCATCCACTGTAAAATCATACTCTTATAAATGTCATGTGGGACTTCATATTTTACAGAACCATAGTAATAGAATCCATAATTTACCTTCTTTCCAGATGATGGATAAATTGATTGTATTAGGTTTATGCACTTTATTATTTATTTCTTGTTGGCCATAGAAGTTTGGCACTTCTGTTGTAACAGTTGAATGAACATAAGTTTTCACATTAACTTCTGTCTCTAACCAAAGCTTATTGATGGCTAACATGGAATAAGGTGGCCTTTTTGGATTTACATTTATAATTACATCTACACTAACTGGTTCCTAGATAAAGCAAAATTGATCAGTTACAGAAAATATTTTGTTGATATTAGGTTTAAAAATTCATATTATCATATTACCTGTGCTTTGCAAATTGTAACAGCCCCGGAGGGATTCGTTTGTTTAAGAACATTGCGTAATGTTGACACTTGCTTTTTTAATTCCACCAATTGAGCTAAGATTTTCTCTTGCCTTGCTTCAAGAGCAGAAAACTCTGGCACTTTGTTCTGTAACTAAAGTCAACTATACATGAAATTTTTCATTGTGGTATTAGAATGAAGACAATTTACAAATAGGATTAAATAAATGAAATAACTATCATTAGTTACATTGCAGTGTTGAAATAAGGATACAGATTGATGAGAACAATAATAAACTGAGATAAGTAATTCCTTCTAATCACTCTAAAAATCAAAGAGTCTTCAAGAAGTGACAGTAGATTTGACAGTTCACTGGTGAGATTCTAAGTGAAGATGAAGGATAAACAGTGACAGTTATCTGAAAACTTTCGTGGGTTAGGTCCAGCATGTCATTGGTTATACTGCTGTACCTTGCAGCCTTCAATGCAGTTCTAATTTAGTGAGTTCGCCCTTGTTCTACAATAATTATCGGCGCGTTGCCGCTTATCCTGGAGGTAAAGCAGACTCTTTCATGACTGGAAGCCACATCGAGTCCTGTTATTCGAAAAATAGGAGGGGCAGGCATCGATCAAGCCAGGAGAACCATATTCCCGGTCGATCACGATTAGTGCTCATGGAAATTTCGGGAGGAGTCATGCACAACGAGCTCAAGGAAGAAGAAAGTCTCTCTGCTGTGATGATCGGGCACCGCGTAAGTAAACCGCCTTATGTAGTCACTTCGGGACGTGCCGGTTTTACACTTATAGGATCACAGAAATGATGGGAACCTTTAAAAAGCTGGTAACCTGCTCAGTGATATCGGGTACAATCTTGGCCTCAGCTGCCGTATGGTCGTCTCTCCTTGAACCCTCGTGTATATTTCGCATTTTGTACATCGTTTGCGAGTGGTAGAGTGTTCCGGGCAAAGAAACGATTGGCTTCAATGTGTACATCGTTGTCTCCGCACTCATCTCGTACTCTTGTCTACTTGTCAACCGGGGAAAAACTCCTTTATACCCGCACTCGCGTTCGTTCGTTGGACTTTCTCTGGTCCCTTGTATTTCTCGATTTTCGTCAATCGGCCATGTTTATTAGCGCGCGCTCACTGTTTCGAATTGGCACACACACTCATACACCCACGCTCCACATCCGCCAAGATCTAACAAAAATGGCGGTATTAACTTGCCAAATATGTCTCTATATTGGAATAGACTTCCTTAATTTTGCGAATGCTCCGGTATTCCTTTGACAATTGTGAATACACCAATGCTAAGTAGATTTCCTCGACTTTATCGACATATCATACATGAGTTCAAACTAACAAGAATAATAGGCTCCTTATGCGTTGCGGGCAACGGAAGAGTCGGGAACCAGAGAACGTCAAGTTACCAATTAAAATGTATTACACTTATATTGAAACTTCTGATACATGTGCGTTCTGAAGGGAAAGATGTACAACATAATTTTTTATACCTATGCGAAAGTTTAATACTCGGAGATAGTAAAAGGAAGATTATTGCATCAGATGACGTTGAAGTAGCGCATAGGAGGCATATACATATATGCGTATTGGCACTCAATCCTGAATCATATTTTGTGATAACTGCATGCTTTCGCTTGAGTAGTGCAGTTTATCATTTCCTATAAAGAGTCTTATTAATACTGACGAGTTATTTAGAAGGAAGCAATCGGGAAAAACGCAAATGGAATAGTCACCCTCATTTGAACCGGGTGCAGCAGTACGTATATAAGTATACATGGCGTCAGGTGGAGTACAAGCAGATGTCGCATTGATCGTCGGTTTATCTTTTTTTCAAACGCAAAAGGAGGATATTAAATAAATTACCCATTGTTTTCTTTCGCAAAGAAAGATTATTTTACCCGAGTAACTCGTATTCTTAAATGATTTTATAATATGCGTTTAAAATGGATACCAACATTGCGATGTAAGTTGGAATTAAGGTGGTGTCCTCTGTTGAAGCTTCTTTCGGGCCAGGGTTAGACTTGTCTGTTTAGCGGGTAACGAAATATCCACTTTGGGCAGCGATTTCGGTAGTGGGTGCAATTTTATGGGTGGACGGAAAGTGCGGAAATTCAAAGAACCATAAGAGGAAACGAGGAAAATGGGGATAAAGTGAAAGCGGAATTGAGAATTTATCGGAAGTGCGGTTAGACTCTCGTTTTTCCAAACGCGCATGTCGCCACCTATTGTTGATTCGCCAGGGTTTTCTCTAGTAACGGTGAAAGCGATTGGGCCCTCGTTCCGTTTCGTGTAAATTTAAAAAGAGATATTTGTGTCCCCAAATCGTATGAATCTCGAGGAATTTTGGACCGTGCAAGTGACTCTGGCGGAAGTTTTTTATCTGCTCGAAAAATGAAGAGTTTAAAAAAGATTTTGAGCAATTTCGTGGTAAATGCGTTCGAGGTCTGACATGGCGGTGGTTTCCTGAGCCAATTGGAGCAGCGCTCTCTTCGAGGATACCACATTCTGAATCCCCCTTACATTCGCGTCAGTGAGTGATTCTGTGCTTCGTTTTGTCGTTATTGATAATAAATCACATTTTTATTGTTGCGGACAAGTGATTGTTGAACGTGAGTGTCGAATACAGGCCTGGTTGGGTCATTTTGAGATATTAATCATGAGAAAATTGTATTCAGTCACGTGACCGTAGCCGAAAAATGGCGCAAAGATCAGAGTACAAACATGGGTTCCATTTCATTGCTACGGTGTCATTTGTATTTGTTTACAAGCGCGCGTTTTCACAAACCACGTGTTAAGTAAGTGCCATTTCGTTGACAGCGCGTAAGGGACAATGACGGGGAGAGGGTCGAAGCGGCGGGGGCGACCCCCGAAATCGGTGGTCATGGAAAGGCCCAAAAAGTTTCAATATCATCTTATGAAGAAACCGAAATACTTACAAAACAAGGGCTCCGAAACACCAAACTCGCAGCCGAGTACACCCACAGCATCACGGCCCACCTCGCCGGTAGAAAGCGAGGAGAGCAGACGTAGTACACGAAATCGGAAATCACGAGGGCCTCGAGACAAACATTCTCGCAAGGGCGGGCACTCTGGTTCTGGAGCATATCAGCGCCGAGGTTACAACACTAATGTTGACTATCACGACTCCGAGTACCATTACGGCTCCGATTTCGGCGATGAATCCAGCGAGAAGAGTGAAGTCGAGGAAGATCCAATTCATAGTGATGTAGACTCTTCTGAAAGTATAGAAGAGCCGGATCCTTCGAGTGATAGTGATTTCTCACTGTCTAGTTACAGTACTACTAGTGGCACTCCACGTAAGGGACTGTTATCGCAACAGAGGCCACCCAGCCCGGAACCTTTGTGGCTGCAGAACCGTGAAATACCATCACTGGTTCTACCTAAATCTTCTGATGACCTATTAGTAGCTAAGGAATATGTTATGCCATCTCTTTCCATCTATGAAGTGCTCAGGCACTTTCGTACCTTGGTGCGCCTCTCATCCTTCAGATTTGAAGATTTTTGCGCTGCTTTGGTTTGCGAGGATCAGACTAATTTATTAGCTGAAATACACATAATGCTCATAAAAGCCCTCCTCAGAGAAGAAGATTCACAGCAGACACACTTTGGCCCACTCGATCAAAAAGACTCTGTAAATGTTAGTTTATACTTTGTGGACTCTATGAGCTGGCCAGAAACATTGCGGTCGTATGTTGAAAGTGACAAAGCATTTGATCAAAATATTTTAAATATTTTGACAAATACAGAATATCCTTTTACTTCCATAGAAGATAGGATCAAAGTTCTACAGTTCTTAACAGACCAGTTTTTAATCACAAATCCAGTGAGAGAAGATTTATTGCACGAAGGTATACAAAATATTATTCTATATATCTTTATGTTCATAATTTCATAATGTTAGCAGTATCTGAATTTTTCCCCTGCCTTTGGACATTTGTAATACAGTAGCCTATCTGTATCAGCAAGAAAATGAATTGTTATCCCTGCTGATATCTTAATTATTATCAAGAATTTAAGACTTCATCACTGCATGTTTATTTTTTTATCAATTTGGTACATGCAGTACAAGATGCGGTTGATTTTTCCTGCGCATAATATTAATAACTTTTCTTAGTATGCCAATGCTAATGGATAAATATTTTTTCTAGGAAATATGCATTATGATGACCATTGCCGGGTTTGCCACAGATTAGGGGATTTATTATGCTGTGAAACATGTCCAGCTGTATTCCATTTAGAATGTGTCGAACCACCTTTGGTTGATGTTCCTACTGAAGATTGGCAATGTAGTACCTGCAAGGCTCACAAAATTAGTGGAGTTGCTGATTGTATACCTGATGTGGAAAAGAATGGCTCATTATGCAGACAAGAGCATTTAGGCTTTGACAGACATGGTAGAAAATATTGGTTTCTCGCAAGAAGGATTTTTGTGTAAGTACTGCTAAAGCTAAAATATATTATGTCTACCCTCAAATTGGAAAGGTCATCCACACATTTTATTTTCTTCCCTAGTGAAAGTGAAGATGGAGAAGTTTGGTATTATAGTATACCACAACAATTAGAAGAAGTTCTAAATTCATTAGACCGAACTGAGATGGAAGTTGCCCTTTTTCGCGAACTATCAGACTACAAAGATGAAATCATTCGTCAAATGGAACTTACGGAACAACTCACTAATCAATATAAAGGAAACAAGAAGTCCTACTTAGAAGTTGAAGTCGGTTTAATACAGAAAATGCAAAAAGAAAGGCAAGAAAAACAAGAAAAAGAAGAGGAGGAAAAGAAAGAAAAAGAAAGGCAAGAAGCTGAAGAGATGGTACGCAGGATCCATGAAGGATCTGACTCCCTTGAAGAACGATTAGCTGCTGTTACTGAGCAAAACAGTAAACTGTCAGGTAATTTACCAATGGTAACTGAGGGTGCATCAGAGACAGCAGCTGAAAATGTTGAAGTAGATGGTGCAGATACTGATATATCATCTGTGCTAAATACTGACATTTCAAATAAAAACAACAAAACTGGTACCTCAATGTCATCTGATGATATAGACGAGGATGCATTAGAAGGAGAAGAAGGTGTTGCTAAGATTGGTAAAGATGGTAAGTAGTAAATCTAGCAATGCAACTATGAAAATATACTGTATGATGACTATTAATTCTATTTTATTAAACAGGAAAGAAGCATACCATAGTGACAAGATCAAAAACAGGATCTTTGCAACCACGTACTTTTAACATGGATGATTTAAAACGACGTAACCAACCACTATCAAAAGAAGAACTGGATAAATTGGATAAAAGTTTGAAGGAGGAAGGAGATGGTACTAGATTAACAAGACAAAAAGCACACCAAATAGCATCCGGCACACATTTATTCAAGCTTGGAATGGATAACAATTTCAAGTCATATGTTAATCAATATAGTACTAATCCCATCGCATTAAATAAAGCACAACGCAATGAGGAACGAGATAAAAAACGACACTTGTCACACAAATTCTCACTTACTCAAGCCTCAGAGTTTAAATGGGTTGGAAGTTTAACAGGGACCCGTGCTTTGTTGGTGAGTACACTTCGCCAGACAATCCTTCAACTGGAAAGTAGTATTCAAGCGCCGTTTATGCACACTAACTGGCCGTTGTTGCGTAAACCGTGGACAACAGCAGTGGGAGCGTGCGTGAATCCTCGAGATTTTGCCCGTGCACTCATTGTACTCCAAGCCTGTATTAAGTCTGTAGTATTTGCTAGCGTATGGCATGACCAACTTGGTCATGTTAAATTGCAAAGAGTAACGGCACTAGAACGAGAGGAAAAGAAACGCCAAGACAAGAAAGATAAGAAGGAGAAGGAGGATGAAGAGGAACGGAATCGCATGTTTAATTTTGTGAAATACACGTTGGGCTTGAAGCATCAAGTATGGAAGCAAAAGGGTGAAGAATACAGAGTTCATGGACAAGGTGGATGGCTATGGGTATCAGCTAGTCGACGCTACAGATTTTCTGAAATGACAAAACATGGTTTACGAAGTGGTCCACAGAAAATCATGGTACAAATTAGAGATCAGGGTGGTATCAAAATATTAGCTTTGGATCCACCTACCTATGAATTCCTTGTACAAGAGTATTGTTCATCGGACAAAGAAGAACATCCACCTGAAATTAAAGTAAAGCAAGAAATTAAAGAGGAAGAGCCACAACTTCCAAAAGAAGGTGATGGTGCCCAAGTAAAACAAGAGTACAAACTGGAAGAAGTAAAAACAGAACCTGTTACAGAAGTTAAGCAGAATACGCCTTCAAATTCGGCAGTTGCTACACCAAAAATGGAATCCCAGGTTGTTAAGCAAGAATCAAAAATGAATTTGTCCTTTTTAGCTGGCATGAAGATTGAAAAAGTATTCACGCCAATCAAAGAGTTTGAAGAGATTGATATTACAAAAGCACTTACCACGCCCGGCAGATTACATTACCCGAAGATTGCCAAGAAAACGAGAATCGACGATTTTTTGTCGCGTAGAACTCACTTGAAGATTTTAGAGGAAAGAAGAATATTGCAATCAGAAAAAAACAAAGAGTCCCAATCCCAAATTCCAAATCAGAAAGCAAATGATGGTGATTCCGAAGTTGACATAGAAAATACTGAGGAAAGTGACACAGATGCAACAGACAATTCTCTGCAGAATATCCTGTCTGGAAAACAACCAAATAAAGGAATATCATCATCAGCACGAGAGGTGCTAGTCGCTATTAGTAAGCGAATCCAACATGTGAGATCTCAGTATGCAAATATAATGAGGCTTGGAAAAAATGGAGTTTGTTATTCAAAATATTGCAATATGAATAGAGTGGCAGGGAAAGTTGGCGCTGTAAATCAAAATTTAATAGCAAACTGTTACTCGCCCATATGCCTTCAAAAAGCACGTTTAAAACGTGATCTCATCGCTCTTCTAAGGAAAGCTAATGCCCTGAACAATAATCAAACGTCGTCATCGTCCGTCAGCGCTGCTTCTCCACAACCAAGTGCAAAAACGCCAGGAACTGAAGAAGCGAATGATGCCATTAGGAGAGATTTGGAATCAGCTGTAGCTCTGGCAACACACTGCGCTGAAGAAGTTCAAGCTACCAATATTGCTGTCGCTAAAACACCAAACGCAAAATCAGTTTCATCACCACCATCCAAAAGAATGAAAATCGAATTAACAACAGTAAGTTATGACTGTTATCTCTATCATCCTTTTAAATATATTTTGATAGTTTAATTCCAAATGAAATGTGTAATGTGTTCTGTGTTCTCTGTTCCTTTTCTTTAGGAATCTGAGTCTGGATTGGCTTCAGACACTACCACTCCTACGGGAAGAACTACAGCAAGTAGTGCAGTTACAACCACAACAGTACCTACCACACAACAAACTGTTAAAACTGCGGATGGTGCAGTACACAACGTGCAGGAAAGTGCACCATCACAGAATTCCACTGCATTATCGTCCGAAACAAAAATAAACAGTGTGGGTAAAAAGACTATGATAGTTAATCGGAGAGGTCGAACTGTTCAACGAACAGCAGTGGCTAAAGAATTAAATGCCGATGGGACCGAAAGGATATATACAGCTACCTCCGCTGAGGGAAAAGTATATCTCAAGAAAGTTGCCATTTCATTAGCTGATCGAAAAAAGAAGCGTACACCTGTCAAATATCCATTGTGCTCTACATTTTGTACTAAGAATAAGCATCGAAGCATATTAGTACTTCCGCAACACGAATTGCGGAAATTATCCAGAGTTGGTGGCCGAATACCTGTTCAAGGTTTTCATCACATGGCTAAGGTACTGGATAATTAAGATATGGTAATTTAGTATTCTATTTGATAATTTCACGTAGCATTATTCTGTTTTCAGGCTAATCTCTCAGTATGGCCATATCCATGCCCAAGACCATTATTCAAAACTTGTTGGCTGTACAGAACGGTTGGTTTAAAGTCTTTAGCAGCAGCAGCCATACAATTAAGGATATTGTGGGCTTGCTTGCGGTGGGATGATATGGTCGTAAAGCCTATGTCTAGCGATGGAAAACACCAAATCACAACGGATACAGAAATAATGTCGCTGGAAATTCTGAAACATCGTCAAGTTGGTCAGTTTTTAGACAGAACACAATATCTCCGTAGAAAGGTAGTTATCCCCTTGGAGCTACCAAAACAAATCAGAGGTATGTAACAAAATATCTAGCAATTACTAACTAATTTGCCAGTATAACAGCTACTTTATTTGTAACGTATTACAGAAGTAACATCAATTAGAAGTGGTTTGAGAAAACGAAAACGACCAGAGTCTCCACAAAGTACTGAACCTCAGGTTTCTGAAGAGTGGGTTGATGAAGACAAACTTGAGTTATGGGAAATAAAACAATATGGTGACAGGTATGTTTACATGAGCAATATGTCTATATAAATTTTTGTGCAATCGTCTTGCATATTACATCTGCTGTATGAGAATCGAATCATACAAGGAATGGTGTGCTTATGTGATATTTTCTTGCGTGGTTCCTGTATTTTTCGAAGTTTATTGGGATGAATGTTTTCATTCAGCTTGCGCATATCCTCCATCATTTTCTCTACGACTTTCTTGAACGACAAAGCCTTTAAATGATCATTTATCTTATCTATCCTGCGGGTGAACATTATTCTGACATTTACCTGGATACATCACACAAAATCAAAACCTATCCTAACTTAACTCCACTTGATACTAACCCCTGCTTGGTGTGTGTCTTCTCCAGGTTAGAGAAGGCTAATGCCCAGATTATTACTAGGAGTAGATCGGGTGTGCCGCAGTCCGTGGTAGTCGGCACGAACCGAACGACCGGATCGAATACCGGCATTGGTGATCAACTTGTAAGTGGAAAAGCTACACCCGAAGAGATTAAAGAGAAAATGGAACAGCAGTTGCGTATGCAAAGAGCTGCTCATCAGCAAAAGAGAGCTTTGGAAAACTTAAAAAGTCCGGCCAATGCTGCTGGATCAACACAACTTGTTAAAGTCACTGCTAATTCAACACATGGTGAGGGCGCTTTGACCATTGTTGCGTCAGCACTTGTATGTTTATAAATATTACAATTTGTGGTAATTTATTGCTTACAGACGGTACCGTTAAACTAGTTTCAAAGGTTGCAATTCCAGCAAATCCCAATAGTACTGGCAAGTCCCAATTAACATCTCTGTTAACAACGCCAACACAAAACAAGACGTTCCTTGGTACAAGGCGTATTTACATGGCGAAATGTAAGCGGAATATTTTTTGGACTTGTATAAAGGACTTGGGAAAAGTTTATTAATACATTTTTTATCTTATATTTGATGTTTTACAGCCGCTGATGGAACAACGAAAGTTGTATCTGGGCCTACCAGTATTTTACCAAAGACAGCGCAAACACAGGGTGTTAATCAGCAGTCTCTAATCAAAGTCACAGGACAAGGAACACCCACAACTGTACAACAAGTTCCGCAAAGAGTTCAAATACTTCGTGGCCCCGATGGCAAACTCCAAGTTCGTGGATTAATGCCTGGACAGCAACTGGTTCAAATGCCGGATGGAAAGCTACACGTACTTAGTACAGCTCAAACAATCACAACTACTCTTGCCCAACCAGCAGGCACCAGCGCAAATGCCACACCAGTTAAGACGGTCACTACAACGACTTCTGCAAAAGTAACTGCACCCACAACTGGTGCAGTAAATAAAGCTAGTCCTATGAAAGCTTCGGCAGTATCATCTCCACAAGTACAAACCACGCAACAAGGGCAGACACCAACTTCAGGGGTTCAAACTTCTCGTGCTAAGACAGCTACAGTTACTATTGCTCCTGCTACAACAACCGCAACAAAAAGTACTATTGTGGTTGCGAATCCTGGTCAAATTGTACAAGGTGCTCAAGTAATAACTTCGGGCGTCCAAGTTATTAGTGGAAACCAGATCGTTGTAACTAATGCGAATCTAGCTCAACAACTTGCATCTGGAAAAGCTCAATTAACAACAATCGGTGGACATCAAGTTGTAATCCGCAGTACATCGGCAGGAAATCAAATTATGCACCTGAATTCGACCAACAGTGGCATAATTGTAAAGAACGCTGTTCCTGCAAATAAGTCACAGCAAGGTAAGTCTGATGTTTACGCAAAATAATACGGGTAGCATGGGCAGTTTGATAATGTCTTGGTATTATTTTGATAGCAATTGCAGCGCAGCCAGCACCAACATCGGTTACAACTACAACCGTAACTCAAGCAACAGAAGCAACTAAAGTCACTGTGTCTAGCAATACGCAATCTACCACAACAGTTACGACAACAGCAACACCTAATCAGACTACGACTACAGCAGTACCAACGGCGGTTCCTGGCAGTATAGAAGCTTCACTATTAGCTGGACAACCGCCTGGAACTGTTATAAAATGCGTTACAGCACAAGTCATACAAACGACACAAGGGCCGCGGATTGTCCTCCAAGGACTACAAGGTGCAGACTTTACACCACAGCAATTGGCTATGGTACAGCAGCAAGTGAAACAACAATTGCTCAAAGGTACAATTTCGCATACAAGTGATATTTATTTTGTTAAAGTCAGCAATCATAAACTATGGGAATTTTATTTTACTTAGCACAAGCAACAACCGGGAAGCAAGGCGTGTTAGGTCCTACAAAGATCTATTTAGCTGTTCAGCCTGCATCTACTGCTACTTCGCAGCAACCACAAACTTCCCAAAGTTCAGTTACCCCAGCAACTCCTACGAATCAGGTGTCGAAGCCACAGCCACAACAACAGCAACCTGATTCTACCACTCCATCAACTGTGGCAGGTGTGTACCAATTTTGAATTAATTATTATGATATTTCTTTTACCTTAGATAATCTATAATTTGTATAGAACCACAAGCAGAAGCGGAAACCACTACAGAACCTTCGCAAGTCGCTGAATCGAGTACCCCAGAAAAACCAAAAGTAGTTGTTCAGCAAGTTGGTCAAACAAACACCACAGAAGGTGAACAGCAAAAGACAAGTGTAGTAAATGGACAACAACCAGTGCAGTCTTCGAAAGAGGGCAGTGATGCCGCAACCAATAAATTTATTTTAACTCCTGATTACATTCAACAAAGTAAACATTAATTTTTCTATACACGATGATTAGTTTTTCGATATATGTATTTTCTTTTCTATATAATAAACTTAAAATTACAGCGATTAAAAATGCTTTGAAACAAGAAAATCTTAATCCAGAAATAGAAGAGAAATTGTTGCAACTGCAAAGGTATCAGGAGAAGCAAATGAAGGGAGGTGTTGAAAATTCGGTGACAACTAGTCAAACTCATACTCCACCTATAGTGACTACACCACGTATTCCTTCTCGAAAAAGACCAGCACCTCCTAGCATTCCGACACCACCAACATCCACTAGCACACACTCAACCGGTGTTGATAAAGATTCAGATTGGGCTGAAACACCACGAAAGAAGCCTGCACCAAAATTAGAGAGCCGTGAGTTGCCAAAGTGAGTATATCTTTTTCTTACTCAAATGTTACGTTTCTTTCTTTCTTCTATTCAAAGCCGTACATTTGTGATCTTTGATAATAACTGTACCATTGATAAAAATGTTTTCCTATAGAGTGCCGAAACTCGAACCAGTAGAGAATGATTTGTCGCCAAAAAATCGTGCGGCAAAATTAAAAGAGTGTCAAGAACAACGAAGAAAGCAACAAGTACACTCTCGTATGCAAGTTTTACTATTTCGGCACAAAGAGCTACTAAAGAAAGATATCCTAAAAAAGAGAGCATTACTCGAGAAAGAGTTACAAATAGATATTCAGGTATACAAAGACCTTTCAAATACATGCATAATGATTGGGCAAGGAGTATTAACCAAATTCGGTGTCTGTCGATTAATTACAGAAGGACCTATCGGCTGAATTGGCATCGAGGACGAAGGCAGAGAGGCATAAACAAGATGAAGTCAAAGTGGGAAGTGCAAAACGTAAAGCCAATGCACAGGCAGCCCAGCAAGTCAGTCCCCCAACTAGAGGTGGGCGGCCGAAAAAATATAAAGCCCAAGGAAATAGTACAACACCACCTGGAGCTTCTAATACTGCTGCTTCAAATCGCATTAAGAAAGAAAAGCTATATTGTCTCTGCAGAACTCCGTATGACGAAACTAAGTAAGTGCATCGAAATTATTATTCTCATTATTCTTTGTATTAACCAAATTTTACTTTGTAATAGATTTTATGTCGGATGCGACCTTTGTAATAATTGGTTTCATGGAGATTGTGTTGGTATCACGGAAGAAATGAGCAAAACACTTTCGGAATTCGTTTGTACAGAATGTAGACATGCGAGAGATACACAAGAATTGTACTGCTTGTGTAAACAGCCTTACGACGAATCTCAGTAAGCTATGTTCTGGTGGTTAGCCAGTAATAGATTAGGATATGTAAAATTAATGACTATACTTCTGTCAGATTTTATATCTGCTGTGACAAGTGCCAGGACTGGTTCCATGGACGATGTGTGGGCATCCTCCAGTCAGAGGCTGATAACATCGATGAATATGTTTGTCCCAATTGTCAAAGAAACTCCTCCGTTAATTTTGCAAACATGAAAAACCTTAATGCAAAAGATTTGGATCTTCTAAAAAAATTAATTAAGCAAATACAAGTAAGGACCACTATTGAATTATTTTATCTTCATGGACCTACATCAATTTATAATGTAATTCAATATTTTTTAACTTCAGGCGCATAAAAGTGCTTGGCCGTTTATGGAACCAGTTGACCCGAATGAAGCACCTGATTATTATAAAGTTATAAAGGAACCAATGGGTAAATAATGAAAAAATAATTTGCATCTCGGTATATTACTGAGTACATGTTAACTAACAATACATTTTGATATCGTTGCAGATTTACAAACGATAGAGCTAAGGATAAATGACAGATCATATAAAAAATTAAGTGAATTTATAGGAGATATGACAAAAATATTCGACAATTGTCGCTATTATAATCCAAAGGAATCGCCATTTTTTAAATGCGCCGAATCCCTAGAGACATACTTTGTTCATAAAATAAAAAGCTTAAGAGAAAAATTCTCTGAGGGAAAGTGAACAATCAAGATCAGAAGTAGCTACAGAAGTATAATTAAGTTGAAGGATGATAACAAGTGCAAGTGCATCAATGAGGATACATAAGTGCAGCGTTACGGAATCAGACTGTGCCAGTACACTTAGCGAAATCGGGAACTCAAAGGTAGACATAAGTATGTAACAGTAGAACCCGAACGTCCAATATTTATTAGAGTGCGCAGAATTAATTTTCCTTCGTGTAAGGGGCCTTTTTTGATTTGTGCCGTGCACTGAATTTTGGACCATAACTTATGCCAGTTCGATTTCAACGGTAAAATCACTGATTATGCAATGTTCAACTATCGCATTCAAGTAGGAAAAGAGAGATGTTAATCGACTCCCATCGAATGTTTCAATGTTTTCTTGGAGTCCTCTCGATAACAGTGTTACAGTGTCTTCAGCTACATTGCTACTTCAAATTATCTATTCTTATCACTTATTCATGTGTGCAAATAAATATCATTTCCTTACTTGTTATACCACGCTTGTGTGAATTCACTAAAAGAACTTTGCATTGCTTATGTCAGTATAGAACTAATAGCATTTTAATATTTTACAAAGGTGAAGGTACCGAAACGAAACGGTTGTAAGTTCTGGTTCAGAATACAAAGGATTAATCTTTTATGTATATACACTTAATTAGATGTATCCATAATAAGAAACGACATTTGTTCGACCCGGGTATCTTGGATACAAGTTTCTACTTACGGTTCAGCTAGCCAGGTAATTTTTCTGAAATTTTAAAAGGTACTTGCGTGCTCTGAAGCGTCCCAGAAACGGCCCACTTATAGAACTTTGTTGTCCAACCAATACTTCGATACATTTCGCCCAATCAATTTTTTCCACTTAGATCTAAGGACTATTTAGGAAGCGCATAATAAACTGTACAAATTTGTTTACTGTGCTCACAAGTAATTATTATTATGTTGTTTTAATCAGATAAATTTTCTATAAAATTGTTTATAAATCAGACGTAATGGTGTTAGTTGATAAAAAAATAAGCAGGTATCTGCTTTGTATATATTCAAATAGAAAAATCATCTAAAAGAGGCGGGTTACAGGATTTTGGTTCTGGCATATGAAGGAAGTGAAAAAATTAGTTACCCACAAGTAACTGATTTCAGTGGAAATATTGTTTATACTTTAACTATAGTAATATTCGAACCACTACTAATCAATTGTACATGTATGAATGTGCCTGGTTTCTATATTCTGAAAGAATATGAAGAGGCAATATGGATGTGCTTTCGCAGATGTCTGACGGAAAAATATAAATATATATAGCTATATGTATACGTATTACATACACATACTTACAGATTTAAGGAGCAGCAGTATGATGCTTCATCAGCAAAATGCAAGTGCGAAAGTAAATAGTAGGTATCGAAGTCTGTGTCATCAAAGAACTAAAGTCCTTGCAATCTGAGCCTCTAGCATATATCTACGAGGATACCGAAGTAAAGCGAGCTACAATTCTCAAGAGGAAACGTAGCTTTTTTCAATAATAATACAACTTCTGAAAGCGTGGTTCATGTATGTATATTGTATGTTTCACAAGCTGAGAATCATGAATCTTTGACACGCCTTGTCGATTGTCGATCATTTCTTTAAGTGAAAGCAGGTCGCTCAAAGCAGGTTGTAAATTTTCGCCAGGGTAATGCTTGTACAGTATTTTTAATTCAAAGTTCACAAGACCTGGCACTGATCTGTTTTTTACCTTCGACTTTCGATTGTAGACATACAGTACATAGTTTAAGTTACTCTATCCAGGTTTATACACAGCAATAGCGTTTATGTTGCGCTATGCGTCTTGTTAACTTTAGTCTTTATGCTTCTTTGTTTTGTAACTTTACTTCTTGCTCAGAAAAAAGTTTAATGAATTTCTTGGACGCAAAATTTGATCCTCCTGTAATCGATGAAGCAATCGTGCTTCTTATGGTTAATATACTTCTGAGCAGAAAAAGAATTGGATTAAAACCGAGAAGAATACATCGCAAAAAATCTTAGAAAACGCAATTTAAATTTGTATAAATCAAAGACGATACAATGGAATATTAGCATACGACTTGATTATCTTTAGCAAGACGCATGTTCCCAAATACTTCACAATCGTCTCAAATTTTAAATATGTCCAAACCAACGGCTTATATCTTTTTATCTGATATATTTTAGTTATGCGAACGGAGTCTTGACGATACCGATGGTCGAAGTAAAGTATTTCTGTAAAAAATGTAGAAACACTTTACGCATCATATAGAGATTAGAGTTACTAAATGGCATGCTAGTGGAGTGTAAAAATCAGGAGAAGAGATTGTAGCAGTCGTGTGACAATTACACTGCTGCATTTCACTCACTGCTTATTATATCACGTAATAAGATGTTAATTTCTTATTACGGGAAAAGCAACAAAGTGTGATTGCATAAGTATATTCGTCTAAATCTAATATAACTAGTTTATAATAAATATATTTGTACTAATTTTAATCATAAACTTTGTTGTTTTTATTGCACTATAGATATAAGTTTAGGGAGAAGTATGATATGTTAATTTACTTTTTTTAATTTGTAATTGCTTCAGATTTAATAAACTGCTGTATAACAGTGGCTTAATTCAAAAAGGAAGGTATGCTTTAATACCATTTACTGACATTAAAATGTTCACACAAAAGTCCATTATATTCCTGATGCTGTTATAATATAGTGTGGACCTGATTTAGCATAATTTAGTGTTAAATAAAAAGATGATTTAAATTTCAAGCTTCACGCGATGTTTCTAATTCTATCATATGTATCTGGGAGTTGTCCATACTGGTACATATAAAAATACACAATTATCTACGGCTGCAGTATGCTACGGTGGTCCACATTGGCTCACAGAACTGACAAGTATACATATAGACACCGGAATAGGATGTGGTAGGATGAGTAGGATGATCAATAGCAGCATGGCGGCAAAGGAGCGGCTCCGTCGGTTCTGTTCGACGTGATCAAAAGTTAAGAGTATGATGGATCAGACTCTGCATTATATAACGGGAAAGTGCATTTCCAGCGAAGTGCATTTTTCGCGTAGCTCGACTTTGCCGTAAGCCAAAGTGGTCGAAGGCTAAGGAGCTCGCGCAACATCCTGCTCCTGGCAGTTGTGGACACGAAAAAAAGGAGCAGTTGACGTTTGATCAACGATACTTCGTCGAGTCGGCCACGCCGACTGAAACATAAACAATCACCATGGCAAAGTACGAGATAATTGCGTAATACTAGCCTTATCTAATTACAGCAGCGCAGCAAGTGCATCTCTAACTGAGTGATAATGCTTTGTTTACTATGCGCTGTAGCATAGTAATTCATTTGGAGCTTAATCTTGTGTAAACGTATTATTGCTTCCCTAATCCGATGCCTTTCTTCAAGTCTATTATTTTTATAAAAGAGAATGCTGATTTCAAGCTTGTGTGAGTTCATCACCTCTTCGGCAATCTACCTGGGGTGCATCGCTCGCGTGCATTACTTTACAAATGGCCATCGAACATCTCGAGTGTCTCGCGTTTGTTTAATATCTTTTTTCTGTGATAGACTTATGTTACACTTATGTTATATATAAGTTACAGGAAAACATCGCACATTGGGTTTCGCATTGTACGGATTTCGTGGACGTTGTGTTCTTTCTTATTATCAGTTAATTGATAATGTTCAGTTTACTATTTTCGCGATAATAATATAGTTATTGTCATTCTAGTTATTGAAACAGCATATACAATAGATACAGTATCATGTCGAATTATATCCATTTTTGCATATTCATAAGTGGAATAGGTAGGCATTCAAAATTAAAGTATTAGGACTATGTTCAACGATTACCTCTGATAGACTTCCATAATTGTGATATGTATTGGATTATTGTATACACTAACATACTCACAAAGTTTGTGGCAAGGGTCGTGCTTTATAATATAATCTTATCTCTCTGGCTCTGTTATCGGTTACTGCTATACCATAATCAATGATCAACAGCACAGAAATTGTTTGTTTCCTACCTTCAGTCATATATCACGTTTGAAATGATTACCAGTTAATAATGTCCTTTTTGTCATAAGAAAAAAAATGAGTGCTAGTATATTTTTGATCATAAGTGCACAGCATATATATCATATTTTTAAAGGTACGAGTTATGAATATGAGAGTGATATCATTTTCAAGGATCTTTAATTTTAGGGAGATGATGATAGTATTTGTTTACGACACTGCTAAGTGTTGTAAAGAAGAAGATGATCCTGCTGAAGCAGTCATGTACTTTCATCCAGCATGGGTATCACTTACTCAAAGACTGGCCTTGGCTGGTCAGCTGATGGGTGTTAATCACTTTCTAGCAACATCATTCTCTGCACCACACCTCATTACGCTCCAAGGTGGAAAATTTGTATTAAAACGATTTGGGCAATATGTATTGGTAAGTGTATTTAAGGTTTACGTATGTATATTCTGTTAGAAAAGAACTTCAATTGTGCCATATTTCAATAGGCAGTGGGAACAGACAGAAATATTCAAGACTGGATTTTGGAAAGAAGGGCTAACACTTTAGAATCACTACTGAAATTTTTTCACTGTGATCTAGCCAAAATATCAGAATCCTTCAACAATGACAGAAATAAATTTACAGAAAAGTTGTACCAAATGTTTGAAACATACTTACCAATTCTTCAATACAGTGCCAATCTCTTTTCTAATATGCCAATCATTAAACTACCAAAGGTTGGAAAATTCTTGCATTTCGTGCTGTATAATTATTGACTTCTTTAGTAATAGGTATGGATATTTTTACTTCTCAGAGTGCCAGCAACATATTTTTGGAAGCAATACAAGTCCTTCAATATTGCCAGGAAACTAATGGCGTAATGGGTGGTGCACTCTTCTACAACAATAAGTATGTACCTGATCCTCTGTATGAATTCCAACATATAAAAATATATCTTAATGCTTCACCTTTACGTTTCAGGGTTGTTGCAACTCAATTAAGTGCAGATTTAACTAAACAAATCGTTATAACAGATCCTTATAGAATACGAGCCCCAGCAGAACGGATATCTACAGAATTCCACTTACCAGTTGGCGTCCAATTGTTACGAGTGTATATAGAGCAGAAACAGTTTGCTAAACTCGTTCAAGAAGCAAATAATGAACGTTATTATGGATCTTATCTGGATTCTGTAGCAAAGAAAGTATTGCAAAGAAAGGTAAGTCTGTTTGTGCCATACTTTGATATTGATCGAATTTGTATACTATGTTTGTAATAATATAAACTTGCAGGCCCTATCCAAAAATAATAAAGATTTACCTATATCAGGCATGAAACGCGATGTTTCACGTATATTCACCGTACCAGAAGAAGGAGAATTAGATTCAGCACATTACAACGACAGTAACCATTATGTACCTCCTGTATCCCTCACAACATATAGCTCGCCTGTTAAACGTAAACAGGAAAGTAAAGCAGACCGTCCTAAATGTTCAGCACCTTTGACTCCAAGTGTTTGCTCCACACCCTTAAAAGATATTAATAGAGTATTACATGGTAATGCCATGTTAATCTGCAATACAACCGATGATATAGATACTGAAGTTCAAGACACAAAAAAAGAAATAACAAATAACGTGGATGATATACCAGATGTGGTAAAGGAAGCAGTCAGATGTAAGCGTTTGAATAAACTTAGAAATCCAACAACTAAGGAAAATTTGGTAAAGAGGAAGGATACTAACAGAAAGAGCTTAAGTGTCCAAGATTTGCGGTCGTCGGCAGGTACTTCGTATGCTCCTCGAGTTCTTCTTAGATCTTATGGACTTGGATTGCCACAATTAAAAAAGGGCGTATCACCAGAAATGGAGTCTCCACAGAAGCAGCTGATGCAGCGCAAGCAGTATCGTACAATTACGGATCCGTGTTATCCGGTGTTTCGATGTGATGGTTTACCAGTTTCACAGTCCCTATATGAACAATACATTGCCACGCATTATGACGAGCTAGAGCAAGATAGTGATATGAGAATAAATCGCAACGACACATTTTTATCAAGCTTAAGCGATAATTTGAGTGGCAAGAGCATAAGAAACAATTGTGAAACTGTGCCCACTGCTAATTCAGAGAGAACAAATCATTCATATGAAACGAAACTAGAGAACAAGACAAAACAGGAAACGTACAGACGGTCTATGAGTCTTCCATTAAAACCTTTGAATATATCTGATGGGGATGATAGAAGAAAATCAGTATCCGAATGCAGCAATAATTACGACTTCCTTCAGAAGAGGAAATTGGATGGTTTACAATTAACTCCTCTGATGTCAAAGCTAAGTTTACTTGCCGATGAACGAACTAGTGGCTTTTGTAGTAGAGAAACTACGCCTAGTGAATTTCGAGATTTGTCCGGATTTTCTACTGCCACAAATCAAATGATTAAACAAAAATTGGAAGCAGTGAATAAGGAAACTGCTAGTGATGGTGAGGATGAGCTCGAAGAAGATTGGCTGACATCCAAAGACGAATCTTCCGCATTAGAAAAAACAGAACTGTTTCTCTGCGGTCATCAAAATATGGTTTTAGTATTGTTAATGGAAAGTGGAACTGCTAATAATCCTGATCTTATACATTCTCTGGTGAGTACATCTTTTCTCATAATATTGTACTTATGGTATTTAAAATCTTAAATTTGATATCGTAATTTTATGTTTCACAGTGGCAGACTTGCGTGAACATCTTGGGCAAACTTGAAACCCGATTACAACAATGTTTGGAACCATTGCCGTCGAATGAAAACAAAGAATTGTATAGTATTCTGAGCATTGATCCTCAGTGGGACACTATAAATCGGTCTGGTCTTTGGGGTGTTACCGAATTGGACATCGTATCTAGTCTTCACAATAGATTCACTCATAGCAGTAATCTGACAGACGTCATTGTGAGGTAAATACTAATAAAATTAGTGAAAGTTTGTACCAAACGGCATTGAGATATATTGATTTAAATCTATTAGAACGGAGGATACTGTCGTTTATGGCAACCAGTGTGGGAATTTAGAAGTATTTTATCAACAAGCAGTATCACCTCATACATCAGGAGGACTTCCTACACCAGCAGATTTGATGGGAATAGTATCTCTTAAAGCTAAACGTAGACTCGAAAGAGATCACGGTATCGTGCTGTTATAAATTGCAATTAGTCATTGATGCTTGTCCTACACCGCTGATTAGAAAAAAAAGATTCAGTTGCGGGCGATCTCTGTATTAACTTCGTGGTAAAGCAAAGTAAGAGTACTAGATTACTTGATGTAAATATCTTTCGTCCGCTTATACAGCAATATCTAAATTCGTCCGATTTTCCGCTAAGATTTATAACAAGCGTCCTTCTCTTTGGTACGGCAACCCGGAGTCAAGAGAAATGAATAAGATTTTTTGGAAGAAATAGCTGGCTTGCCAAATAGTGTAGTAGTTATTATAACTGCAATGAAATTTAATCGTAGTCATGTATAGATGTTGCAGGTATACAGGCAGTATTTTAATTTATATTTATTACGAAGTTGATGTTCTGAATAAGAAACAATAAGTTCAAATTTCCATATCTTGCCAAGATGAAACAAAGATTGATCATTTTATTAATTTAAATTTTAACTACATTTTTACAATAAAAGATATAATGGCTGAAATTGATAATGGCAAAGAACATCTGAATTTTCTAAATGTATTTTTATAACAACTCCTCAACATACAAAACATAATTTAACAATTGGCTGTAATCAAAAGATTTTTATATTACAGCATTGGCCATGCATATTAAGACAGCCATGATGAATTATTTTCTCGGACGCGAATCAACTCCATATTTTTATACCTTAAACGAAAATGTGAGGAAAGATTATATCATTTATTATAATCTGCTTACTTTTACGACTATTATCGATATTAACAATAAGTCAACTAAATTACATTTTTCTCACTCATCGTTGGTTAAAAGAACGCAATTCTTACTACGTGTAATTTGAAAGTTGTACACATCTTACAATTGGGAATTCATACAGAGTGATTATGTAAGATAATAATTCTTATTTGGAGTTCACACTTTGGCACTATGAATTAGAAGTTTTTATTACGAAGGTGTTTAGGGAAATAAATTAATATTATCTTGCCTCTGCATAATTATACATATAACGCGAATATGTTAATATCGCGTGTGCTAACAAGAATTAACTATATTCCATTAATGTTTTTTTACAATCGGCATTGATAATTTGTTAATTTTGTATTCTTAGGTCATTCCAGTTATGAAATTCCAGAATCAGTTGAATGTTAAAGTATTTGTTATCTAGTGTTAACATATAGAAATATTATAGAAATAATGATAACTCCTTGTATAACAGTCTTATACCAATAAGACCGTAATTCCGTACTTAACTCTTACATCAAGTTGTTGGTAAATAAGTAGTTGCTTATTGAATATGTATATCGTTTACGTTGTGACTATAACGCAATCTAGTCCCGTGTGTGTTAGACACAAATTGTTCCAAATCTGATTTTTCAGATTTTTTTCTTTCATTCCGGTACAGGCACGAAAACGTGATAGAAAGTAGTATTAGCGAATTAATATTTTACACTGTATTTAAATAGTTAGAGATGTTAAAGCAATTTCAATACACCTGAAAGTATACGCCAGAAATGTGAAGTTATGTATTATGGGAACGACGTTTCTGTTTGCCGATGCCTTGATGATAGGTTTAGGATTATTTGCATCGATTATTTTAGAGAGGAAGGTGTACTAAAAACGAATCCGTCTGACTGACGTTAACTATGACAAATTTAAAAAAAAACTCAATGTCTGTAAAACAAAATAGAGCATGAATTCCCACTACAACTTTTGTATGCAAAATTCACTTGTTTGACTTCCTTCCAATTTTTACTAAACATTCAAGAATAATAAATATGTATACTTACTCTACTGTTGTTGTAATAATTTTGTCGGACCTGTCTGTATTTAGAGTACTTATATTTTACTATAATATTTATGTCATATCTAAAATATTTCGAGATATAAAAGAATGTGGCTCAAAACACAGATCGCTGTATTTGTTACCTTGAGTTCTGTTTGTGCCAGAACGGTGGAAATGGAACCGATCGGGCCGAGCCCCCTTGGCGATCCGGTTTATAAACATGTTTATATTATACAACACACGTGTATTTCTATTCACTATTAGTGTCACATGCTTATCGCAGCAGAGAGAATGAATATTCTTCCGTCATTTAGAGAGGCGAGCCTCCAGAAGTGGAAAGTTTTAGCGCGACATCGACTTTGAATACTATCGCCACTTCCCTTATCAACGACTAACATGAATCGCGAAAACTCAGTAACTAATAGTCATCAATTTTGTAACTGTTAGAGCAATAACAACAATGTTTTGCTTTTGTTCTACATCATACAAATTAATACAGAACGCATAGAATTAATCAGGCAGAAAACAGTATTCCAGTATGCAAAAATATATTTGCATTGGTGTGATTGCAATGTGTTTACTACTGGGTTCACTTTGAAATGAATCAGAATTAAGTGTATTAAGAAAAAACACTAATTGGACTAGTCTATAGCAGCGAAGGTATCAAGTGGTCACATGCTATGTAGCAATCCCGAAAAACCTGCTTCCCGAAGCGGGACTAACATTATTACGTGGTTGATTTATGTTCCCCCCACCTTTGGTCCTCGAGGCAAACAAGCCTCCTCGAGGAACCAATCAAAGGTGAGTATCCTATTTAATTATTCCAAGTCGCTAATATTTAAGCGAGTCCTGGCCGGGAACAGTAATAATCAAGAAGAGTTAACTAGAGATCTCGGACAAAACTTTTTAGACCGTCTACTTGCAATGGTAAGCAGCTTTAACATTTACTCTTTATACACGTACTGGATGTTCATGTAATTTTCTCTCTTTTTCTAGACTACTTATACGGATAAGGGGCCTAAGGTAAGTGGCAAATTCATAGGTATATACAATAAATTATTGGACTAGTATAAATATTTAATATCTACATGCACGTGCAGCCCCTAGGTGGAAAGTTCCTGTGCTTCGATCACTTAACATTTTGGGTCGGAAATGCGAAACAGGTGATTTTCATAAATATAATATTAAGAACATTGTAAGTAAAGTCAGCAATTAGTGCCATCACTAAGTCTCTTTTTAATAGGCTGCAAGTTTCTATTGTGCACGAATGGGATTTGAACCTCTTGGATACCGTGGCCTGGAGACTGGATCGAGGCGTACTGCCGCTCATGCAGTTAAACAAAATAGAGTACGTTTGAAATTCCAAGCTCTGTTACGAATTCTACTTCATCGAAGCATAGTTTAATGTAATCCTTTACAGATTGTCTTCGTCTTTGAATCACCTTACGAGCCCGGCAACAAAGAAATGGGAGATCATTTGGCCCAACATGGGGATGGTATCCGGGACGTTGCTTTTAGCGTTGAGGATATTAATACTATAGTTCGGGTAAATTGAAAGATGAACTGTGATAACACTGTGTAATAAGAAACTCTTTAAGGATAACGTATCTATAATAACTTTTCAGATTGCCAAAGAAAAGGGGGCTGAAATAATAAAGGACATTTGGGAAGAAAGCGACGATTATGGGACTGTACGATTTGCAACTCTGAAAACTGTACGTATCGCTTTCACGAATGCCACAGCGAAAACAATAAAAGATAGGAGAATTAAGTTATAATTTTCATTCATAGTATGGAGACACGCATCACACGTTGATAGAACGGTCGAAATACAATGGGTTGTTCCTCCCAGGATTTAAAAAAGTGCCCCAAGATGTACTCGCCAAGGACTTGTAAGTTTATCAAGTATTCTACATTATAATTGCTAAGTGGTTTACCTATCATGCTGAGTAATCATGCTTTAACTCGTTAGACCGAAAGTTGGCCTGAATTTTGTGGATCATATTGTTGGGAATCAACCTGATAAGGAGATGGAACCAGTCGCAAAATGGTACGGATCTTTAATACAATAGGAAAAAATCTACCTAAGGCTTATCGTAGATAAAAAGTTTACTAATATTTATAATCATCCTTTAGGTATGAGAAATGTTTGCAGTTTCATAGATTCTGGTCTGTGGATGATACACAATTGCACACAGAATATTCTGCATTGCGATCTATTGTCATGACAAACTGGGAGGAAACAATTAAAATGCCTATCAATGAGCCAGCTCCAGGCAAGAAGCGATCACAAATCCAGGAGTACGTTGAATATTACGGTGGTGCTGGTGTTCAACACATAGCCCTTAACACTGACGATATCATCGGAGCTGTAAGATTTTTTATACACTAAGGGCGACCCTACTAAATTTTAACTTGTTAAAAAATCACATATACTTGTTTTTAGATACAAAATTTGCGTGCTAGAGGTGTAGAATTTCTAGATGTTCCAGACAGCTACTACAAAATGTTAAAATCTCGTTTGAAAGACAGTGCTGTAAAGATTGTCGAAGATTTGAATGTTCTACAGGTAATAATATTAAACTTTAACAGCCTTCTTTCAGTTATTTGTAAAACATATTATTGTAATTTTTCGACAGAAATTGAAAATTCTGATTGATTACGATGAAAATGGGTACCTCCTGCAAATCTTCACAAAGAATATGCAAGACAGACCAACCCTCTTCATTGAAGTTATTCAAAGACGCAACCACAGCGTAAGTTCTATGAAATTAGGATGTAATACTAAAAGTATAAATGAAATATTATTAATCCTCATGAACTTTGTATTTGTACAACAGGGATTCGGAGCTGGAAATTTCCAGGCTTTATTCGAGGCTATCGAATTGGAGCAGGCGAAACGCGGCAATTTATAAAATAAAAAGTACACGATCATTTTTCGTTAATAAGACTAAGTTCAAGATAATGCGTATCTGTACAGAGAAGTTTTTTATTTAATAAATTATATTTTAACTACTATAATTTGTAAACTAGTGATACATAATAACAGTCACGTGGAACCACTGTCCCAGGCTAATATTCCAGAAGCAAAAGATACAAAATTAAAATAAAAGCATATTAATTGAATATGTTGTATTTAATGGCCAACATTTGTTTTACAAAAATACACAGCGTGTAGGTGTGAAATATGTTACAATACATTTAGAAGCGTATTTGTTTTATTATCTGCCATAAGAAGTGAAAGTCTATGTCATAAAACACTGCAATGTGCTTCAATATTTCAATAGAGCAACTAATGCCAAACCGATTGAGAGAAAATTAGAGAAAGTATAGCAAACATTAAACTGTGTTTATTCTTAATGATTTTCATGGCCAAAATGTAAGCGAGTATTCTTCATATAAAAACTGTAATATCTAGAAAGAGTGGGATAATACATTATGACAGAAGATATCAATTGTGAAAGTAGCTCACTTATTTTAATATCTGGGTAGTCCTTGGCTCAGATACCTGTCTGCATTTTTCGATGACAAACTGGCAGACATTAAACTTCACGCACTGTTGTGGATGCCAAGCCGGAACATGTCGTGCTGACAGTAGAATGAAGTTCCCAATGGCTTCAACACAAAGGTTTGTGCGAAGGCATGTGGTGGATCTTCGTCTGCCTGTAACATAATGTAAACACCTCTCAGAATCTGCACCATATTTATACTAAGCAGACTTCACAAGTCTGAGAGTGAGTATCAATTGTACACTATTATAATATCCCTAAATTTTCATATAAAATGCAGCAAGATCCTTCTGTAAAAAAAAATCCAATATATATACATGGACCTGTTATGATGTATTTGCATGCAACAGCATAAAGAAAAATTTATGGAAAAGTATTCCAATAATTCATCCCTGCTAACAACTATTTGTCTACTTCGCATTGTATTTTAATGTTTATCTGTATCATTTATTAAAAGTGCACAAACAGAACTAAGAAGTTCAAAAATCATGCTTATTTAATCCCAAGGATTATGTTGAGAATTTTTATTCCGGTTAGTTCAGCAATTTAGGATTCTTGTACTAAGTACTACAAAATATATGTAGGGTGCGTATAATGCGTGTGGGGGACGTTATAAGTACTAGCCAGCATTATTAACAAGGAGGCATACGACAAACATAAAGCAGTCTGTGTGATTGAAGGTAGGAAACCATCTTGCCTGTAGCATGGTACGAAGATCACAAGAAGATCAGTACCTGATGCCTAAACAGTGTCGTGCAATGCAAGTCTGAAGATGTCGTGCTGCACATAAAAGCTGGTCCCGATTGGCTTCAGGACAAATGTCTGGATGTATGCATGGGGCTGATCCTCATCAGTCTGCCCAATCATCAACAATCACTGACTGAGTTTTCTTATTTCATCTTCTTTGCAGTGGTAGGATTATAGAGATTGGTGCTGGACAAATGTCACAGCTCAATCTCTACCTTCACATGGCAGCACAAAAAATGTAAGGCAATACAGTACACGTTTCAGCAACGTGTCCAGCCAACAAGTATGGGTAAGATATCAAGATGCAACGATGCTTTGATATATAGTAGTATATCATGTGCATTTGGCAAATCCAAAAAATTTGGAATCTCTCTGTACTTGTCCAACTTAAATTACTGAACCAATTGGAATAAAAATTCAAAGATCTTAAATTTCTCTACTAGTTCTTGAAGTTTCATTATTGCTTTATTATTTCATTCATGTGTTTGGAATCCATTAGGCCCAAAGATGAACTCTGATGTTTAAACTCAAGAGTCATACATAGAACCTTTAGCATTACCAAAGTTCTGTTAACAATGATGATAGTCCTTACCTGCAACCTTCCTAAGACATTAATGAGTACACCACCATCGAACATGGGTTGGGAATCTACTGCAGTGATTGCCCGATTAATTTTTTGAAATGATAAACTCTGCAAGAATACCATGGCGATATAACTTCTAAGGGATAATTATTACTATTGTACTATTAACAGTAAGTTTATATATGATTCAGATATATGTTTCACCTAGTACTCACATTTAATTTTTCCATAATTTTGATAGCTCCTTGTATTTGCTGACCCTCAAATGTCATGAAAGATGTTTCAGTCTGCAAGTGGAGTACCATGAAAAAGAACCATATGAAGTAATTCTAGGTTATCGATATGCCGGCACAAATGTTACTACTTACATTATACATGTTTATTAAGTTTGGCCTTTGAGCAGGGTCATCAAACATTGCATAGTACTGTTGTACAAAACCTTTTCCAATGACTTCATATTGTGGGTTTAACGCCATTGTGGTAAATATGTGTATTTGAAAATACTACTAACTATCAACAATATTTGACCTATCAAGCGATGGCCTACGGCACTTGTACCGCTTATACCCGCAAAATATCCTAAGGTAAGTGTAAAATAATGCTTCTGAACATCCCTCGTGCGAGATAGAAGTAAGAAGGAGGCAAGGGGCACCGGGGGAAGCCACTTATACCGATCATTTCGAGCTATCGACAATGCTATCGGGATCATTCTCGAAGCACCGGCATGATCAACTTCACACGGAAATCGCAACGTCCGGTGCGCAAGAACATTGCGAATTCTTGTTGTCGATTTTAAAAAACAAATTCATGTAAAGTTGCTAGAAACCAATAAACTTTTCTTTTTAAATCGAAACTTATCGAATTTAATAAACCCAACACTTTATGTGATAATACATATGTACGTAGTAAAGTTGCCAATCACCAGAATATTACCGTCGTGGGGAGGTTTGAAAATTCTCACGGGGAAGAGCATGCGCAAATATGAATAGTGGAAGCGCGAATTTTTTGGAGCAAAGTCGTCGGAGCATTTCAAAGTAGTTTTGTAGCTTCGGATACATCGGAACGTCACGTTATTTTTTAATCAGCCCTAACTATTACGATACAAATAATATGGAGAGTGCTCTATTAAGTCCAACAACGAACACAAAATTTAAAGTAAAAGAAAGTGTGATGAAAATGCGGTATGGGTCGCCGAAACTGCAAGATGTACTCCGAGAGGTTAATCTAAATTTTGCATTCAGGACGACTAAAAAAAATTCAATGAACAACTAGAATCAATGTTCTTCCATTCACAGCGTTGTCGGCAACAAATGAAAGAAAAACGTGGTCAACTTTTCAACAAGAGGAGACTGGGCTTAGAAATAGATGCCAAAGAAATTCAAGATAAACTAACAGAAATTGTAAGAAAGGAATTGGATAGTCTTGCTACTACAGACTGGGATGAATCTATACAACCTTTCTTTGGAATTGTTAACAAGCCACTAGATCCAGAAGAAGCATTAGAATTAGAGAATGAAATCATTGCAGAAGAAGGTTGTTTATATTATTAAGAATATACTTTGATAAGGAACAATTTGTTTACTATTTATGTTACAGAGCAATGGATATTGGAAGAATATGAGAAAATGTCTAGAGAGGAATTAGAGTTATTGGCTTCGACTGTTGATACACAAGATGATGAAGTGATATGTCCCATTTGTCAAAAATTTAATCTTATACAGGACAAAGACTATGTTAAATGTAAAGGATGCAATTTTCAACTTGACTCGTGTAAGAGTATAAGGTCCTTAGGGCGTACGTTAAATGACTCTGTTGGGTCACATTCAAATATGTGCTCCCAAACACCTGGGTTTATTTTAATTCCTGAAAATGGCAAAACTGCCTTATATTTGATCTGTCAAAGTTGCTCTTTATTTAAGCCAATGATGTAACTCTTGAATATTATTATAGAAAGCTTTTGATAAGCACTGTGAAAACAAAACATAAGTATTGTATATATATACATCAATTAAGTTATTAAAACAAATCATCAAAGGCATAATTACATTTAGATTCCACACTAGAGTAATTTGTCTCAACTAAAAGTAAAACATTACAAAAAAATAAAATGCAATATTCTGCTATATTTTCACGATGTACAAACGATTCATGTCTCATTTTTTGATCTCGACACGGCGACCGAAGGCAAAAAATAAGTAAGATGAATATTAGATTCATATCTCCGAAAAAGTTGGAGGATAGTGTTCTATGATGCGAGAGATTAGAAGGGAAGGAGGTTGTCCCTCGTGACATTGAGTGACATTAGCCTAAAATTAACATCGATATAATTGAGAATACTCGAGGCGATTGCAAGAGTGTGGACAATAACAGTGGGCTCCCGATCCTCTCAATACAGACACAAGTAAGAGGTGAAAGCATGGAAAGAATTGAGTTTGCGCAGCAGTACGCAGTAATACGCGGGAGTGTGGTGGTGGTGACTGATGAGAGAAGGACTAGTGATGACTAGAGTGGAATGTGGTGGTGGTTGACAGCTACACGTAAGACAGTGTAGATACATTGTAGTATTATCATACTTATTATAAGGCTAGAGCAACAAGAAAATTCTGTGACATCTGGACAACAAGGGACAACAAACAATTTCAATATCGGATGAATGAATTACTGTAGCTGAATCGAAAACGTTCTATCGATGCCGACGATCGCGGTGACTCACCGTGAAAGTATCAGTTCCTTTATTTAGAATAGTAACTTTGAAAGCATCATGGAAGTTTTGGATCCAAGTGTTTCCAGAGATGATCAACCACTGTGCATCAACGATTCATTAGACAAAGGTTCGTTTCTCGCCGTAATCCAGATATTTTCTTTAGTATTGCACCATGATTCTTATTGACATAATTCCGGATGCATTTACTGCCTGTTACGTTAGCATCCGTTGTTGACAACCGTACCAGAAACAACAAGGCATGTACGACAACAAAGGATTTTCAAATATCATCAAAGTTTCATTGTTACATTTAATTTTTCGATATACTTTCAACTTCGAACATAACAGTTGATACTAGGATAAAAAATATCTGAGACTTGTATGTTTCTTATAGGAAATGGAGAACAAATTCCCCCTGATACAAGGTCATGTGTAAAAGCAAGATACAGCTTCGGCTTTCTTGGCTTTTTGGGTTTTGCTCTTGTATATGCCATGAGAGTAAATTTATCAGTGGCTATTGTTTCTATGGTTAATCAAACAGCAATACCACATGACAATGATAATGATACCACAGATGTATGTCCCAAAGAAAAGCCCATTAATGGAACATTTATTCCTGTAAGTGATATAACTCTACGTAATTTATGACTATTGCTTATGACATTGATGTTGATCATCCAGTAGTATGAGCACATCACTATTATCTTACACATATTAGTCATGAGCTTTTATCACTGGACTTGACCCGAACATAACATCATGGCATATGTGACACTCCTACTCACTTTGATCTTATCAAATGTAGACTACATATATACTAATCAAAAATCTATCCTATTTCCAGAGTGCTGGTGAATTTAATTGGGATGAAAAAACACAAGGTATTATACTAGGTGCTTTCTTTCTTGGCTATGTGACCACAAATGTTCCAGGTGGTAGATTAGCTGAAAAAGTAGGTGGAAAGCTAATTTATGGATTGGGAATTTTTCTCACTGCCATTCTTACTGTAATTAGTCCATTTGCTGCATACTGGGGATTAATACCATTCTTAGCAGTGAGGATTGCAGAAGGATTCACAGAAGTATATCATTTTATAAACTTAAATTCCCAGACTATCTCCTATGTACTTAGTGGATATATTAATTTTTAAATTTTACAAACAGGGTGTTACATTTCCTGCTATGCATAGCATGTTGGCACACTGGGTACCTCCGCTTGAAAGGAGCAAGTTTGCTGCAATAGTTTATGCAGGTACAGTCAGAGTTTCTATATTATGATTTGTTTGTTTTGTTTGGTAAACAGTTTGTATTCCTAAATTTCATTTGTAGGTGCAAATTTTGGTACTGTTGTATCTTTACCAGTGAGTGGCTGGCTTTGTTCACTGGAATTATGGGGTGGATGGCCACTTGCATTTTATTTGTTTGGTGGATTAGGAATTGTGTGGTATGTCTTTTGGTTAATTTTTGTCTATGATACACCTGCACAACATAAATGGATTGATCCACAAGAGAGGGCATACATAGAAGCTACAGTAGAGAAGAAGGATGAGGTTCATTTTTATACTATTCTATTAATGCATTTCCTGATCCTTGGATGGGAAAGATGTAATATATTTCGATGTTTTAATTCTAGGATAATGATCAAGGTGTACCATGGTCCTCAATATTTACCTCATTACCAATCTGGGCAATAACTATAACACAGTGCGGACAGTCATGGGCTTTTTACACCCTTTTAACAGAATTGCCTACGTACATGGATAAAATTTTACATTTTGATGTGCAACAGGATGCATTCCTTTCGGCATTGCCGTATTTGAGTGCGTGGGTAGTCGGACTCGGCATTTCCAGTTTTGCTGATGCACTACTTGCTCGAGAGATATTGTCTCCATTAGCGTCATTTAAACTCTGGAATACCGTGGCAACAGTAGGGCCAAGTCTTAGCTTTGTTGGTGCTATTTGGGCTAAGTGTGATCGAATGACGGTCATGATGATGCTTGCTGGATTAGGATCTCTCCAAGGTGCTGTTTATGCAGGCAACCAGATGAATCATATTGCTCTGGCTCCCCGTTATGCAGGCACATTGTATGGCCTGACAAATGCAGCAGCAAATGCTTGTGGATTTTTAGCGCCCTATATTATTGGGCGGCTTGTGGAAGGCCATGTAAGCTTATGCTAAACATATAGAATATAATTATTATTTGCTATATATAGTAAACTTATGAATCCTGTTTTTGTTTACAGGAGACCTTGGCACGTTGGCATTTAGTATTTTGGTTGGCTGCTGGTATAAACATGGCAACCAATTGCTTCTATCTGATTTTCGCGTCAGCTAAAGAGCAACCATGGAGCAAAGGTAGCAGTTGATGACAAAATTCGGTTAGACACGAAATTTTTCACATGGAGAGTAATCTATCATTAGATCGGGTAGCATTAAGTACGTATTGATGTGATTATACTTATAACAGCTACTGATGAGGCACAAATTTAGTTTATTGTTTCAACCTTGACAGACAGAGTAGGTCTCGCACTACAACTTCAACCTTTCGTAGTCAGTGTTCCAACTAGCGAAAATTGCATTGCTCCAGTAGTAATCATGGTCTACAATTTGCGTATTCCATTTCATAAATGACATTCCTGTATAATATACATGACAATACAATAATTTGAATTAAATTGCTCGTTACTGACGGTAACTAAAACTTTGTCGTGATTTAGGTTGAAGTTTAAGATAACATATGATATTTTCAATGAAGAGCATCTAGGTACTTATAATACTAATGTTGTTCTTCTCCGCGAATTACTCTCTCATGTCTGCAAATAAGTAAAGGGATCATATCGGGTGGGGAATATTACAAAATTTTCATTACCTCAGATATAGAAATAATTTTATGAGCGGTATAAAGATTGTGGCTATTTTTTCATATTTATAGAAAACTAATTGTTTCGGCAGTATATTTTTAGTTCGTATACATATAAAAGCGTTTTAACTATGTATCACGAACATAAGTTTTAGTTTTCTTTGAATTGTAAAATATGCAAGCAAGGGTAAGAGAGACAGGTAATGTAAAAATGAGATGTTTATTTTTTATGGCAAAAGTTTTATGAAATCGACAAATCTTAGAAGAAAGTTTAAGGACAAATAAGAATAATGATAATTCTCTGAAAGATCAGAATAGTTCAAGCAGTGCATCATAAAAGTTCACTTGAATGCCAAGAAATTATAAAAATTAACATGGTTACAACCATTAGATGGTAATAGTAATAATCTTTGAGTAGTGAATGAAACAGAAGTATTAGTTGATATACCTCTCGCATAGATATAACGTTGTATGCTTTTAATTGAAGACAATGATACAATATTAGTTACTAATGATTGTAATTTGCATTGTGTAGTGCAAAATGCATACAAATTTCTTGTTAGATAACATGATATAAGGTAATAATTGAGGGTGATCTAGAAACTATTATAGCAATTTTACAGTCTTTCAGAAACTAAAAACGAAGTTTGTTCTTTTAATATATAATTTGTTCGATATACGTGAGCTGACATTAACAGGAATGCATTGTTCCATACTGCATGTATGTACAATATGTCTATAATACTGTGATTTGTAATCAAGATTCGACTCGAACGTATACCATCTCTTGTAATTGGTTGTACAAAGATGTGTCTATAAAATATGAAATAAATAAAGAAACCAATGATCAGAGTTCAATGATAACTTACAGAATAGTCTTAAGATCGTTCCATTTGTCATACCATCCGTGAAATCAAATTATAAAAATGTTATTCCTGTTATCAAAAATATGAGACCGTGTATATTATAATTCATCTAATGATCATAGAATTATATTTATAGAATAAACCATGCAGACCACATAGTTGCCGCTCTAACTCATTTATGATATGTACACTAAGAGCGTTAATTTGATTAAAAATTTACTACAGTCTGAATACCAGATCAGTGTTTTATAAAAAGTCTCATAATAATCATACACTATTGGTCATGTAGTCATCTTAGTAAATTTTAATAATATAAAAATATAGGTATATAATTAACTGGCATTGAGTTCATCCTTTTTCTTGGCAGTAAGTTCGAAAATCATTTCTTGTATACGATTTAAATCTTTTAATTCGGCCTTCATTCGGTCTATACTCTGCTCTTTTTCACTAATCTTAAGTTCATATTTATGAACTAAATCAGTGAGCTGCTGAGTCTCTTGTTTTAATGCAGATATGTCTTCCTGATTAGATTCTATCTCCGTGGTTTTTTGTTTAATCGTCTGAAAATAATCATTAGTGCATATGTTTTGTCACAGATTAAGTCATTGCGTTTCACAGTACAACCAACCTGTTCCTTTTTGCTAAGAGAGTCTTGCATCTTTTGAAGCAATTTGCTTAACTCATGGTTCTTACTCCTCACTTCAGTAATTTCAGCGTCCTTGCTTGTAATTTCAATTTCATAGACTTCTACTTTTTTCAGAAGAGTGTCTACCTTTGCTACACTGTTTTTTAGCGTTGCAGTTAAATGGTCCAATTTCGTTGATTTTTCAGTTACAATTTTTTTCAATCCCTCGATTTCCTTTAATCAAAATAATGAATGTAAACAGATACAGCATACATGGGTCTTTCAGCCTTGAAATATATAATTTATTGCTTACTTGTTTTTTCGTAACAAGAGCTTTCTTACTGTAATCTTCAACTTCGGAAAGCTTGTGGATTAACATGCTTTTTTCAGCTTTTGCACCTTCAAGACACTGCTGTGTGTCAAATAACAATTGATGCAGTCGACTAGATTCTGCTACTACTTGTGCCAATCTATGTTGCAAGCTTGTCCCATGATTATTGGCAGCTTCTAAACTTGATTGCATAGCTCTTTCTGTGTGTCTCATAGCTGCCAACTTTATGATTAGAATAAAAAATGTAAACCAGAACTTTCTATACACCACCTTGAATAAAAGGAGAAAAGTTGTAGGGTCATACTTTGTATTCATATAGTTCCATAACAGCTGAGGTGGTAATGTCCTGTAATTGATTTGACTCATAAGCCGTTTCTAATTTCCCCAAGAACATATCAAGCCGTTCTTCTTGGGCAAATGAAAAAAGTGGAGCCATTTCACTTTCAGCAACACACATCGATACTTTTGTTTCAACATTTGGTACAGAACCGGCTGTACTTTGAACCAGTATTAGTGGCTCCAATTCCTTCATACACAGGGCTACTGCAGAAGCACTTGCAACAAAATTAAAATCGGTGAAATACAATAAATTATGATGACTTCCAGTACCATATATTTTAAAATGTTTACCATTCCTGAGGAAACCCAATTGAAGATGTCAGTTGCAAAACTTTTTGTTTCACATCACTATCTCCCATGAATAAACCAAGGGCCATAGCCATTTGGATTTGTTTTCGCCTAATTAAGTCTGTATACAACGTTAACCAGTGAGAATCATGACTCGCTAAGTCAGCTGTTAACGCTAATGCATGAATGTAGAGATTTGTTGTGGGACCCTAGAAAAAGAAAAACTGCATTAAGAACAGACGATTTATTTCCTCATAAAATCTTTTTAAAAGTGTTGTGTGTACCTGCATTAAATTTCCAGGCCAATCGCCGCCAGCTGACGTTTCAGCATCAGATGTTGCCATGAACAATCGTCGCATTATTTGTTCGTTTAAACATTGCATCACCTTAGGCCTTAGCAATGGACCTTTTACCATTTCTTGACATACTTGCATTAATCCTGCAAGTCTTGTTTCCCTCTCAAGATTATGCTGGTCATTTTTCCCTTGCATTTCGTCATCTTCCACATTAATCACAAGCATTAAAACAGAAGCATCCACTTCGGCTAAAACTTCAGAAGTTGATTTTGTACGCCTGGAGTCTATCAGAATCATCCTTATTAGCGCAAGAGCTTTTGAACACACCTGTGTTTTGGGAAGAATACAGATACTTGAGATACACAGTTTATCATTTTTATAGTCAAGTCAAACATTCTTATTTAAGGAACTACATACCTGTTCTACAGGAACCCATGTCATAGCAGATTTTACACAAACTGAATACAAAGGTACTAAGGCTGGAATCTTTAGCTTTACAAGTGACAGTAGAAACTCCATTACAAGTGTAACACATTCAGGATCTGCATTATCTTCCAATGTTGCTAAAATATTCTCTACATCAGATGTATAACTGTAAAGGAATAATGCGCAATATAATTTGAAGAATGGTTGTAGTCTATATTAATTCCATTTCCTAACTTACTGGGGATATGTAAGTAATACAGCATGTGAATTTCCATTTTGCCCAACATCTTCAAAAAAGTCAATAATATGTCTCAAGAGTAGCACATCCCTTTGCCTCATAGCTGTGATCAAGCTGCTAAATGTTGTTGCAGCAAAGTCTAAGATATGTTTCTCTGATATGTTTGTGTTAGAACATTCCAACACAATTAGAAGTTTACAACATTGCACATTAGTATTTGGATTACAATTTTGAAGTTTCAGTAGTGCTTTTGTAAAAGCTTTTGTATCAACAACCCTCATCAAAGTATACACTGCAGGCAGATTTTTATAGCATAGATTTACCAGCACACCCAATGAGAGGGCTACAATATCTTCCTCTTTTGACTGTGTTACCCATTGTGTCAAAATTGTAATTAAATAAGGTAAATGAGTTTCTTGCCAAGAGATCTTAATCCCATATGTGAGTTCTTGAAGCAATCTTAACACCCTTCTTCTTTTTTCAGTTGTCAAGTTTGCCTACAAAGTTATTGAGTGTTTCTCATTACAAATCCAAATAAAATATTGGATGATGGGCTATATGTATGAATAGCATAATATTAATTACCTCCAATAATCTGGCCAATATTGGTGCAAATTTGTAGGTGTGAATAAGTGCTTTTCGAGCAGCTGAATTGCGACATGCATTTTGTAGAGCATCAACAGCATTCCAAATAACTGGGGTTCTAGATCCTAGGCTGCTCATTAATTCATGTAAACTTACATAAAATTCAGCTGCTATACTCGACCTAGGATCGAAGGTACTTGTGTCCAACAAGGCACTTATTGCCTGTTAATAAACATAAAAATGGGACATGTAGCATGCACCACATAACATTGTAATGTTTTAATTTCTCTTTATAAACCAACAATATATAGATTATGATAAACTATAAACTTACTCCAAGATTCCCTTGTAAAAGCGATGCAGTAGTTTCATTGGGATGTTTAATATATTCAGACGACGCTGATATAAAGGTTCTGATGTGCTGATACCTTTCCATTTTCATATTTCGCAAGTTACGTATATAACTTGAACAGCGGCGTCGTAGGCATCGAGGGAGTAAACTCCTGCATTAAATAATATTCACTCTCTGAAAAATACATGCAGCAAAAGAGGCGAATGAAGGTAAACAAAGAACGCTGTTTTCTGCCAGACCGTGTCGATGTACAACGGCCATTTTTAAAGAAGGCCCCACTTTCAAATCGGCCAATAGGAATAAGATTTCGGTCATGTAACCAATTACAAGAGGCAAAAGTAGCGTCCTGTCCGATCCAGTTCGATCCTGTCCAATCCTGATCAGTCTTGGCTCTTACCTGGTTCTCTCAGCTGTCAGTGGCATTCATGTATATACGTTTTGCTTATAGAACGCAATATTTACATCAACCTAGTACTACTGCTTGTGACTATACTGTAGCATACACTAGCAAACTGTAGCTAATAGTCGGCGTACCGGCGACAGTATAAAGTGATCAAGAGATATCTGTCATCAAGGTGTATGCATTTGTACATGGACTGCACTAGCATAGCATTTTTAGTATTAATAATCGAACAAAATGGGAAATAGATGTAAAAAGTATGAAGCAGCTGTCTAACTATAAATAATATGTACGTTTGAACAATTTCAACAGCGATTAATACAGCTAACCCTTTGAACTGCACTGTTTAAATGGCCTATTTTTTATAGTGGTGTACAATTTGACGAAACAATGTCAAAAGCATGGCTGTCAAATTTTGCTTTGGCTGGTATTATAAGATTATTATTAATGAACTCAGAATACCAGAAAGTTATTAGCGATCGTGTTGAAGTTTCAACGGCTTTGAACTCTTGGAAACGAGGTAAGATCGAACTTTAGTACACTGTTATATTTTTTGTAGTGTATGTTACCACGCTTTTTTCTTTCAGTAACCGAAGGTGTATATCTGCACAATTTCGGCGTTGATCCATATATTGGTGATTTATTCCACGAAACGCCGATTATCCTGTACATGTTCAATATTCTACACACTCACTTATCCCATTGGCTTGTACTTGTCTTATATGTTATAACTGACTTGGCAACAGCAGTATTACTTGAATTAACAGCAAAATATTATATGGCAGAACTGGTGAGTTTATAATCACAAGTAACAGATTTACAGGTTTTGTCTTTAATCTTATTCTTAATCTTAGGCTTCTAAAAAAGAAGAGGAAGAACAGAAGAAGGACAAAAAAGTAAATGATGATATCTCCATTGTATCTAATTCTGTTCTGTATGTCTCTTTGGGATATTTATTTAATCCTTATATTATATTGAATTGCATTGGGCTTACCACAACAGTATTTACAAATTTTTTATATTCTGTTGCATTATTTTCAATGATAAGACAGTCCATTGTTTGGAGCTGTTTGTCTGTGTCATTATTAACACTACAAAGCCTTTATCCTGCATCTCTAATGGTACCAGCAGCAATTTACCTTAGTTCATCCAAAAATGAAAAAAATAAAGGAAATGTTGCTATTATGATACTAACTTTTATTACCATGTTAATGGTACTATTTATTATATCATATTTTATTATGGGGAGTTGGTCCTTCCTTTGGAATACCATTGGTTTTATTTTAACAGTTCCTGATTTACGACCAAACATTGGACTTTATTGGTACTTCTTTACCGAAATGTTTGAGCATTTTAGATGGTTATTTATTGCTTGCTTCCAAATAAATGTGAGTCTATTGTACATAGTACCTTTAGCATTGAGATTGAGACGTGATCCAATGCTTTTAGCATTTTCTTATATAGCAATTGCTGCCATATTTAAATCTTACCCTTGTATTGGAGATATCGGATTTTACATGTCTCTTTTACCATTATGGAAACATTTGTTCCCACGTAAGTATGATTTTTTTAAATAATATCATTACATATAATAACTCTATTCAAGTTCATGTTATACATGTAAAAACGTTTTTCCTCCTCCAGATTTACAATACGGATTCATTGTGGGGTGCTTTATACTGTTTAGTACAGTTTTTGCACCTACAGTGTGGCATCAGTGGATTTATTCCAGATCAGCAAATGCTAACTTCTATTTTGGTGTAACATTAGTATTTGCAATTGCACAAATATTTCTGTTAACCGATATTCTTTTCGCCAGTGTAAACCATGAGTTTGGAATTCGCCATAGGATTCACAAACTTATTGGTAGAAATAAAGCTCTGCATTTGAAGTAAACTATATTATGATATCAGGACTCTCTGTGTCAAATGGATATTGTAAAAACAAATTCGAATGGTCTTAAATTACGTGTAATTAAGTCCAACGCTTTATACATTATCTGAAGCTTTATACTCCTCCTATCAAGTGCCTCCAATAAAGCGCACACACACCAAGTTTTTTTTTTGTTAGGACTGCAAGTTCAATCTAAGTATGATTGAATACAAACTTGGCTCTATTATATATATATTATGCTTGAATCATGACTTGGCCTTCGTTTTACAATGATATACATTTTTATTTTTAAGGAGAAAAATGTACGGTAGTTGATTTGCAATAAATAACGAAAGTTTTTATGAAATAATGAAATGACTCATGCCGGTACGTCTTCATGAAGACGCGGCTGAAGCTATTTCTGTTTTTACATATTTTGAGAAAAGTAGGAACCGTCAAACGTTCTAATTATTCTATTTCGAATCGTCAAACGATTTTATAAGAGGAAAAATGCACGGTCGTCGAGTTTGACTAACAAATAATAATATTATGCTCAGTTGGTGCGTCTTCATGAAGACGCGCCTAAAGCTATTTCTATTTTGACATATTTTGACAAAAGTAGGAACCGTCAAACGTTCTAACTGGTCTAGTTCGAATCGTTAAATGATTTTATAAGAGAAAAAACGCCTGGTCATCGATTTTGACTAAGAAATAATAATGTTATGCCCAGTTGGTGCGTCTTCATGAAGACGCGGTTGAAGTTATTTCTATTTTTACATATTTTGAGAAAAGTAGGAACCGTAAAACGTTCTAATTGGTCTAGTTCGAACCGTCAAACGATTCTCTATCGATTTATATATAAGCCTTATTTTTTTGCTAAAATAAAAAAACGGGGACTAACTTGTCGTTCAATTTTATTTTCTATTTTTACACAAAACTGGGAACCGTCAAACGATTTTTTTTACTGTCAATCACCGTCAAACGATTGGCATAAAAAAAATTCCAAAATTCCAATATTCGGGGGCCAACGTTACGGAGGTGTGAACAAGTGAACGAGAAGAGTGCCGTTCGACACGGAAAGCATTGCAATCTCGAATTACGGGGAAAGTGGAGGATTCCTAACGGAAAAGGGGTGTGTGAAAAAAGGCAGCAGCTTTGCAGGAGTCGTGTGCTTGTGTACCCAGCGGAGCTGTCATAAATGTACACATTCTATATAGATTGCACGATCTATGCTCGGTTAGTGGGCCGATTTACTGGAGACAAGTGATCGTATCTAACGCGCGGCAGTGGATTGACATTAATCATCGTCGCGCGGTGTTGTGCGCTCATCGCCACCGTCGAGAGAGCTAGTTCGACATTCCTATCCAACGGCAAACTTCCTAAAGCAGCAGGTTAAGCATCTGAAATATCGGAATATCTCCACCTTCGCAGGTGTCTGTCGCTGTTCTCTGACCCACTACAGTGGGCTCCCCTTTATTACACTTCAACGATCGTTGAGAGAGAAAGCTTCGTATCATTGGTATAACTGAAGCAGTATATCTATGATCAAGGCATGCAGGATGTGTGCTCGCTGTACTTGTATCGCCCAGGCTGTTTTTCGAGCGTTTATTCATTTCGATTCTCTCTATCACTTATAACAAGAGGAATCTTCTTTTCTCCCCTTTCTGCTCCCTGATTACGATGAACGTAGCACCGACCTCGGCGATACCCCGATTATAACTCGGTCTCTCAACCTGCCCTGCCCGTCCCCAGTCAATCATTCTCGGCGTGACTCTATACTCCCCCGGCATTCCTCTTTTCTTTGTGACCCTCCTCCTGCTGATAAGCTTTCTCAACTTCGTTTTAACAATTCGGTATTTCAGATCTTGCTGACGTTTCACGGGCGGTGACAAGTACTCAGGGCTGTAACTATCGTGGCGCATCGCTTCCCTGCCTTTATTTTCTTCTTTCGTCTATACATCTCTGTCTCTCTCCTTATCACTCTCTCGCTCTTGCGCCTATAATCCCTCCCTACGGTTCTCCTTCTCTATTTTCTTTCTCAATTCAGCCTTTCCGTCTGGATTCACGCATCCACACCTATATACTACATCGTACTATCTCTTTAGGTATCTCACTCATGCTCTCGTGCATACACGTACAAGCTTTCATGCGTCGTGGTGAGCAACGGGTATTGGGTGCCGCGCGAGACTCCGTCGCGCATATACGTATACTTCCACACATCCAGTCAGACTTTACTGATCCTCCTCTCTCCCTCTCGCTCTCTCTATCGTAGTAGCGATGCACCGCTTTAACGGTTTCTTGTGATTTTTCGCCAATACAAATTTCTCTCAAGGCTACGAGGTGTCAGTCGCATTCATTATCCGTAAGAAGAGACTTTACTTTACTTCCGCTCCGACTTTGTTTTTCCGTCTTTTCTCGCACTCCTCTCTTTTCCACTCGTTCGTTCTCCAGCTGGCTCCTTGCCTCCGTTCGTTCTCCAGACCGTGCTTTCTACGAATCACACATCATCACGACGGATCCTCTTACCTCGGGTAATTGTGAGAGCAAGCAGCACCAATCCTCGTATATCTGGGTGTTTAGTCATCGTGTAACAGCGAACGCGGCTCCCTTTCGTCCACTTGGATCGGCTCGTACTTGTAATCGCATCGCCGCTGCACGGTGACTTCGCAATCGTGGTTGTCATCGTCGACATCGACGACGGCTGCAGTGTTCGTTATTGTTGTTGTTTCATCGAGGACAACCCTTGTCGTGAAGAGACCGTGCTTTTAGTCGTATTACTTTTTATCGTCGCTCACGCCTTTATCACGAGGCCTGCCTGCTGAATTTACCAGGACTACGCGCACTAATTGAATAATACAATTAACAGTGGCCCTTCTTGATTTAATGGGTTAGAGAGCGTGGACTGAGCTTCGTGATAGTCCAACCCGCGAGTATATTTCTTTCCGTAAGTGGGTTTTTTTTCGGGATGTCACGGCCCTAATAATGTGGTTCGGTGATGGTGCTCCAAAAACACTTTTTTCTACTTTAGTATGAGCTCGACTCTCAACTTGTTCCTTTATTATCTTCTCCCAACTTTTGTTTGTGTGAATCAGAGTTGTGTTCATACCTGTTTTCCATCGTTTTTTCTGTGTCTTATCGGGAATAGTACTTAACATGAACTTCCATGAAGTTGTACTCAGAAGTTTATCACTATCGGTTAAGTTTTGCAGCAGATCCGTAGCAGTGATGCATTCTAAGATTGTTTCTAACTGAATATTCACTGTCGGACATTCAATACTGTAGAATGCAGGAGGAAAGCTGGAGATGATTCCTTTATTAGCTAATAATTGTTTTTAAATGTAGACTAATTCGTATAGCTTAATACAATATTTTTACTCTCTTTATAAACTTAGGGCATTACCTATCTTTTCTGCAACTATACTTTTCTTAGAACTTTGTTTTTCATTGCATTCTTATCTTATCACACTCATTGTTATCCTAGAAATGTATCGTTACATCTTGTCCATTCATCATAATACTATGCTTTTGTCTCTCCTAAATAAATAAGGTATTTCCTTTTTGCGAAACCATTGTAGTCTCAATTAAATTTGAATTCAAATTCTTGGAATTTCTGCATGTGTTTGCACATACAGGTGTACCATACTTAGCAAATCTGTATCCGTGGTATGAGAAAACACTTGTCTTCTGTATCATTATCAATACAAGTTTAACAATTTTATGCATAGGTCTGCTTTTGAATTATGCTTATAATGCAATTTATTTCTTCTGGTGAATGTGTAGAAATTCTCTTATAAGCTGAGTAATGGGTGATTAGGATGTTAGAATATAAAGTAATATAGTTTTTCTATTTGTCAGGTTATCATGGCTAATCGGGGTACAGCCCAGAGGCCAAATGGTGCAACACAAGGCAAAATATGTCAGTTTAAATTGGTATTACTTGGCGAATCAGCTGTTGGAAAATCAAGTTTAGTCTTGAGGTTTGTGAAGGGGCAGTTTCATGAGTATCAAGAAAGTACCATTGGAGGTAATGAGAGTCAAATACAGACTTCAGCACATTCTTCTGTACTTTTATTAAAGTCTATTGAATGTTCCTTTTGCAGCTGCATTTTTGACACAGACAGTATGTCTGGATGATACAACTGTAAAATTTGAGATTTGGGATACTGCGGGGCAGGAACGCTATCACAGTCTTGCACCAATGTATTACCGTGGTGCACAAGCAGCCATTGTTGTATACGATATAACGAATCAGGCAAGTAACCAAAGTGTTATAAAACTGAGATTTATACATAACATGTACACGGATAGATTTATATTTTTCTGTATGGAATTTTAGGACACATTTCAACGTGCCCAAACGTGGGTGAAGGAATTACAACGACAAGCCAGCCCAAGTATAGTCATAGCGTTAGCCGGAAATAAAGCAGATCTTGCAAATAAAAGAGTAGTAGAGTTTGATGAAGCTCAGACTTATGCTGATGAAAATGGCCTTCTCTTCATGGAAACCTCGGCCAAAACAGCAATGAATGTCAATGATATATTCCTTGCAATTGGTGAGAAAACTTATCTGACTACACATTCATCTTTGTATCTGCAGTAATGCAATTTCTCGAGTACCAAAGAACGATTACACGGCGAGCATGGTTAGCGTCATTAACACAATATTATGTAATAGTAACATCTGGATTTGGGATGCCTCCCATTCTCAAATTACACGCAATAGCTGAATGTGAATCATACACTACGTTTGTTAAACATAAAACTATTGGACATGTTGATATCTGCCCCAGCATTATTAAGGAAATTCATCGGCTTTTTGATGCAGTAAATTAGTATGTCATTTTTTTGGTATTCCAGCTAAGAAGCTTCCAAAGAACGAACAGTTAGGAAGCGCAAGTACAAGCGGTCAAGGTCGTCGGCTAGTCGAGACAGAAGGGCAAAAGGCAGCAACTGGTAATTGCTGCAAGTGATTATCCAAATCTGTACGTGTCACACGTCATGCTGGTATATATATATTTTTACATTAGTTACAATTGTCGTCTTCGTGATCAGTTAATCCAGCGAGGTAATGATCAAATAAGCAGTTATGAAATAAATCTCGTGTTACTAAGAACCGTATGTTCAATATGACGTGTTAGGTTTACGTATTTTTATAATGTACAAATATCTAATGAGAAAACCGATGCGTTTGATGATTGTAAAAATTCATATTATTAAGGATAGTAACGCATTATTTTCCCAACATTCGATGCTGAGTTTTACATTCGTATCACGGGGTACATATTTGCTTATTGGTGTCGTACATACGTTATTGTATTAATGTTTTTAGTACCCTTGATGTATATTACCTTTTTCAATATGTCGCTGATACTTAATGTGTAAGCGCGATACTCACGCAAACGTGGAAAGTAAAATAAGATTTTTGAAAGCATTATTGATTGCGTGATGCAATTGATATGGTGTTATAAAGCACTGGAGATAAGCGGATACATTATCTGACGAAGTTAGTTTTTTGCATATAAAATATTGAGAAACGAGGTTTTAAGATCCTCCACATAATTGTATTTTAATAGATCATTCGATGTACTACTTTTTGACGAAATTTCGGGATATCCTGTTATCATGCAACTCATTGCTAAAACACGAATGGGAAGATATTTTAACTGATTTGGTTCCGTTTTACGAGTCCTTAATCTCGTTCACCGCAAGATTTTTTGCAAGATCTTCAATTGGATATTCTCGAATTTCGCATACTTTTGCATTTAATGATGAGCTTTCTTTTGAACTTACTGTTTCATCAAACATGCTTTGAGTAATTATTGTATTCTATAGGGGTAGACCAACTGACAAGAATAATAATATGAGGTCTAAATGTTTGATATTTTCTTGCCTCACAACCTTCAACACTATCCTCGTTCTTATTAAGCTTTGCTGTATCTCTCCTTGATGAACATTATTTAGAGACCAAATCTTTTCTTTCCCAATGATAGATGTCCATATTCTATTCTTCCTTGCAAATCAAATTGTTGAAGCCGGATTTTGCATATTGTAGGACACACAAATTATTTTTTTTGCAGATATGTACCATAATCAACAATGATAAGTACACCATGTGTGTGTCTGCAATGAAATTGAGAGGAATAAACGAAGGGAAAAGCCACTATAATGGTATGGAAAGTGAGCTGTGCGGGAACGAACATTTTGCCAGCGTGATTGACTAAAAAGCGTGTATCACCATGCATTCGACGATATATCATCTATTTTGAGTATCAGATCTATTAAAAAAAGTGGTGAAACTCCCATTTGTAATTCTAGTAGTAATGGGCGGTGTTCGTTATAAATATATAAATATATATAAATACAATTATAATATAAATCATATAGAATAAATATGATTTATGTAATAAGTAATGTTAATGGTAATAAATAATAATAATAATAATATTATTAATAATAACAAGAACGGTAATGATAATATTAATGCAAAATAATAATAATAATGATGATAAAATACCGATACATTTAAAACATACGACGTACGATGAAATTTTGGCACGCAAAACATCTTGTAAAATAGTAGAGGCCATTCCTGCTGCTATAATTCTTATGTATTTACTTTCTTAGTTTATATCATGTATAACAAGTTCTTGCTCCGAATACATTGTATATTAATTTTATTGAAAAATTCATGGTAAATTATAAATGAATACGCAAGAAAAAAAATAAACTTGTGAATACTAATATTGGGTTTATATTTGTTATTTATATATTTGGGATAGCTTACCAATAAATTAAAATGAAGGTTGAAACTTACTACAAGCCATATACTGATCGCGTATGACAGAAGACAGGTTGACTGACAGTTGTTTAGTGAAAAAAATGTCGAATGAAATATTGGAAGTGAAATGCAGAGCTCTGTCAGACTTAGTAATCAATCAGAGTGAAGCCGAACCATCGCGAAAAGCATTCTCAGAAATTGAACTATCAACGAAGGTCAATTACAATGAACTTTGCGGGCTGACCAAATATGTGGACAATCCGGTTTGGCCCACTAAATCGGAAGTTCTCAAACCAACTTGTTGCCTATGGAAATATATTACGCAAGAGAATGCAACATACTTGAGAAATCATCAAGGCAATAAAAAGATTATACTCGAGTTCATTGGTAACGGCAATGTATTATAAGTAATTTAGCAGAAAAAGCGGTGGTGGTAGGAGATTAGCATGAGTCAGAGGGTAAGTCGTATGATCTCATTTTTAGAGAAAAACTTTGTAAGTGAGAAAATCCATAAAGGGAACAATGCCAGAATAATTGTGAGAATACTATGGGAGACATTTAAGTTCGCCAGGTATAATTTTAACGCAAAAGGCCAAGATTGGTGGAATATGATGAGAATTACTCAAACGGGTTTCAGGGAGAAGTGCGTCAGTGATAAAGTATTGTCTGCAATCTTAGGTGTCGTCTATTTGACACACTTATTTTTTATGTCGCATCCATGGCGCACTACAGATTCCATGTATGAATTTTTTCGTCAAACTGTACTCCTGCACACTGTACTGGTTAGTACCTAAAGTAATATACTGCGCCACATAATGCTTACATACATAACTATCATTTATAGGATGTATATGAAAGTTCGGAAATACTTACTATACCGCAGTGTGAATTATTTTTTGAATTTTTTCGTATGATGTATCTGGAAAATCTCCCATTGCTGCGTATTGCATGCCATCCAAATTATCATTTTACAATGACACTATGTAACATTTCCTTGGCTGATAACAATAAGGTATTAGAAACTTGATAATTATTTTGTGAAATATACTTTAACAAATGTGTACCGATTTCACATTTATTGTTATCAAATGAATATGTTATTAGGAATAAGTACAAGATGAAATAAATGTAAGAAATGACGATGAATATTTGAGAACTAGTTCTTCCTTAGACAGTTTCTATGCTGCAGTCATTTACTAGTACATGATTGGTATCCGTAATCTCGGCTCTCTTCTAAAACTGCATCTGAGTCTTCATCATTCTTATAAACAATTTCGTTGTCATAAGGAGTATTTCGCCGTGGTTTGTTTCCAGAATTATTAGAAATATTAATAACTTTCATGCATCTAGCATAGTTACAACATGAAGGAGTAAACATATGTACACTAGATAGCTTGGCATCACCGGAATCGTTAGCATATGTAAATTTTGCTACCCTATTACATCGTAATGCCTTTCTCAGTCTTTTTCTCAGTATATTGTTTGTGTCCTCTAAGGTCCGTACATTACCTAAGAGCCTCCTACAAATTGATATTCAAATAATTAATGAAAGAATTACTGTACATCATACAAGTAGTTACTTACTTCTTTTCAAACTGAAGCTGAAACACTTGTTCCTGCTTCGTTTTTAAATTCTGTGTCAATTTATCTGTACGATTTGTGTTTTCTTCCATCCAAATACGAATCCAATGAACAACGTACTGAGATTCCTTGCACAGCTCTGTACGGCTCGTAGCTGTTTCTGTCAATGCTGATGATATACTTGTCAAAAACTCATCTTTTAATAGACATTTTTTCTTCAATTCGCATAAAGAATTATGCATCTCTTCCAACTAGAATACATTTCGTTGTAATTATAAAATTGACGTTTGATTCTTATACTTAACAATATTATTGATTCTTTTACCTCTGTGACTATTTTGCAATTATTTTGTTCTAACGACATCTTTTCTTCCATAAAATTGTAATTCTGTTCTACCGCTGTTTTTAATTTTTGTTTTAAAGAAGAATTTGACTGCTCTATCGCGGTGGCCTTTTCCCTCTCGTATCTGATCTGTTTAATGAAGGACATAGTATGTAATTAAAACGTAACGTAGTATATAATTTGTGAAAAAACAATTGATTTATCAAGCGTTCGCTAAAGTCCGAGAACCTTGGAAAAGTCCAAAATTTTTGAAACACCCTTCCCGACCGTTTCAGGGTCTGGTATTTCAGGAAGTGATTCAGTATTTAGCTAGGAAACAGTGGTATAAATTCCAGAACCCCAGGTCAAAGTTCATTTTTTGGCCCAAAAATTCGTCAAGGGGTATACCCAGAAAAATTTGCGAAAACATGAATTTTGAGCTAGGGCTCTGGAATTTATATCACTTGTTCCTTGATGCAAGAAGGCATTCTCCACCAAATTTCAGCCCCGGAAAATGTCGGGAAGTATGAGAAACATGGGAAATACCGCCAAAATTAAGACAACTCGATTATTCAGGAGGCTGTTTCCAAGTGTTTTCGGTACAATTCCGGCATTTCCGGTATTAAAATAATTTGTAAAATACCGTTTCTGTCAAAGATGCTTGTAATTGAACTTCTGTTTTGGCTGCACTTGTTAGCCTCTGGTCCTTATTCCTTAATTCTTCTTGGAGTCTTTGATAATCGTTCTTCAAGTTAAGTAGAGTTTCATTTAACTGTGACTTCAGTCCTAATTGAATTCTAATCTCTTCTTTTAATATGGAATTGTCATTCTTTATAACTTGATAGTCTGCTTGCAACTTAGCCATTTCATTTGACTTTTCTGTTAATAATTGCGTAAGGGATTTCACTCGGCCCCGTAGACTAGATATTGTCTCGCTTACTTCTGGTGCAAATTCTTTGTTATTATCTACAACACTCAAACTATTTTGCAAACATTTTATTTCTTCTATTTGGGCTTCTAAATCTTCTTTGAGTCGCTGATTTTCGTACCGTAACATACGGTCTGTTTTCTTAATCCTTTGCAATTCAGGTAATATATTATGCACAGAAGAATCGTCTTGTTCTATGTTTAGTACTTCGGTCAGAACGTAAAGACTGGATTTCCATTTTTCTAATTCTTTTTTCATACTCTCCTTGTCTTGAATCAAGTTGTTCAGCCTTGATACAAATTCCTCATTTTCCAAGCAGGTATTCGATTGCACAAGCAAACTGATCTGTAGATTTCATAAGATAAAATAGTATAAATATACATTTTAATATAATGTATTCCATAAGATAAATATGCACCTTATACTTGAAGTCACGAAACTCTGCCGCTCTTCTGTCTAACTCTCCCTGTAAGCAAAGAACACATATATCGATTATATCTTTACCATAATTTTATTATTTATACCCATCTTTATGATAATGTTTCGATTTAGTACTATTTGAGGACAACCATATTTTCATAATAGCGGATTCTTTATTGGTAAATCAATTCCAGCCGAATGTATATGCTTATGAATGAATATTGTTATTCCTACCTTCAATTTATCTACAATAGAATAATACGCATTATGCAACGAGGTAGTTATTACTATTTTTTCATCTTCCATATCGCGAAGTTGGTCCTGCAGATCGTTTATGGCATCTCGTTGCAGATCGAGTAAATAATTTTGTTCAGCCGCCTTGGATAATAAAGATGAATTTATAAAATTTGCTTTTCAAAATATTCATAATATTACAATTACTTATATTCAGCTCACCTCTGTAAAGCATTCACTGTACTGGCGCTCTATCTCTTCAGCACACATAACTGATATTCGAATACTTTGATCTCTTTCTTGAAGCTGTAAATAAAGTACTCGCCGTATGTTCTTCCACATTCTACAGAAAACTTCCACACTCAAATTCAAGGCAGTACAACGTGTAGTATATTGTGGTTAGTAGTCATTCTCTGTTTAATATCTTCTTTCCATGGTACATTCATTATTATAGAGTCGTATAGCACAATCAACAAGTCAATATATTATTCTTAATAAATAATATACACATTTTCAACAAATGTACATCAGTTTGTACAAATCATTCCGCACTTTAGTATCCTTCATAGTAGGAACTGCGTAACAATAGGTATAAAAATTATGTATAAATCTAGTCTCACTAGAGGATGATAGAAAAATAATTCTTTTCTAGTTTTGCATTCACAGTATTAAATATCATGCACACTTCCGTGGCTATAAGTATTAGAAGGAACCGGGGACCACACTTCACTCACGTCTGTGGCTGCTTTACGCCCTAAATGATCTAGATTTCTTTTGGCTTCTACTACGGCGTTCTGTAGATGCCCGATGGTTTGTGTTTGAAGTTCAACCTAGAGAGAAAGAAGTCCTCAATATAAGATTGTTTTAGCTATGGTTTAAAGAAATTACAGATAAAAAGACAAACCTGTTTGACCAACTCAATCTTTTCCTTTTCGTATTGTTCGCCCATTTGGTCGTTTATCTTCATCTGGAAAAGTTCACTCAAACTGCTTTCGATTTCTTATAGTTCACCCGCGATTAAGTTTTTCGACTTAGTGCAACCGATTCCGTATACGTTATGTTTTATATCGAACGCAAATTCGCAATTTTGCAAAAAATGTAATATTAAAACATATCCAACATACCTTTTCTTGTAACTTATCTTGAAGATCCTTTATTTCAGCCTGCATCCTCGTTATAGAATCTTTCTGCACTTTTGTTATTTCATCTAAGTTGCGTAGCTGTTAAAATAATTATACATAATAATAAGTATAATGCACCTTAGTCTATTAATAAAGATTCTCACCAGTTTATCTTTAGAGTAGAATGTATGTTTTAGACTTTCTATGTCTTGAGGACAGTTACTTAATTCGTTTTTGAATTTATTGATTTTCTGTATCAGTGATGTGAACAGCATCGTATCACAAGAACTACTTATCATCTTCTGCATTGTTTCTTTTTCCATTAATTTTTCTGTGATTTCTCCAAGGCCGTTTTGCGCAGAGTTTATTGTGGTTTCTATTGTCTGAAGCAATTGATGTGCGTTCTGCAAAAACTGTACTTCTAATCTATGCAATAGATTTAAATGTCGCATATGCCTTTAATACTTACGGCAATATCGCGAGTAAACTGTATATCATTGTACAATTGGTACTTAGTCACACCATGATTTTCATTTGATTGCATAATAGAGTCGTCTTGTTTTGAATACGATTGTATGAGACGATCAGCAACGGGCATTACATTTTCCATTTTTGCGTTTGCGGTGAATGCACTAACGGTCGTGTATTCGTTCTGTTAAATAAAATATAATCAAAGAATGAATTTGGAACAACAAATAAAGTTAGTAGGCCTAAGTCTGACGAACATTGTTCTTTAATAGCTTGTCAACTTCAATTTTTAAATTAGATATCTGCAAGCCTTCCTCTTCTGCCAATAGCCTTACCTTATTTTCATTTGACGAAACTTTATCCTGCAACCAGGAATATATTATGTTTGTACATTGTTATGGAAGCTTTACTCTGCACTCTTTAAGACTTTCTTTTGATGGTAATAAAGCAATCATGTCTTGTGTTACTATAAGATTCAAGCAGCATTGCCTAAGACAATTGTTTATGAGGTTGAGTTTATTTAGTTTCTTTACAAGGGGGTGACAGTGATCCTGCATGTTGTAATATTTTGTCGTCAATTTGACGCACGCTTCTATATGTAATTGTATCAACACAAATGCTATGGGGATAATCAGTTCTTCTGAGTCCAGAATCTCTATTTCGTTTTGTTCTCATGGGCGGTATAACTTTCAGCTCTTTTCCTTGACCTAGCATGTTACTAGCACCATTATATGCAACTGGTACTTGTTCTGTGAAAGTGTACGGTTTTTCAGGAAAATTCACGTTTTTCTTACAATCAGCAAGCATATCCCTGTTCGTTCTCGTACTGTAAAATTCGCGGGTAGGGGGAGAAACTCCCGAATCTTTCAACTACAAGAATAGTTTTTGCTGTTACTTTTTCTAATAATGGGACAATTATTCCTAGTACCTCGCAACGTAATTCCTGTATTATTGTCCTCATTTCTTTAATTACATCATTTTGTAAGTCAATTTTTAACTTAGCATCAGAACATGAATCTTTTAATTTAGCTACTTCCTTTTTCAACTGTAATATTATGTTGTTCCTCTTTAGTATTTCAATTTCTGATATTTGTTGCATTTGCTGGTATTCCTGACATTCCTGTATAAGTACTATTATAGCTGTGTTTATTTTCAGGAAAAGAAAAGAGCAGGCAGAGTAATACTAACTTTTTGTATATCACACACCATTTGTGTCAGTTTTGCACAGTCTTTGCATTTTTTATCAAGTTGACTGTTAAGATTAGACAATTCCAAATCTCTTTTATGATTAATCATAGATACTATGTTTTTAGTCTTTTGCAGTTGCTTTCTCAAGTCATTTACCATTGAATCTTTTTGATTTAAAATGTCTTGAAAATCTAATACCTGATTGGTAATCAATATCAATATCATGCAGCAGTACAATATGAATTTTTCAACATGATTGCCTTAATGCCTTCTGATTTACAGCAAGGTATTACCAAACTTATCATGCTATTCATTATTTACTCACATTGGTTACATATTGCTGACAATCTGCATCGGCTTGGTAATGTCCAGAATTTGTGTGTCTTCTATTACCATGATAAAAGTTCTCATCATTGGAAGACAATGTTTTAGTAAGCTCTTCTTTAGTCACAAATTCTTCTGAGAGATGACTAATACTTTTTTCTAATTTGGCTTCAGACCTAAATGTTAGAGAAAAACTATAAGATTATTTAAAACAATGACTACATAAATATGCTTTGCTAATAAACAAAAATTAGGGTCTTCTTACTCATTCATCTCATTTTTATGATCTTCTAGTTGTCCAATGTTCAACTTGAGGGATTGTATATTTCTGTCATTAGTTTCTTCCTGTTTTCAATATATTAGTAATTATGGATTGTCTACTATATCTAATAATAACAGTTACCTTTTCACATGGGCAGCTGGAAAGAAGAATGGACAGATAACATTTTTATTTCAGGTGAGATATTTCTTTGAGAAATATGCAGGGTTGTTTATACATATTCACTTACTTTAATGGTGCAGGTATAACTTCATCAGGATGGATTTCAATAAAACGTATGTCATCCATATACCAATCATTGTCCCGCCACACTCTTCCGATTAATTTGAGTAATCCTTTAATGTCATTTTTTAGGATGCTTACTTTTTGTTGCAACTGTTCTTGTTCAGTTTCCACAACACTTACATGATTGGATAATGAACTTATAGCCTATTGAGATGTGTGGTTTTATTAAAAATGTACCACATTTAATGTACGTGTATTGATTATAAATCTTGCCTCTTCTGTAGAACCAGATCTTGTTATACTATCTGTTACTACTAATGAAGATTGTTGTAATTTTTCTTCTAGTAACTTTACTCTGCAAGAGGCAGTATGTTCTAAATCTTCTACTGTATGTACTAGCATAATGTTCTGTTCACCTAAGTCTCTAATCCATTCTTCCATTATCTGCTGTTTTGCCTAAAATAACGATTAGCTATATTTTTTTTTATTCCATGACAGTTTGTTATTTCCTGTTGTCTTGTATTCACTCAGTCAGTATAAAATTCTATGCAGCATATAAGAAATGCATGAGATGTCCAGAAAGATGAAATGGATCCACGCAATTTATTTAAAACAGACCTTAACTCATAGCCACAGTAAGCTATAGTATTAATTGTAAACAAGAAATTTATAATACAACGATATCTCTTCGGCTTCGTCCACATTAGCTATAAATATCGAAAACCTGATTGGCTATAAATACATAGTTGCACTAGGAGAGCGCAATGAACTCAAGACAACAAAACTAACTTACGGAAAGTCGTTCATATTCCCCTTCGAGCTCGCGCTCAGCTTTTTCAATCCGAGCCTCGTATAATCTTTGAAATTCATTAAGAATTGTCAATGTTTCAGTTTGACCGCATACTTCTTCAGTATTCTGATTGTTAGTTTTGTAACTGGGGTCGTTCTTTCCGAGTGTAGAATCATATAGGGTTATACCGTCCATAGTGTTCGTGTCGTTCATTTTAATTATATTAATAGTTATGCATAAGCTGTATGTAATCAGAAGGCTATTAAATTTTTAGCATTTCTACACTCGGACTTCTCTTATAATATTTGGCAAGTAAACATCAACAACTTAACTCGCCATTTTATTTTGATACGTTGAGCCAAACACTTCGTTGCTCATCAGTTTATGAGTTTCCGGTTGAATGCAGTTTCCGATATCTGAGTGCGGGTACCAGTGACCCACAGTCGGTGTATCGACATGGATGGTTAACTGGTCGGTAAGGAAACATACATCTGAAAGGCTCTATTATTTTTCATTTAATACCAAGTGACTCATGTATATGGATATGGAATAGTTGACCCATGCCATACCTTCCATCTACTCGGTATAAAGCGTATTTTATTTTTAAATAATTCCAGTATTCACTTAGAAAATAATAAGCTTATCCCTTAATTACAGCAATTGGTCGCAACTTAAGGCATTTCTTGGATATTCCAGCTGCATGGCATGTATTAACTACGTCGGTTACATTTTTGTATGATTCTGGAGCTTCTTCCATGACCAGTTTTGGCGAGGCAACTCTGATAGATATGCCTTGCTGTTCCAACTTTTGCAGGACATCTGTATAATCCAGATTTCTTCGTGACTTTGCTCTGGACAATGCTCGCCCCTGAAAAACATGAACATTAATCATCGCTTTGTAAAGTACACACATCGAAGTTGTGTACCATCGAACTTACTGCTCCATGGCATGTAGAACCAAAGGTTTCCCTCATTCCTGTTTCTGTTCCAGTTAGAACATAACTACAAGTGCCCATGGTACCACCTATTAAGACTGGTTGACCAGTGAGCTGATAGTCTACTGGAATCAGTGGATGATGTGGTGGAAATGCTCTTGTGGACCCCTTAAAATAATGTATTCGTTAGTGAGTTCATAAAGATATGATATAGAGGATAAAATGAAAGTCTCAGGCATACTTTTCTATGAACTAATAAAGTTTTTTGTTTCCCCTCAACAACATGTTGTTCTGTTTTTGCAATATTGTGAGACACGTCGTATATTACATGCATATCTAAATCGTCGGGTGAAAGATTAAATTGTTTTGCAAAAGCTTGTCGGCTGAGAAACGTCATTGAACTTCGATTCACCCATGCAAAATTGGCAGCAGCAGCCATTGCTTTCAAATAATCTTGACCTTCTTGAGATTTAATATGGGCACAAGCTAATTGTCTATCATTTGTCTCAATCTTATCTCGTTGCATTGCTTTTTCCATTTGTACCAGAGCATCTGCAAACATTATCAACGAAACTTTAGCAATGTAATTACAAAAGTTTATATATTTGATTTAAATAAATACCTGTTGCTACTTGATGACCAAAACCACGACTACCAGAATGTATCATAACACAGACTTGTCCTTTCTCTTCTATACCCATTTTACATGCTGCCCATTTGTCATAGATTTCCTCCACCACCTGGATTTCTGCATAATGATTTCCAGCACCCAAAGTTCCCAATTGTGGTAAACCCCGCTTTTTAGCCCTCATTGAAACTTTTGAAGGGTCAGCATTAAGCATTCTTCCATATTCCTCGCAATGCTCTTTATCCTCGGCCCAAATATAGCCTGCATATATATTTTATCAGAGTTAGAATCACGGCAGATATTTTTTAATTTAACTTTTTCTTCTTCCTGAGATACCTTCTCTCAAAGACCAGTCCATTCCCATTTCAAGGGCTTCCTCGAGATCCCTAGCATTCATTGGAATTATTCCTTTAGAACCAACACCAACAGGAATGTGATCAAACATACTCTGTGCCAATTGCTCCTAAAGATAATTATAATATTGTTATATATATCAGTGTAATCCTGATCCACTCTAGTTATATACCTTTACTGGGAGTACTTCATCTTCAAATAGATTTGTTCTGAGAAGCCTAACACCACAATTTATATCAAAGCCTACACCACCGGGTGATACGATTGACTGTGGATCATCCATGTCAAAAGCTGCCATGTTACCTGCAAGAAAATATGATAAATATTTATTTTGTCGCTATGAGACGTACTTCTTGCATATTCCTTTAAATACCAATTGCAAATCCATATCCAGAATGTACATCTGGTAGACCTACGGATCTCCAAACAATACCAGGCAGTGCTGCTACATTAGCTATTTGTTTCATTCCTGGTAGAAAACCTCCTATGGCTCCTGGTCTACATGCATTTCTTAATTCATCGAACATTAATTTCTCCAGTGTATTATTCACATAAAACACTCCTTCCACCTGATTGAGATACATGTCTTTAGTAGAAATGAAAGAAAGTCAGGATCCAAGAAAGTTACCTTCATATTAGGCTGAAAGCCCTTTTTGATTCTCCAAGAATGATCATTTATTCTCTCCAAATATTTCAGCTCCTCGTTGTATTGCCTGACCACCATTTTTCCGAATAATGTGGATTACAAACTCTATTGTAACATATTAATGACAAGGTACAAAATATTAAATATATTTATTCAGTCTTGGCGTGATGCGGAAGTAGAATTTCTAGTACTCAATCACAAATGATGCAATATATCTTTGTGATAACAAATTGTTCACTTTACACACGAAAGTAACAGTGTAATCTTTATAAGTAATACTTTTTTCAACTTCCAATGCTTCTATTGTACAGCATTGCGTTCGGAGTACGACAAGTTATATATATCTCTGAATTAACAACTGTTCTTAATCAGCAAACTTCACACCCGGCGTTTCTATTGCATGAAGTTCGTCAAAAGTACATATATGTACGAAAGCTTTCGTTTGAAGTCGATGGTGGTGATGGTGGTCAGCTAAGACGGAAAAATGGCGACCGTAAGTTCAGCTGTGAAGCAAGTGAAGCCTGTTTTATCACTTACAAAGGAAGATGCACGAAGAAAAGTGTTAGCATTGTACAGAGCTTGGTGTCGTCAGATTCCTACTATTGGTATGCATATAAAACAATCTGATTGCGTTCGATTACTGTACAAGTATATTTGACATCATTTAACCTAAGGAGAACGTAAATATTGTCTGGGGATTCAGTTTTACGATCAACTACTATCCTAATTTCTTATTTATTATATACGATAATAGTTTATGTTCGATGCTATGTGCAGAATCAGTTTCTATCATTATTTCTTTTGTTAAGTTTTAAGTGCTTTCAGTTTGTTACGTAAATATCGGAGTATCACTCGACTGTCTATTGAAATTTTTCGTCGGTGCTTTGTTAACTTTCATAAATTGCTTGCAGTGATCGAATATGATATACCAAAAAATACTGCACAATGCAGAAAGAAGCTTAGGGAAGAATTTATGAAACACAAGAATGTTACTGACATAAGGGTCATAGATATACTTGTCATAAAGGTATGTTTATCGTACATTCTATGAATCCACTCTAATGGTTAAGGCAATAGTTCAGGAAATGATAAGAATTTATTGTATTCAGGGTCAAATGGATCTTCGAGAAGTAGGAGGTAATTGGAAAACCCTTGGGACTCTTATGAACTATTGGAACGAAACGTGTGAGCCAAAGCCAAAGGATTTTATGTCAAAATTCATATCTGGTCAGGATTAAGTAACTTATATATGTAGTTAATGTGACTAGTAATGTCAAGAGAAACACAAATAGAATAAATAGTCTGTACATTATGTAAATACAAGATTGATGGGTTGAATTTAATTTGCAAAGTACACCTTACCAAGAGTAATAAAGAAAAAGCGGAGAGAAAGTAATACTTTATTAAAGACTCGAATTGTACATTATTTTGGAAGATGAATCTTTAATTAGCTCTTACACTAGATCTTTGCATGTACAGTTTAACTTTACATCGATATATTATTATTCCGTTATATACATTTGACGACGTGATATATTACTAAGCACCTTAGGTACGATCGAGTTCACTTTTCACAGCCATACGTGATTATTTGCTTTCCTTTAGTGAACAGGTATAGAATTTTCGATACACGTACAGGTATTTACATACGCGAGTCATATGTACATACCTCATGCACAGAGCATGAGAATTGTATTTGAATGTGCATACGTGCATATACACCGCGACTATTCTAACTTACTCTTCCTTTACATTACTATAACAGACTGTATTTGTTAATTTAAGATCGATCGCTGCACGATCCTCGGGTCCATATACTTTGGTTAGGCTTAGCTTCATACAATAGAATACTCCCATTCAATAGACATTCGGATTAAAAATTTGCATACATAAGTCCGGTGTAAAACTCATTCTCGACCGGTGACGTTCACGCTGCGCATCTCGCTAGAAAGTATAACGTGTCTGGCTACTAAAAATATTCACTTGTCGGTAACTCTCATATATATTGATTGCACGTACCTACTCAAGAAAAAATGGCAACGATACATTTATATTTATGACTAATATATGTGTAAATATACTTCTTTCCTGTCGGCACGAGATTTTAATGATTCGTTCACTGTTGTTCGTTACGTGTCCGCGACGAAAGACACGCGAGGGGGAAAGGGAAAGAGGGTGGGTATTGGGATTTTGTATATCAAACAATGCTCTCTCGTTTGGACTGTATATCGTAGCCCGCTATGACGCCGCGTCTCAAAGAGACGTCGCTATTGCGCAAGCCATTGCCACTGAACAAGTTTACAAGCCAGCTCCTAATAGAATTCCGCGCGGATGACTTCTTGTCGGGTACGCTATCAGTGCTGGGTGTAGCTACAACCTGATCGAGGGAGCAACAACGTTCTACAGATGTAACTTCACCAATGCAGCTACCTTCGTCTCCTAGTAATGGGGCCTCAGCTTCACTAGACGGCGCACCAGTGTGAGGCACTATTATCACATTTCCATTCGGGTGATTGTTATTTAGCACTTTACCAGATATATTTGTCTTGGAATCTGTCCGCGCGCACTTATCACAATTCTCCAGTGAGCGAAAGCTCTTCCTGGCATCCCTCCAGTAATAATTCGAAGACTCGTACCTCCTGCTATAGAGATCAGAGGGGAAGGGGTCCAAGGAACGAGATTCACGGATTAGACTTTGAGAGGGATAATCACTGGTCGAGGAGGACGATGCAATCGTCCTCCTAGTAATAGTCGAACCAGCTCTTGCGTTTTTCCTGAATTTCGGTCTAGATTCAAAATCATCCAAGACAGTCCTGGTATTTATGGTTGGATTATCGTCTGGCTCAGTATCCTCCGAGAGTCGTGAATTATCGTAAGTGATTCGGGATGCACCATCAGTCAGATAAAGCGGTGAGCGATCAATTTTTCGAGCATGCACCGATTGTCCTACAGGGCTGGTTCCCCCACCCAGAGACACAGTATCGTCTCCAGTTAGTTGTGGCACATAAGATTGTCTGCGACTACCAGCCCCTAAGCCCTCGGACAAAGATGCTTGCCGAGAGACTGGTTTTAGCTTCGGACTTTTGCTTGGAGTACAAAACAGTGGCGGTAGATTGCCTACATCGACCTAATGGCACAATTCCTTCTGTTAAAAAGCTCTCAAAAGGGACTCGATGATAATTTCTTAGAGTAAAAATTTACCTCGCGCTTTTGTATGGCTCTCTCAGTTGCACCAACGAGCCAGTAAGTCTTTACTTCTCCTTTACCTTTCATGTATACAAGGCCCCGTTCTTCAACGATGTAGCCACCTATTTTGTCTACAGCTTCTTTGCATTGTTCACTTATATGGATACGTAGCGGTTCACCATTCGATTCCATACGTGACGCGGTGTTTACGGTGTCACCAAACAAACAGTACCTGGGCATTGTTAGACCGACAACGCCCGCTACTACGGGACCTGAAATATTCCGAGCGCAACATAGTACTATAGTAATCACATTATAGATGTCTTTGGTTTTTACAATACTCTACCTGTGTGAATTCCTATACGTAGCTTAAGCGTATCTGTAGGTCTGTGTGCAATAGTATAGTGTTTCACAGCATTAAGTAGCTCTAAAGACATTGATGCAATTTCGCCGGCATGCCTATTTCCGTTAGTAATCGGCAGTCCTGACACCTAATACGAAACGTATTCAATCAAAGATATTGGGATTATACGAAGGTCAGATCACCAAGAGAAATGGATTACTTACGACCATGTAAGCATCGCCGATCGTCTCCACTTTGTACACGTCATAGCCTTTAATAATTCGATCAAAAACCGTGTACAGATCATTGAGAAAGTTAACCACCTGGAAGGCAGGCATCATGAAATGAAGAGAATCCATTTTGGACATTAGTCTCGCTTATTAGAATGTAAGAAAAGTACCTCGAAGGGTGTGCTCTCTGCGGACATGGCTGTGAAACCGACAATGTCACTAAAGTATATAGTGACTAAATCAAATGACTCAGGCTCGACTCCAGTACCGATCGTGAGACAATTGGCAACAGGTCTGCAATGTGTAGATATAGTTAGAGTCATCTGGCTATTAATAAACGAGGAGCTACTTGTATTCCAAATTCAACTTACTCAGGTAACATTCTGTGAAGCAGATCTTCGGTCTTTCGCTTCTCTTCGGAGAGAAGTCGTGTTCGCTCAGCGACTAGTTCTTCGAGAGTGTTTGCATACTTTTCCATCATTTCCATCATGTGGTCTACTATATTGCGATGGCGTTCAGGTTTCATAATTTTCAGACGATTTCTTATTTGTTTGAAGTCTGGTCTAAGTTCCGGACTTTCGGTCCAGCAGTCGGTTATAGTATTAACTATGTAGTGCTCATAGTTCGTACCGGACAGTATATCAATGTTTGGCCTAAAGGGTGGGTCACCATCATCGGGGAATCTTTTCACTCGGTCAATGATTTCTGTCAATTTTTAAATGTATATATATTTGATATTTATCTTTGGCACACAGGTGACAGACACCATATTTCTTACCTTTGGGTTCTAGATCTACACCTCCGTATGGGCCCTTGCGTCCAATTATTTCGAATAGTATGATGGCGAACGAATAAATATCTCCTTCCTGCGTTCCCCTGATCGGAGCATTGGGGTTCCTTAATAATTCAGGCGCTTTCCAGAATAAGTCTGGAATCATATGTGATTGAATCGGATTTAAGTACTTGTCGGATAAGAATGTCTGTAAAAATTCTTTGTACATGAAAGTAATACGAACTTCGATAATACTGATGTTCACCAATGCTGTCGGACTCGGCACAGTGGCGCATATCGTGAAGCCCGAAGTCCGAGACTTGAAGCACCCAGCGCGAAGTCACCACGCAATTGGAAGACTTCAAGTTACCGTGGCAGACTAGTACAGATGACTCGTGAATGTACAACATACCCTGTTCAATTGGAAAGATTTCTGAAATCACCCTACCATTCCGTAGACGATCGCTGCTCAAAGACATTTACCTTAATGAGATCGTGAACTAATGACGCGATGAACGTATCATCTAACTTTATGTCTTCATTTTCAATGATATCCTAAAATGAAAGAATACAGGATATACTTCGCTTCACTGGAGATACTGCTGAAGAATGAACTATATGAAGTGTACTAACATAAAGACTTCCTTTGGCGCAATAGTCCGTAATTAACAATATCCTCATCGGCTCGACGCATGCCCCGATGAAAGAGTTGAGATTGCCGTGCCTAATCTCGCGAAGGATTCGCATCTCCTTCATGACGTCGCGCGAGATGTCTTTCTTCTTCGAGAACTTGAGCTCTTTGATCCGCACCACGACGCCGTGATAGTGGCCGGTTTTCGCGAACACTTGGCCCCCGCATCTTGACTCGTAGGACATTGCACTAACTAAACTTAACTGGAACGCACACAACAGAAAAGGATTACATAACGCCGCGGGAGTTACCGTCCGCTCTCACTTGGGCATGTTCGTTCGTTTCATTGTCAGGGCGAGAGACCCAGCAGTCGCCTGTAACTGGACGTTTACGAGCCATAAAGTAACGCATAATCGTCGCATTACGTACCTTACTAGGGGAGGACATCATGTTGTCAAGATGGGGATAGCCGTGTATCTCACTAGGATCAATCTTCCAGAGGAGACCCTCGATCTCCTGCTCTATTTTCCATCTACGATAGATGCTCACAGTGATGACGGCCGCGCAGAAGAGCAAGCCAGCTAGCACACCGGCCGCAATTATGCTGTGAAGATGCGTGTCATCTTTCGGGCAGTGCTCGTTCAAAAAGCCACATCCAGGTTCTGCCTCGGGCTTGTTCTTTCCTGGCCAGTCCATTGCTTCCGACGGCCGGTACACCTACGTATTTCATCAAATCCTCCCTATAGCTCATACCAAAGAGAAAGATGGACAGTTCTCGCGATCGTAAATCACGCGGACTACGACTACTCGCAGCGAGCACTGTAAACAACTCACTCACTAGAGTTTCACCCTGCTGAAACTGGCCCACCGGTTTCATTTGGTAGTCGCACGAGAAGTTCTCCAGATGGAACGGATCTTTCTTCAGGGCAAGCACCGAAAAGTTCCCTTCGGAGTCGCCGAATTTGTCGAGCTTTATCGTCGCACCGCTTACGCCTGATGATAATAGAACGATGTATTCGTAAGAGGTATGAATAATCAGATCGTTAGGACAAATGTTGTGATACTTCTGCCGTGGTCAGCACACAATCAGTGTTTACATAATATCCATTCGATAATAATTAAATCTCAAGTTATCGCGTGTGGTTGCAAGGCTTACAAGAGCCACTCGAGAGAAGTGATCACGGATCAGCGATTGTAATCGCCGGATTATACGTACTTACTTTGATACGTATGATTCTTGATAATCGTCTCGATGATCTGAGTGCCATTGCGGGTGATTTCTTCCAGCGGTCGTTCTGGATTATCACGCAGCAATTGGTCCAATGCTCTTGCATATAGTTTCACGGAATCATAAAGGTAAGCGGCATGAATCGAGACATACTGAAAACATAGCATAGCTATGTAAAAAAAATCACGGCTCGTTTTCATGCACAATTCACTGCCTGTTTATAACTACCTTTTCATACTTCCTCAGTAGCTCAGGTATCACGAAATTAAAGGGCTTCTTGCTGCTGTATTCCCGCACTTTCTTCGTGAACTCTTCGTAGTTTTGCGTGGGGGGAGTTGAAACGACCACCATGAGGGAGCGCGCCCTTTTGAGAAAGTCCTTCGGCTCCAGACAGTTTTTCAGATTGTCAAAGTGCTCCGGCTCTGAAAATACAATACACAAAGCTCACTTTAAGTAATTGCCAATTGGAATGGAACAATGTTAAAGCGCCTTTCTCTACTCACTCCATAAGTACTTCTGTGCTTCGCGCTGCGAATACGTCATCATATCCACGTGTATCACCATGTACTCGCCGTTGTCCAATAGCCTCTGATTCTGCATAGAATTCATCATGTCGATCAACGACATTGCCGTACCCAGGAAGATGTAAACTGCGTCAAAATTCAACATATTTAACATACTACTTTTAATGGAATATTCAAAATGCAAACTATGATATCAACCCCTAAGAAATAGCACATAAAACTTTAAACATTATACAACTATTAAATTAAATCGTGCGATTTCTTATCGAGTGTAAGTATAAGCGTAAAGAAATGGGGACTGACTCCTAGTCATATTTTTGGTCTCCTGTATAAGCTGAAACCATACGCTGCCTTGACAGCAGGGTAGCCTTTCCTCGCAACACGTGTGCCGATCTTCCACGGTCCGATAATGGTTGACGGTAAGATTGTGCTTGGATGCTTGGTCCTGCAAGGAGCTGGCCACTGTCGACCACGCGATCTCCGTGATGATGGTGAATTTGTTCCAGCCATAGTGCAGAAGCAGTGCTATCACCGATTTGGTCACCTGGGTGTCCGGCGGCTCGGTACGCGCGAACGTCTTCAGCTTCGAAGTTGTATAATCCGAGCATTTCTGCAAGCAGATCATTTCAACAATTTCTAGAGGGAATCCCCTGTTTGGCTCTGGCGCTCTCTCTCTCTCTCGTCAGGGTGAGCGTCCGAGTTCGTGAAACCGGATTGTAGCAGACGGGGGGGGGATTATATCAAAGTATGACTAGCCCTGCCGCGTATGACCTCATGCCTCCGCTAGTAGTTACGGCAGAGTTCATTTACTCCATTTCTCCATATGCAATGCGCGCCAATGTCAAATAAACACTAGCTCGAAACATACGGCTGTTCAACGAGTTCTCGAGGTGCAACAGCTTCTCGTAACAGCTGCATGTACGCCCACCGAAATAATGTGACAAGCGCTCCTATTGAGCATATGCATACGTATATACCTATCTATACCTCGGCAGTTCGACAGGATGCCATTTGCAACCTTGCTTCCTACATAACAACACGTACTACAAGTGTTCATAGTCGAGAGCAATGTAGCAAGAGAAATTCCCCTTTGTTAAAAGATTGTCTTAATATTGATATTTTAGAAAGAGCTTCCCTCGAAAAATTCGTGGATGATTTGATGTTGAGGGGATTTAGAGTGGTGCGATCGAAAAGGAGGGCAGGAGAAAAAGGGCAGGCGTGGAGGACTGGAGAAGGGTAATAGAGGGAAAGGAAAGATGTGGAAGAGGTTCGGGGTGGGGGGGAGGGTTGGGAAAGAGATAAAGGAGAGTCGGTAAGGATAAGAAACGGCGAGGAGATGCAGATGGAAGAGGGAAGAGAGAAGAGGGTCGGTGGGATCTGTGTAAAGAAGCAAAGAGAGGCAAGAAGCAAGACGGCAAAGTGGGCTGCACCGGGTGGCATGGTGTGTGGCGCGGTTAAATATAAACCCGTGGCACACACGAAGGAGGGCAGGAGGAGAGTGGAATGAACGGGGCAACTCTCTTCTCCCAGCGGTGCTGCTGCTGCTGCTGCTGCTGCTGCTGCTGCTGCTGCTGCCGGCGTCGGCGTCGGCATCGCCGCTGCTGCACTGTTCTGTCGTTCTGTGTATATGTAAAAGTGTACACTGTGCACTGCGCACAGCCACTGGATACGGGGAGGTTGCTCTCCGTACCTCTGAAATGTGACATGCGCTCATTAACATATAAATTAAACGTGACAACTGGGGGTCAGTACCACAGTTCGAGCGTGGCGACCACCGACAGGCCTCGATCCACCTTTCAACCACCTTTTTTTCTTTCTCCGATCCTCCGCTCTTCTTCTCGCAAATATCCATTGGTCAGGCACATCGCGAAAACTGCCGATTATTACACCGTCAGAAACTCATCGCTAACTTTTACCAAACCTATTTTCCTTTCCTATATCCGCCTTTGTATTATTTACATATTTAATACTCGGCAAACATCTGATCTTTTTATCCTCACGGCAAATTACAAACATCTCGTTATTGAACCGAGAAACTGTGACTTTTTGCCAAGTCTTCACTTTTTATCGTCTGACAATGGAGACGTAAACAGAGGATGTCTCGAGGTGAAAACCAGCCGAAGGAAGTCGGGGACGGGCCAAGTTCATGATAGCAAAATCGTTGCAATCATCGAGCAAAAAGCAGAGGCGAGATTGATCCTGCTTAGGATCATGATGGTAGTGACAGTGGAATGGGTCAGCAGTGGGTCGTACAGTGGAATGATAGAATTATTATTGCGATCACGTAAGACCGAGTTACTATGATAGGCGAAGCATCATACGTTCAAATGAAATGATATGTCGAGTCGAGAAAATCTATGATCTCGAACTTGAAGGAGAAGTCCTATCTAACATTATAATTGATAATGACAAGTGACCACCAACGAAGAGTGTACTTTTGTACCAATATACTCATCACAAGAAATCCCACTCGAACTGACAATCTACACGGAAGGGAATCCGAAGGGAGTCGATCAGTGATTCTAACTCTATATTATAATAGATTATAAGATATCGTTGGCAATCGGAACAGTTGGCATGTAAATATAATTATGAGTGTGCAACGGGTAGATCGGATCGAAGAAACGTGTCTGAGATTTTTAGGGCTGCCGAGAGCGACTCCGGTGATCGATGATCGGTGGACAAAACTGGTCGCTTAGAACCAGTCCTCTATTCTGGTCTGGGGACATGGGACACGGGGACACACTGACGGGAGTATCAGCATTGGACAATGGAAGCGTATACAGAATTGCATTGTTCTAAGATCGAAGGTCCCAAGAGCGAAGTCGTTTCTCTCCCGCTAGAGTCTATCCGTTCTCCTCTCTGACGGAGGAGGAGGAGGAGGAGGAGGAGGAGGAGGGAGAGTTTGGATGCTGCTTGTAGACAAAACCGCCCAGCTCGGCCGATTATCCTGCTTGGTGGACGAGGTGGGCTTTGGTCATTGCCGGCTCTCTCGACGTGCTGTTATTCTGGGCTCCACTCGGCTATATTTAGACGAGACCACCTTGAGGCAGCTCGTAAGAGTGAGAGAGGGCAAAAGAGGTATACTCGGGAGTGCGTGTTCTCGCCGGTGTAGCCACACAGTACGCTCTCTTTCCTCGATCGACCAATACTGCCTGGCATTGTTAATGGCCCTCGACGATGGGAAAGACCACCGAAAATATTTGGCCCCAAGGAGAATTCAGCTTGCCCGATCGTCCGATGAAAAATCGACCCACTGCTGAGAGAATCTCACTACTACTTCCCTGAAATCCCCATCTCCTTCAGCTTCGATCGTAAACTTGAAAACTTAATCCCTGAGAAAGACCACGCGCGCCGCTCACCGCTGTTTTATGCAACAGGTGTGACTTCTTTCGGGACCGGCTTATACTTTCAGTGTCCACGTCTTCCTCGATGAGACGACTTAACGAGCGATCTTCAATACCCTTTTGCACTTGGCTTCCTGTCGGCTTTGGATTTCCAAACGGAAGTCACACCTGAGGAGGAAGCCAGGAAAGGAAGTAACTGGCCTGTTGGAATACAAAGCCCTTTCCTATCCCATATTGCATCGAAAGACTAGAGTCAGAGGTTCGGTAAGAAATATAGCTCGGACACAAAGCTCTAGAACGAAGATTTGGATGGTGCCAATATCTTCCACGTGGACTCTTGAAACTCCACTGTCCTCGGTAGCGCGTCTTTGTTTGTCTCTTACTTGGAGTCGATTGCTCAGAGAGGCTATGGTCAATTAGTAGTGCTGGGAGGTTTACGAGTGGTAGTAATGGTCCGAATTACAGGCATTTCGGGAGCGCCAGAAAAATGTTTCTGCACGATCTCGAGATAGGGCGTAGTCGGGGCGGGCGCGGTGATCGTATTGTTGGGAGCGGGGCTTGCCGGTATGCATTAGGCATGTCCGAGGTGACAGGCGACAACGGTAACGCTGTGCCAGAAATACCTCGGAGAAGCTAAGGGGTGGAGAGAGAGAGAGAGAGAGAGAGAGAGAGAGAGAGAGAGAAAGAGAAAGAAAGATAGAGAGAGAGAGAGAAAGAGCAGCGAGTGCAGCAGAAAGCGGAAAGATCTCTTCCCGGAATCCGCGAGCGTGTGAACGGATCACGTCCTGCCCGTTAATGGTGGCTATTAGTGTTCGGGGGATACCGTTTACGTGCGGATCCTGCCAAACGAGCGCAGATAAATTCCTTGCTTTCGGACCTCTTAATCGGCTGTGCATATATCCACCCGCCCCCCCCCTCTTCCTACCCCTTTGCCGCCCCTCCCTTATCTTCGACATCTGCACCAAACACGATCGAGCATATAAACCGCGGATGACCATCGGCCTACAGATTACGCTTGCCCGTTGCAATCGGATACTCCCTGAACGAGCTGCTATGCTCGGAATAATAAATCGGAAAGATCCATTATCCTCGCGGTACTCTTGCCAGCCTTTGGTAATCCTTTGCGATTAAGAACTCTTTCTTACTCATTCCACTCATTCGATCTAATACCTTGATCTTCTGTTTTCGAGATGTTCATTGATAGCCTTCCTCGTAAATTCTTTCAGGTATTACGGAAGAATTGTATGTACACAAAGTGAGCGCGAGTTGTATTGTTGGAATAGCAAGTGACACGTGTTACTTGGGGCGTTAAGTTTGACAGAACTATATTTGAGTATTTTGAAAATTGTGGGACTTTGGTGAACTGTACAGAAATCGATTGTTTGAGTATCAAAATGGATAGAAAACATGAAACCAGTGGGAGAAATGCCGGAATTGTACCGAAAACACATCCAAAACCGATCCTGAATAATTCATTTTCGTCTAATTCTGATGGTTTTTGCCATGTTTTTTATACTTCCCAACATTTTCCGGGGCTGAAATTTGGTGGAGAATGCCTTCTTGCATCAAGGAAGAAGTGATATAAATTCCAGAGCCCTAGCTCAAAATTCATTTTTTCGCAAATTTTTCCATATGTACCCCTTCACAAATTTTCGATTTTTCGAAGGTTCTGGGACTTTGACGAACGTTTGAGTTTTCGATTGTTTGTGTATCAAAACGAAAAGAAAACATGAAACCAGTGGGAGAAATGCCGGAATTGTACCGAAAACACGTCCAAAACCGATCCTGAATATTTGATTTCATCTAATTTAGGCGGGTTTTTGCCATGTTTTTTATATTTCCCGACATTTTCCGGGGCTGAAATTTGGTGGAGAATGCCTTCTTGCATCAAGGAAGAAGTGATATAAATTCCAGAGCTCTAACTCAAAAATTATTTTTTCACATATTATTTCCACCTGTACGTATGATACAAGTACCTTAAATGAGCCCTTGTCCTATAACAATTAATGTGCCACATTCTTTTCTTTACACTGAAAAACTCTGGGCATAAAGTGCATTATATCGAGCCATAGAACGAGAAGAGGTACGGCTCGAAATGAAGATGAGTCGGTTGATAGGCTCGATCGCTTAATGTCGGAGTGAGACTGGGACACTCACTTTGTGGTCGATTCGTTCTCATGATTATTCAGTTTTATTAAGTTGCAGAGGCGACTGCTTTCACTCGCTCTTCCATTCGCGTTGGCTCCGTCCAATTAAACGAGCGGGTCAGCACGAATCATTAAAGTGGGAGCTCTGAGTAAGGTAGGCTCGTCGAAACTCGGCACCCCAGGGAATCGAGAGCAATAAGTTCCTCGTCCACACGATCTTACGCAATCGTAAAAGTTAACGCGGATTAATATACATAAAGCGGATGGTAGACGGTGGTGTGCCCCGGAAGAAGTAAGTGCGGTACGGGAAAGAGAAGAAGAAGGATAATAATAATCTCGTGCTCGGTGATGGAGTGCGAAACAAGGGGTAGGCGGAGATGACAATTTGGCAAGGAACTTGATACTCTCTTTGTGTCGCACCACTTGTAGGCGTATACAAATTTCCTCAATTTATTTCGAGAAGAATGCATCTCAAATCTAGAGATGATTGTCAAAGAAAATGTATCCACGAATCAAAGTTATATCAAGGATACAAGTAATTCTTCGATTACACGAAATTTCCAATGAATTTTACTGCTGTCATCGATGGTGGGCCGAGTTGGTTGCTCGAGCAGTCTCGATAAGTTCTCGATAAAGGAGGCACATTAGCTCCCGGCCTGACTCAATCTCATGGTCGTTAACTCCATGCGATGCTGTGGTCCCAATGCTTGTCGTTGGGACATTCGCGTGTATCCGCATCGAGCTGTACATGTGCTATAAGAAATAGTGTCGGCTTTTCCTCTTTAGCGAGAGAGGTCACGAGCAAAGGGTATCAACCGGCTCGTGGCACCTTTCTGTGTCTGTTGCTCCTTGGTAGATCTTGGCTGTCATTACTGTCCCATTATCATGCAAATCGAGCGCGGAATCAGGGTCAGTCAGCTCGGCGGACTCTCCTCGAAACGCGCTTCTATTTTTAGACACAGCTTGCTCGCTCGCGGAGGTGCGGGCCTATCTATAGGAGGCCCCGAAAGTACGTTCCGACCTTTTTCTCACGTTGATAACCGCTAATAGCGTGTATCGCGTCTCTCTTCTCTCGAAGCCACGCTCTTTTCGACCGAGCGGAACGAAAACTTGTTCCTGTCCCATCTGTGTGAGCGTCTGTGTCAGTGTCACTGCCCGTGTTTGCCTTCTGTCTTCTACTTGCTAGTAGAATGAGAGATCGAACGATGAATGAGCCGGTACTATTTGTCTTTCGATCGCTCCTATATATAGCTATCTATCCAATACTAGTACTACTGTATAATCATTTTTAGGACAGTCGACACTTTTTCAATTGACCAATTCAACAATTAATCAAGCCAACCAGGGTAATTTGACTTTTCAAAAGCACGTGTCTTGTAAATACTTTCGTACTTGAGCTTTGCCAAGTAATCGTTCGTTATTCTATTCGACTCTGCCTAAAGCATGTCGCATTTGCATGAGTTTTTTCGAATCATCGGCACGTTGTAAAGGTCGAGGTCATTTGGCTGAGTTGATGCAATTATTGCCACACCGGCGGACGTCTCTTTCCTAGACTTTTTACTGCCTGGAAAGATCCCAGACTTCTCTGCCGTATCGTTTTTAACTTGGAACCTTACTGAATGTTGAAAGTGGTCTGTGGGAAGTACGAAGAAGGTGGCAAAGCGTGTGATCGCTTCTTCGCACACTGGATCAGAGAGACATGCATGTATGCTAGGGTATTCGCTCGTTCCAGGCGAGAAAGAGAAAGAGAGAGAAAGAGAGCAAGCAATAGACGGAGAATAAGGCAGGAGAACAGACGCGCGCACACAGACAGACACGCATACAAGAAGCTACGGAGCCGGTGGTGCTTTCATTTATTCATAAATCAACAGCACGGCTATTTATAGCCACGGCGGAGAAATAGCGATAGTTGTGCGCGCCGTTGTATCCTTGAATGGCGAAACAACCCATTGGGAATGGATGCGCGCCTTGCCCCATGAGAGATCGGCGAACTCCCGCCACTCTCTCGCCTTCTCCTCGAGCACGTGGCACCGCCGGCTTTCCGAACCTCTTCCTTCTATCTATTATACACCAATCACCCTTTCATTTCGTAATAACATTATGCAGATTAATACATCAATGTTTTTTTTATTATTAAAAGTATTAACTTTGGAGAATGAATTTTGAAAATGGTTGTTTATGAGAGAGTTGAAGTTGTAAATAAGAATGTGTTTGGTCCAGGAAAGACGGGATTGATTGAAGCAAAGTATGCGCTGTTCGTAAGTGTGGATTCAGGACTTTGTAAGGATCCACTGCACTCGAATGTGGGATCGAATAAGCAGCATGGGAACACGCTTTGCCGCACTGGCATCGTTCTCGCCCGGTGCTGATGGCAATGTTGTACCTCCTCGCTTCTTCATTCCTTCCTTCGGTCGCTTGCTCTTTCTCACTTCGTGTTGCTTGGCAAAGCAATAGCCCGGGCTAAATATAGCCGGCGATAAACATAGGCAGTTAGTGAGACACGCTCTATAGCGCCGACGATATCCTTGGATACACGCCGCCTGGACACACGGGGCCCGCCTTCGTCGTCCACACGTATCCTGGAAAAGGATGCTGTTGCCTTTGGAACTTTCTTCTTTAGATTCTTCTCATCCCTTAATTGAGTCCTTCACCCAACTTCTTCCCATTTCATTCAATCCTGTTATTGTTAATTGACATGGTTTAACAACCAAGAGGATCTACTGGAAGAGGCAGGTTTCTCTGCATACCACCTGTTAGAGTGGTGTTCGAGTCGTTGGTATTGCTGCTAGTATAAACGGGAATAGGATAGTTTGTTCGATCCAAGTTGATGTGCTTAGTTGGCAAATATTATTGGTGAAATCGACGTCTTGAAATTCTCTCTGTTTCTTCATATTGAATCGGCATTTTCGAGTTGTGTTCAAGTCGACCTCTGATTTAACGTCTGAGAATTTTGCGAGTCAGCAGCGCGGCAAACGGCAAGTCGCGCTCTTGTTATTATGAGAGGAGGCGTATTTCTTCCTTGATTCGGCTCGCCTTTCTCGACAAAGGCAATACACGCGCGCTCTAAATATAGCCAGCCTGATAAACACAGACACTTGGACATATGCTTCGCTGATAACGGATATATGGCCGTTAGTAATACGGTTGCTGTAATATACCGCTCGCACGCGCACGCGCGTCGCCCTGTAATACTACATGATTTACGCTGTTTTCGCGGTTACGATTGCCGACAAATATTGACAGATACTGATATCGGGCACCACGAAATCCAACCCCCTCACAATCTCCAATTCCGCTGAAGTTTCTAGCTTTGATAAGGGTGGCATTTTAATTGATGATAATAATTAGAATCAGGAAGGATTGAATTTGAAAGTTCTTAAAGTTCGACTAAATATGAAAGATGTATGATCGATGCGAGGATCAGGCACGAAGAGAAGAGGTCGTCGTAAAACGAGGGAAGAACGGGCTCGCGGGACCATACATTCTTGTTGACCGAATGAATACGCGTCGGTACGGCCCGGCCCATAATTGGCGGCGGCCAATTAAGGGTCAATTGAGTGTATTTTAGCCTGAAACCAGCCCCGCGTCGACGTTGCTTGATGCGACTGCCCACGTTAAATCGTAACTTCTTTACCCAAGCCCACCGAATAATCCTCATCCTACTACCTTCTACGTCTTTCTTAGTAAAATGAAGGCGAATGAAAAATTATTCACCATTTGGAAACGTCTCGATAACTGGAACCAACTACTCCAGTACGAGATTGGTTATATAGTGTCTGGTATAAATATTAATTAATCCTATTTCTGCAATGTTGTGTCGAGTGTATGGGTGTCGGGCGTTTTTCTCCTGGCCCGCCTCTCGGAACTCGGAACGCCTCGGCAAAACCAGTATTCTCACTTCTCACGCTCCTTCCATTCTTTCATTCCAATCGGAGGCTGGCCGTCTAAAAATAGATATCGCCAGTTCCCGTGGATAAAAAGATCCGATCTTTTTCCGATCGCACTCGCGCGCGCGCGCAATGAATGGATTCTTTGTGACCGATGTCTTTCTAGCCCGGTCTACCACCCGCCACACTGCCGGCTGCACATTCCTACCCGGTTATGCCGTAACTTCTCCGACAGATCGGCAACGGGCTTCCTTCCAGTTTCTATTGGACGGCGGCGTTATATAAAAAGCAATTGCCAGATCGATTAACCGGAAAGTGTGTTTGCAAGTAACTTATCAACTGAAATTAGTTATACGACGCACGTATTTACATATATGTATACATATATGACAGCCATTAAGCGGATGCGTCCATCGATAAAGATCATCCCCTGAAGAAAATGAGATCAGCTATCGGAAAGAGTAGTTGGTAGGCGGGCTGTGGAAGCTCGTGGATTAAGAAGAAGAAAAAGAAAGAAAGAAGGTGAAGGAAGAAAAAGGTTGGATGGCGGGCGCAGCCCTGCAGTAACTCCTCGCGGATCTTACGTCATTTGTATTAATTTTATGTAACGGTGTTTATCGACACGCACGAGATATGCCGTCCGATAAAGGAATCGAGCTCGCCGGCTGCTTGCTCTCGCAATTAATCGGGCATGTCGATCTCCCGTTAAATTTACGTAAGTTCGCCGATCCCGAGAGCAGCTTCTATGCATATATATCAACGCCACTGATACTGGCGCACATCTATGTCATTCTGAAAGGCGGGGAGGGAAAAATCCACTTCCGCCAGGTGCTCTTTATTTTTTGTATCAAACAAAGCTTGTCTCAAAGCTATAATATAACGATGAAGAGGAGAACCTACGGTTGAGCGGGAAATGAATGATATAGTCCTATCATTTTCCACGGAACCGGTATTTTCTCACGTTTGTCTGGCGGCTGTTCGATCGGCTAAAAATAGCGTTTACACGGCTCGAAGCGCGCGGTTGATCCACAAAACGAGAAAAAGTCGAGCAGGTAGGTTTCGTCGGGGCGAACCGGTCGGCCGATCGGTCAGCGATCGTTTGCATGACACTGGGGAATAGGTCAGCCATAACAAAGGCATCCGGCGTGTGAGCTGGCCGATCGCATTTTCTAAGAATAGATCAGCGATTACTTCATCGTGGAAATCACGTAACGTGTGTGTGCCGGTTCGAAAGGCAACTAGGAAGAACGCGGACATTGAGTGTCATCGAGTTATCATTCGTCGACAAATGTTACTCGAGCTTTTGCTCTAATCCGATTGGTTCGAGTGAAAAAAAAAAGAAGAGAATCGAAGTAGATAGATGCCGGGTCGTAAAGGTTTCATGAATGGGAGGTGATATTGTCTTGTTGGGGTCGTTTAAAGAGAAATCGGGGATGGATAGCGGACGAGCGGAGAGCGGACACGGCACTCGTAAAGAGAGAGCACGAGGAACAGGTAAGCGTTCGCGCACGATAGTGCGTGGGGCATCAACAGGCCTCGGCTATAAATAGACCGTGAAGGTCAGGGGAATCAGCAGTTTTCATGCAAATGTGCCATCGATAAAGTAATATGCTGGCCGGTTCGCGTGAACGCCAATATCGTTTGGCTCCAATTACTGCACACTACTACCTTCTCTCTTTACCTCGTCGCCCCTTCGTCCTCTTTCCAACAACCATTAGCCGTCGTACGCAACACTAACGTTTAAACGTAGCCTCAGTTAAAGGTACCTTTTTGCTCGTCTACCGAGAACTGCATGAATCACACTCTCCGGTTGCTTACAAAACACACGAGTGCCTAAAGCGGATTTACTCGTGAAAATATAATTAACGCCCTGCCGAGATTTCCTTGTCATATCGTCGATGAAGGAACCGTGGGAGAAAGAGAGTGTGAGAGAGAGAGAGAGAGAGAGAGAGAGAGAGAGAGAGAGGGCTCTGTAATAAACTTTGATCGAGCAGTTAATGCTTTTTAATTCGACGTTACGGATCGTTGCGACCACGCACGTTCCTTCTCCTGTGCTTCCAGTTCTCCGGGCTCGAATAATAAGACCAAAGTGAGCGAATTGTATAACCGATGCCGCAACCTTTCGCGATTCTTGGGAAATATCTCGTCGGTGCAGGCTAATCATACGTGTATTACTTGGGGGCGGGGAGAACACGTGCTTACGTCGCGAACACCTCCAATACCCTTTTAATTTCCTTCACTTTCCCATTTTCGTTAAGTCATTTATTTCAGATTTTATCCGTGGAATGTCAATGTGACTTAATTCAACTCGAGGAATCCAAAACGAAGGAAATTCTCATCGCCACGGGAATCTTGGAAGCGTGGTTGGAGTCACGTAAGAGGTTTTCCAATCCGTGGGACCGTCATCGCGAGTTGGCCAGGAGCGCAATCAACAGGTGGTTGCACCAACTGCGCGCTGACCCGCTGCCTCTCCACATGTCCGCCTCTTGTACGCGCACATGCGATCCGATCATCCTCGTGTGTCCGCCGCCACACACCGCTCTTCCACCAAGAGAATTAAGCCGCGATTACACTACTCTTTTACGCGATCAAGATCGTTTTGCTAAATTGTTAGCTAGCATAATAACAAGACCCTCAACGACTTATAGTTCCTCGTTAACCAAGTAGTGCAATCAGGTATTCAATTCACTGAGAAATGACCTCTTATTATATACACTTATCTTACGAAAGACTACAGCTTTGTTAGAAACATGCTAACAACATTTGTCGAAGGAATTAGTAACAACGAATTAGCAGAATAATCATAGTACATTTTCCTTGAATTCCAATGTACGTGTTCAAGGTGTTGAATAGTTACAAGTAAAGTCCATCAAGTTTGCGAGAACGGAACTTTCGCGCGAGAAAATTTCACCGATGCTCCACTTACTCCAGTGATTTATCACTCGGCCGGACGATTGTCGACGTTGGAAACACGATGTGTATACGTGTTGTTACTCGACATACTTGTGGAAATGTAAAGTACGAGGTTGGTGAGCGAGTGGGGCTTAAGGGCAACGAGTTACCTATCGAAAGTTCCGACTGGCCGGTGGTAGTAGCCTGTACGTGATGGGAGAGGTTTGTCGGTGAGACAGACTCAGGTGGGCATTCAGGCACGGCTCAGAGTGAGTACACCTACAGGTATGGACCTAAATGGGTGGCTGTATACAGCTGAGGAGGTCCACGCAATCGGGTCGCATGAATCTTGATGGAGATCGTAATGTTTTCAAGCTTCGAGGGGGATCATTGCCTCTCCCCACCCTTATCTTTCCTTTCGAATTTATCAAATTTCTGCGAAGCCTTTACATAAGCTATTTCTTCGATTATACAACGATTGCTGATCGTTGAATAGCAAGTAGTTGATCTTTATAGGAGGGCAGAATAAATTTTCACTTCAACTCTAGACGGGAAGTGGTTACTGAAGCGAGCGAAGAACGCTTTGGCAAAAATAGCTTCGCGGGCCCAATGTATACATAGGATCAGAGGCAGACACAGCTCTGTCGTCGGCATAAAATAATCCGGCGGAAGTGCGAGCACAACCAGGGGAACATCCGGGCATCATCAGCGACTATATACACTCTCAATATAGGAGAGTATTAGTGAGAAAGCGAGAGAGAGAGAGAGAGAGAGAGAGGGTGGGGGCATTTATTATTGAAGAGAAAAAAAGTAGATGGAACGAAACTGAATGACACGTGGATGTAGCAGGGAGAGAAGCCGGAGTCGATGCCGGAGGAAAGGAAGCTCTCGGTCAGTTGCATCGAGTGGCGAGTGAAACTAGGTGAAAGTAAGGAGTAGTAGCTCCTTACACGCTCGTGCACGCTCGCTCGGTCCCTCACGTGCCAAAGAGAAGGGCACTGCGCTCCGATTCATATCCTCGTATCAAGCAGACGTTGACACAGAGACAACGGCATCGTGCTCTCTCTCTCTCTCTCTCTCTCTCTCTCTCTCTCTCTCTCTCTCTCTCTCTCTCTCTCTCTCCATTTATTTTAGCCGCACTTACTCTTTCGCGAGGCTTGCTTTCGTGCAGACCCCTTCAATTAACATAAATTAGTCCGCGGGCCTTTCTGCCGCTCTGCGAGTATAAACTTTCCCATGTTTACTGGCCGATGCTCTCTCAAGCCCTTCTTTTCGTTAATCTGGGTTAACGCGTGTATGAACAACCACTTTATGGGAAAATAACTTTTATGATACTTTCCATATTTCATTGGGTGGGGAAACAAATTTTTCCTTGAGTCGTGTTCAAAGCTGAGGTCACCTGAGACCTTTGCCACCGGAACTACTTTCACGAAGAGGTGAGTTGACTCTCGACAATTCCTTGCCGAGTGAACACACACACACACACACACACTCTTAGCGAAGGAAACGCGCTGTTCTACCGTTTCGATTGGACGTGAAAATTATTCCTCCGTTTACATGTGCCTGTCGTGGAAAGCGAGATCTCTCTGCGGCGTCGAGGATTAATTCTCAAGTTTCTGCTAACCTTTGCCGAGGAAGGACTGCATTTACATTGACGTCACACACGCTCGCACATGGAATCGACGCGATTGAATGACGCGTCGCGGTACATTCAACCGGTTAAGCTCATTTCCACGTGTAAGTACGTGCATTCCATGCAACCAGGAGCGCACACCCGCTTAACGCTCCATTTGACGATCTTAGGATGTATTACGGTAAGGGAGCAGAGAAATATATGCTTGCTTGGAATATCTGAATACGTAGTGTCACGAAGATGGACATTTGACCCAGAAACACCAATGCAGTCTATCTGACAATGAGTGAACTCGGTGTGGTCAAGGTGGCCATGAATTTTGTGAATCTTAAAGAGAGGACGTACAGAAATGAGAAGAGAAGAAGGATCGGGGCCATCGAGAAAAAGATAGGGAAGAAGATTCCGCGCGTGTGTGTGTGTGTGTGTGTGTTTGTGGCAAGGTTCTCGGGGAACGAGAGCACCGAAATGCAGACGGTTGCGAGAGCAAAGCAGAGGCCGTAATTATATTGTCACGCCGCGGGTGTTCAATTTGTCTGCACACCTCCGCCTCCTTCATCTGCCTTCGTTAACCACCTCCGTCTCTCTTTTTTCATTCGGCAACCCCGTGAACTCAAACCGTCTTTCAGTTCTCACGCTCGACGAAGAACGGAAGCTTCTTTGAGAATATTGGATGTATTCCCTGCATTATCATTAAATTCTTTTGTGGGATTAGAGTGTTTGAATCAAGACTTGGCTTTTCAATGATATCGATTTATGTTTTTGGTCAACTTGATAGAGCTGGTTTCACCAGACTGTTATTTTTGTGGAATGTGGCACATTTCTTTGTGAGGCAAGATCTTTTTTGGGCTGAGGGGCAAGATTACTTGTCGCTTGTTTTTACATTTTAATGTTTTTGGACGGTTGGATAAATACTTTCGATGGGATTAAAATTCGATTGGTATTATAACTATGTTGAAAAAGTAAGAGTGGACTTACATAGCTGATCATGGGTATGTTGTGAGACATGGCGACCATGGCTTCGACGCTACAGGTGCCTTCCGGGCCAAAGAAGGCTGCCACTCCGTCGCAGATCATATCCACCATCGCCTTGGTGGCTTCCGCTGTCTCTCCCCTCGTGTCGTTCCATCGCATCACCAGCCGCACGTTTGGTAGTATATTTGGGTCGTTGTTGATCTGCAACAGTGTTAAACAGACACATCATATCATCTCTTGGGACTAGTGTGTTAGAGGAGCTGGAAGTATAACCGGTCCAATGAATGTTAAGTAGTTTGGTGGCCCGCCTAATTGGACGTCATTTGTAACTATAATATGATGGATACCCTGACTTTGAACCTACAAAGCTAGGAACATTGAATTTCGTGGCTCACTCTGCTCTACTTTTCATCATTAAAAGGCGCTCCACGATAGTTTAACCCCTTGATTCGAGGACCGAATCAACTTAACTCGTCTTTACGAGGATTCTTCGGTTGTGAGCCGCCTCGCACGCAGTCATCAAACCAACTTAAATGTAATAAATGCCGATAGTTTTATGGCCTTTGACAATCGATATTAAATTATAATAATTCCAAGGAGTCATGGCCCTTGGCCACATTGATCCCGTCGAACATTCATCGTACGATAGTCAGAGGGTTTAACGTGCTCGCAACACGTCTGATAATAGTTGACTCGAGAGAACTATAGCAAGATTCTAGATATAGAGGATACAGAATGGCAAGAAACGAATGACGGCGTCTATATAGTCACGAGCGGACAATACAAATCACGAGCGTAAACAAAGTTTTTGCTAGTAAGAACGAGCTATTTCCAGCGATTGGCATTGCTTTTCCGTGATCGGTGCTTCGTGTATGCCTTTCGACGATACATCGAATCTTGGCTCTGCGCAGCTTGGTGGAATATAGGTGTAGGGGTAATCGTGATGTGCCGCTTCTCGAAGGAGCATTCCTAAGTCTCACCTGTGCCACGGTACATCCGGCTCATAGCATAGATCACTCGGCTCGGTTATTATGCAAATCTTGAATTCCAGCAAAGAATACTTTTCCAAGTAGTACTAGTAGCACTTGGCCCTCGAGCCAATTTACATGCTTGCAAGCTGAGAGAGCTCGACGGGCGAGTTATCCAGCCAACTGAAATTATAACTGTCGGCACAGCCTCTGGCCGTAGGAAAAGTTCGCTTTGCTCCCATAAATCCTTATGGTCCATTGCATTGTCGTGGCTCTCTCTCTTTCTCTCTCTCTCTCTCTCTCTCTCTCTCTCTCTCTCTCTCTCTCTCTCTCTCTCTCTCTCTCTCTCTCTCTGGGTCAAACTGCGTAATGTTCTGCTTGGTTGTCGAGCGGGGCTGCTTTTGTGCTGGTACGACTCGATATGGTGCAAGTATGTCGAAGAACTAGAGTGACTGAATTTATGGAGTCGAGAGAAGTCTCTGGTTCCCAGTGATAATACCAGCCCATTAGGAATAGCGTGCAGAGCGTGGGTTAAATATGGCTGACTTAAGGATTGGGTATCATTCTATCGTGCGAGCATCCTGTTGCATCATTCAATCATGGATGAAGATGAGTCGATGCTTTCTCGGATGCCGTTCGAGGAAGGTGATTGCGGGTGGCGATGTGGCGCGTGTGCTTCGCTCTTATAAGATTCGCGGAGATCGGATCTGTCGGGTCCGCGGAAAAAGGCGAGCTCTCGACGGCTTAATTATAGCCAGGCATCGCGCGCGCGCGCGAACGCGCGAACGCTCGCCTCTTCTGTCGCTCGTTCCCGGAATGAATTACCGGCCTGATGCAATCAATTACACTCGCGGCCAGATGTTGCGCAACCCTCTACGATAAGTAAGTCGTTGTTGACTCGAGCCATCAGAAAAGAGCGTGCCGCCAATTTCCGTGTATCCAGCAGGGCCACCCATCTACTGGAACTAGAGTTGCTATCTCAGCAACTTCGCTCTGTCTCTAACTTCGGGAATGTTATACTCTCGTCTAATCTGCCCAGTGAACTTTCCAATTGAAACATCAACGCATTCCTCTTGTCTCGTAAAAGCACTTACCAATCAAATATATCGTATATCACGGAACTTTCGAAGCTCGCTCGAGGCTATCTGCACTTGGCGCTTCTGATAAACTACGCTTTCGTAACGGTAACACGTTGAGAAGTATACCACTACGAAACATTCGGCAGGGATTTCTCTCTGTTTCAGTCTTTCTTGTCAAGATAGATATCTAGTCTTGCACTTGGCCCCTAGTTCGAACTAAGAGATCCGAGCGTGAAACAATGTAACAAGACGAGCCAGTTGGAGAGCGCTCGACACAGATTATTTTCGAAGCAATTGGAGGCTGGTGTCCGATAGCGAACGATTGCGCCAAGATGACCACTTTGTTCATTTATCTCTCTCTCTCTCTCTCAATTGCAACTACCCGATCTTCCCTTTAGGATTGGTGGATGCATCATCCATGTAGATTGGCCTGAAACTTCAACGAAGAAGCAGGAAGCGACCTCGACAGCTATTACACGCGCGACAAGCTGTTGGAATAAAAGTGTTGGCAACTCGAGAGTGCATAAAAACGCTTGCTATTCTTGGCCCGCGCCTCGCGCTTGCTCGACTACGTAGGCACTTGTTCGCGAGTGAGAGCTTGCAGGTAGATATGTTTAGAGGGACGAATGAGGATCTACCACGAGACTCATGGTACACCATAGAAGACACCCACGTGTTTCTATAGAGAAGGTGCGCAGGTTTCATTGTTCCAGATGCTAGCTGTTCAGCTATCAGAGCTCGAGACTTTCGATTAATTAAGTTCCACGGCCGTAAAGAGCGGGATTACAGCCACCTCCTTCTTCTGCGCGTACTCACTCACTCATTCGCTCTAGCGATTCATGCGCGCTTCGAGGAATTGCGAGCGCGTTAGCAATCGGCCAACCAACCAACCCACACACACACACACACACACACACACACACACTAACACACACCTGCTGCTGCTGGTGCTTAGGACAATCTCTCACCGGCTGCATTATTCCGGGCGAGGTGCGCTGTGCGCGCACACGTGCGCACTCCCTTTATGGAACACGCGAAATCGCCAATTAATGCTCGCTCCATTTACAAATACAAGCGCGCCCCTCGTCCAACTAGTTCCACGGCGCTCGTGGGTGTGCGTCATAGCGAATTCCGTCATTTTTCCGTGACGGTTTCCCGCATGTTCCACACACACACACACACACACACACATACACGCACACAAATATAGTGCGACAAGGTGCACCTGTATATTGTAGCGCATACCTTTAAGTGACGCTTTCAATGGACGTTGTGCACGCGTGAAAGTCATTTCCGTCCTAATCCACTTGCTAGCAAAAGAGACGTTTTGTACGTAGCTTTGTTCGGAAATGACATCGACTGAGCGAACCAACCCCACGTGTCCCTCTTCGTTTCCTGGGAGGGCAGTCATTCGAGCATTGTCATTCTAGCATTCGCAAATCACTGTCTCACTGCTGGGATCGCATGCGACCCACTGGCGCAGATAAGATCGCCGACGAAGATGAAACGACAGAAACGTTTGTGGTGCCGCGCAACAACGGATGCACGTTGCAAAAATAATTCCTCTCGTAGCAATGACGAGAGAAAGAGAGAAAGAAAGAGAGAAAGAGAGAAAGAGAGCGACACAAGGGACTAAGCATGTGAATCGTGCTTTATTCTCGAGCGGTGCGGAGCGGCATTGCGATCGCGGTGCTTACTCTTGCGTGCCGTATCGAAGTGTATAAATAAACGGGCGGAAAGCTTGCCGCGTTTCCTGCACCTTTCGAGTGGCCTCGAGAGTGCGCGCGCGCTTGCTCTGAGCGCGCACCATCTCCATCAGCGACAAGGAGAGAAGAGTCATCCGGGGTTGGCTTTATCCTTCTCGCTATGTATGCTTGGTGCGTCGAACTCAAGCTCAAAGAGAAATCCCATGCCTCCGGCTTGTACACCATCGAAGAGGGGAAACCTCGAGATAAATGAGTTTGCTCGAGTTTGAGATCGAATAGGATCAAGATATGGGGAGAAGGCAGAAGCAACGGTGAGGTAGCCAGTAGGGGCCCGCCGGGCGATTTCGTGAATTCCCCAGACTTTCCCACCCTCTCCCTGGGTGCCGAAACCCTTCGAGGCCCCGGGCGCGCGCGGTTGCACCGAGCGAGGAAGTGCGGGGGGCACAAACAGGCAAGCAAGCAAGCAAGCAGGCAGGCAGGCAGGCAGGCAGGCGGGCAGGTTTGGCAGAAAAAGGAGTAGGAAGCATGGGAAGGCTCGGAAGGAGGCCGAGACAGCGGGCGAAAGGACCATGAGAAAAGAAGGACCGCTTGGATGGTAGAGAGAGAGAGAGAGAGAGAGAGAGTGACGAGCGGGGGGGTGTCCGAGCAGGATACAGATAAGCTCGGAGGGCGAAGAAGAGGAGGAAGAGTATAGGACCTCGGGAGATCCAAGTAGGAGGATGAAGAGGAGGAGGAGGAGGAGGAGGACTAAGGAGGACTAAGGAAAGGTGGTCCGCGGCCTGGAAGGAGGAGAAGCCTTGCCGATCGCGAGCGAATTCTTCTCACGGTACGGTTGCCCGAGCGCAGTTTCGTTGGCACGCGTGGGCGGACCGGCGAATAATGCCGGTCTTGTATTTTTAAACCCTCGGAGGAATCGGCATCTGCCGTAAGAGAGAGGCCTATGGGTAAGCTATAGAACGCGGGCCCCTGTTACATCGGTGTCGGTGGTTGTTCTGGCTCCTCTCGCCGTAGTGGCGGTGGCGGCGGCGGCGGTCCAGTACCGATGGTGGTGGCGGTGGCGGCATCCCAAGATATGCCGGGTCACTTGGCCGTCCCGTCCCGACCCGTCCAAGCTGCTGCGCCACCGCGCGCTCACCTTTCTCTTTTTCTTCTCTTATTCGAGCGGGCGGCCACTGCGAGGGAAAGAGAGTTAACTCCCCGAGGAAGAAGATGGAGCCAAACGGCCAGAGACAGTGGGACAGAGAGGAGTAGATACGACGGCGAAAACGATCTCACGGTCTCCCTGTGCGCATGGTGCGCCCGCACCGATCCTCCAATGAATTATCGAGCCTTCGAGAGCGCGCCCAAGAAAAAAGCCACCGGGGCCCCACGGGAACCCTGTGCCGCCGCCACTACGGACACACCGACACCCCACGCTCTCTCCACAAATATCCTGCTATCCTGGTAATCACCGATTTATTTTAGTACTCTCATGAACGCTCCAAGAAAGACAGAGAGACTTTGTTTGCTTGAAATTACCTCGGAAACGAGAGACACAAAGCATCTGAAACGATGAGATCGAATTACTTTGTCTTTGTACTAGAGACACTGATTGCCAATGAGTCAGCAATGTTATCCTGCGAAAGATATACTTCTGACACATTCTACACTTTCATTAACATGTGCCAGATATCTATGTAAAGCGCCGTCCAGCTGTACTGCGGGGTAACCAAGCGAGAGGTGGCCATTACCAGTACTATTGACAGGCTTTTCCTCGAGGCCCAGATCCATTTAACTCTATAGGAGTGCGCCTACACCCACTATCGCAGTAATTGGCGCGTGACGTGGAAAACACTGGGCTATACATCGCTCGCGACTCCTACTCCATTCCTACCAACAGTGCTAAGGGGACTTCTTATACAAACTTCCTCTCGATTCAGCACATTTATTCAACGAGCTTTCACGGCCTCGTTGACAACACCCTATTCTCAGGAGTTATAGCCAGAGTAAACGGTTAAGATCCCTTTGACAAATGCCTGACAGTAAGACCCTTACTTTGTCTGGCGAGGCTTCCAGAGATATGCGAAAAATGATGCTGATATTTTTTTCATTGTTCACCAGTACAGGAAAGTGTGATGTATGAGTGCTGACAAGAGCTGGAAAAGGGGTGTTATGAATTATTGGAAGGAAGATGCTTACCTCGTCGAGTGCCATAGTGAAGGCCCCGGAGATTGCGAGGCCCTGTCGATCTTTTAATCCACCCTTGATAGCAGTAAGATATCCAATAGTAAGGTTGAGCTGTTTTTTGGGTTGAATGACTCGAGGGGTGGTAGATTTGATGCGATCGTGTCTGAATAACGCTTGCTGGTGATCGGCCCCTGGCAGGCCTGGTGGCTCTGCCAGGCCGAGAGCCAAAGGGCTGCTGGCCAGCAGCAGCAACACCAGGAGCAGGAAGGCTCGCGAACTCCTGCTGCTCGGGGTGCTTTCCTGCGAGGATGATGATCGTGGATCGCGGCGCTGCTGCTGCTGCTGCCTTCCTCGATGACGTTCCTGAAGGGGTTCCTGGCGACGGGGAGGCCTGCGGCGGCTCGGCTCTACTGGCGGGCCCCGGCGCATGGCCGCCGCCGCCACCGCTCAGCACCGCCTCCCTCCCGCTCACCTATAACATTTAATTCATCAAGTTTCTTTAGTCATTCTTTTCTTATTATTATTCATAGGTCAATGCTAATAATAAGAAGTATGCACAGTTTAATAAAGATGCCTGAAATGCGAGTAGAGTCAGGATAGATGATTAAATATAGAAGTGACCATTCGATCGCATTGCGGAAAAACGAAACTGTTGCATGATCGGCTTTTATCTGATCGATCGAGGTATCGCCAGGGCTCCTGGAAATCGGCAGGTAGAATCGCGATCCCGGCAGCCAGTCATCCGCCACGAGAACAACGGAATACAAATGAGATAAGTAAACCACGAGATTTCTCCTACCACCGACAAAGGAGTTTACTCGGAGCGAGAACCGGCAGTGATTTCCTGTAAATCAATCGTCCTCGTGTTTTCCACTCTCGGTCCACGTCACCTTTGTGGTTCAAATACCGATCCCGGTACATCATAAATCATAATACATCCGATCGATAAATCGGTAGCTGGAATTAGATTTTAATCTTTGACATGTCTCGGCGACTGAATGTGTTCTCGGCACGTGTTATACCTGTGGTATTTCTTTAATATTTAATTCAAGGGTATTTCTTTCTATACACTGCTACTAGTATTTACTAGAAGAGCGTGCCAAAGATGTTAGTCTTGAAATTGTCAGTAAAGAAGACCCCCATGCACGCGGAATTGTTCGTTCAATCGATCGATCATTCTTAAGTCAGCTATTCCAACATTCGAAATTCTTCTCGCAACTGGCAACACACGCGATCAAGGAACAGTGTGAATCAGATAATAGCGACTGTCGTTTACGTGATACATATCGCCGGTAACGACCGTGAAGGAGACTTGGTAATATTAGCGAGATTAATCGTCACGCGAGTAGAGAAAAATTCATTAGGCGGAAAGATCGAAGAAGTGAGTGAGAGAAAGAAAGGAAGGAAGGAAGGAAGGAAGGAAGGAAGGAAGGGAAGGGAGGAGAAGGGATGGGAAGGGAAAGGAAAGGAAAGAGTAGCTGGAGGGGCAACTTGCGAGCTGAAGAAACACGTGGCCACACGGACACACCTGTTGCAATTACGTAAGGTGCCGCGAACACTCCGTAGGCGGATAGTCCACCACGCTAGATCCTATAACGAGCTCTCCTACAACAATAAAGACGTCCTCGCCCCTCCTTCTCTATCATTCGGCATTGGGTTTAGCTTAAGAGCTATGCTCACTTCTACTTTTTTTTTTAATGTAGCCACGCAACAATGTGCCCAACTCTGCCTTCTTTTCGGGCAACACTTGTGTTTGACAACCGAAGCAAGGAATGATTTTCGAAGGCCATAAAGTAGGGCGAGTAGAGGAAGTAAACATTGGTCCGACCTTTATTTGTTCGTGGCATTTAACTAGCGAGTACTTCCTTGTGCGAAAGGTATTATAACGGGGGTCGCTTTGTCCGAATCCTCGGCAAAGAATACAGGCGTTCTAGCTTGAATAGAGACGATCAGTTCCCTCGAGTTTTCCCCAACAATCCGTTAACTTCCACTGACTTTGGTAAGGCAAGTTTGCCGGCGCAGTTATCGTATCATTAGCAAGTCAACTTCCAAGTGATCTAGACTTTCGTAACTTGCGATTGGAAACCGTTTGCTTCGAGAATGTCCACCGGAGGCGATTCCTGTTCCCTGCTGTCAGTAGCACGCGCGTCTGACTGATGACCGACCCTTTTCACTTGGGGTTCTCGAGCTGCCTATTGCCATTCCTCTGACAAATAGGCCCTCTCACACATCTTCCCCCCTTTTTGTCCTTATATTTCTTCAGTCACAAACTAGAATGTTGAATGGGAAGAGTGCTGAATGATCTTAGAGGGGATCAAAGTAGTCGGAAGGAGAGGGACGCGTGTCCTTAATTGGGAGAATAAAGTATAAGGACGGTGTCACGCCTGTGTTTGCTCCTTGGAAATAGCATATTTCTTAAATCGACGCCACTCTGGCACACGTGATCATATACTTGGGCAGGGTCTTAGCCTCACAGTGAAATTTGGCGATGACTAAATCGCGAATGTCTGTTGACACACTTGCCGGTGACACGTGCGCCTAATCTCTCTCTGACTCTCTCTCTCTCTCTATATTCGACGAACGATACGAGTTTCTCATTTTCGAAATATTCGCTTTTCGCTAGTAGATTCGTAGAGAGAGAGAAAAAAATGCTTTATATGGTAATTTGAGAGGCGCCACACGAGCGACAAGCATCTACTAGTAGGCCAAGCAAACAGGCAGAGCATCGACTGGAATTCAAATAGAGAATTCTCGAAGAGACCAAGTAAAGTAGCACTACTAACCAGGTTGAAAATGCGTCGGCTCTATAAATATTCGTCACATATGGTGTGAGGAGGCCAACGAGCTTTTGAAAAAGCGCAAGTGATATCCAGACCACATTCCAACCGATAAAGTACTAAAAATAGTAGCAGTACGTGTTCTCTATTATACATATCATTCTTTGGCATACGAGTTCCGGCAGTTAATAAGTGAGACGGATGTTTGACTACGTCAGACTGAAATTTCGTTTCCAGGGGCTTCCACGAGGGAGCAAAGTCTACATTACGGAGCAAAAACCATTCTGAGACGAGTACGAGACGCTCTTAACTATTTCGATCGAGTCCCAAGCCTGTCGGCTTAATGGGATCATGGAATCAGTTGGGAACGTGCTGGCAACTGGTCTCGACCACTGCTAGTGCAACCACCTTTTTCACAAACTTGTCCCGATCATCCAGTAGCAGCAGCAACTCTTGCTCGGTTAGAATCGAAACAGGAAGTCAAATTGCTACCGCTTGTAGTGTCGTCAGGCATACGTTTACGCAACTCAGGGTCAAGATTCGCCATGCATATTCTTTAGATAAATAATTATCACTATTCTCTTGCTCGATTTTGACGGTTTTTACCACTTTTTCATACCTTCCTGGCTTTTCCAGAGGCTGAAATTTGGTGGGGAATGTCTTCTTGCATCAAGGAAGAAGTGATATAAATTCCAGATCCCTAGCTCAAAATTCATTTTTTCGCAAATTTTTCTGGGTATACCCCTTCAAAAATTTTCGATTTTTCGAAGGTTCTCGGACTTTGACGAATGCTTGATTTTTCGATTGTTTGAGTATCAAAACGGATAGAAAACATAAAACCAGTGGCAGAAATGTCGGAATTGTGCCGAAAACACATGGAAAACCGATCCTGAATAATTCACTTTCGTCTAATTCTGATGGTTTTTCCCATGTTTTTTATACTTCTCGACATTTTCCGGGGCTGAAATTTGGTGGGGAATGTTTTCTTGCATCAAGGAAGAAGTGATATAAATTCCAGAGCCCTAGCTCAAAATTCATTTTTTCGCAAATTTTTCTGGGTATACCCCTTGACGAATTTTTCGGCCAAAAAATGAACTTTGACCTGGGGTTCTGGAATTTATACCACTGTTTCCTAGCTAAATACTGAATCACTGCCTGAAATACTAGACCCTGAAACGGTCGGGAAGGGTGTTTCAAAAATTTTAGATTTTTTCAAGGTTCTGGAACTTTAACTAACACTTAATAAATCGATTGTTTGAGCACTATTACTTGTGTGTTTGAAGGATTTTAGTGGCTTAGGGAGCGCCACTAATGTTTATGAGACATTGAAGAAGAGATGATGACCTGGGACGGTCGACGTGCCAGGCAGTTTGTTTTCTCCACGTGATACACGTGTAGTACGGGCCCGTGTCGGCATACCACCTCTCAGGGACAGGCAGGGTGTATCGTGTTACGGGGGGTAATTGAAGAACGATATGCATACAGAGACGGTGGTGGTGGCGGCGGCGGCGGCGGCGACTCGCGCATCTCGCGCGTGGGCATTGTCATTATCGCCCGAGAGGAGTTGAACGAAGAGAGAAAACACAGGAGTGTGAAGAGAAGAAGGGAAGGTTCGAGTGCATTAAAGTGTGCGTTGTACGAGCGATATAATATATCACATTACTACTGTAAACGTCGGCTCGGGGGGTGTGGCAGATGCGTGCTGATCCGGTCCCGTCTCTCGAAGCTGAGACACCTATCATTTGCGATTCATCGAGTATTCGCGCCTTCCGCGCTAATCACAGAGCGAACCACTAATGACTGTGCACTGAGCGTGAAAGCGCGCGGCATGGCATCGCCCTGGCAATGATTGAAACAGCCCGATCCCTGATGAATCACTTATCCCCGCAGGAAGAGCACACTGTAATTTGAACTTTACAGAGATTCCAACAGTACGCTTCTTCCCAGAGGTTTATATTCGGTATTTCAAATGTGCCGAGTGAAGAGGGGGAGCGATCGAGTTTGACGAGTAACAATAAAATGACACGAAGATTTCCGGAAGCAAGAATCTTCTTGTCGAAAGAGTTGAACCGGCTGTTCAACTATGTCCACGCTTGATAGACATAACAGACGGAAATTACAGGCTTCTCTACTTGGATGTACTCGTTCGGCGCGTGTATCGATCGAGCGCAGGATGTATAAATCGCGATATCCTGAATGATATCGGTGGCAGGCTTATCAGAATATTATACTTTATCGCAACACCGATTATTTCTTCGTCTAATAAGCAGGTCTGTTGCAAGGGAAGTGGGAAACTGGGAATTCATGATCCGAAGAGAGAAAGAAGAACCTGTCAATTTGTCAGGATCAAGTATATAGTCGGTTTAGGTTGAAAAACAGCCGAGTGTACGTACTCCTACGCCATTTCTTTGCGTGACTCATCAACGGTCTCGAATAAATTTCAACACTGATTAACGACTATTTTGCTCTCGAGTCGCTCCGTTCTTAAACTATGCAGATTAGTTGGAGAGGAATAAGTGGTCGGGTAAACGTTTGCACGTGTTGTTCATGCGCGAACGAACGTGGTTCCCGAGACAAGGAGAAAGACCAAGGATGCTTTTAGAAATCACAGCAGAATACCCGGTTTCTCTTGCCTCTTTCTTACAATCGATTCCCTCCAGTACAAGATGCGCCCCAGTGGAAAATCACTGGGCTGTCGTCTCTCGCGAAATCGTTGAAATCCCAGAAAACATTTTACGCATCATTTTACGAATAACATTAGGAAAATATAAATGTTGTCACAAACTGGCAGAAGTCTCTCACTAGAATTCGAGGAGTTGGCGAACGATATTAAACATATTACCTCGTTGAAAGTGAATTGATATAATTGGCAGAGTGCCAAGATACGTGTGCTTTCTTAATTTCGATTATATGTATATTGTAATTCGACTAGTAGAACGGATTGGCGAGGAGCCGAGAGGAATTCCGGCGATTGGTTGCTTTAGGAGTGTTGGTTGTTGGCGCAATTCCAAGTAAGCAGCACCCGCGCAATTGCCCGATTCAACAGTTGGGAATTAGACGGGAGGCCTCGAGTCTCGGTGGACGGTGCGGCGTTGAGGCAGTGCTTTTGTAAAATCGTAGCAATTTCTACGAAGAGACTCCCCAGGAGGAGAATCGTATGTTGGGTATGCTGGGAATGCCAGGTTGATTTACAGTCGAGTCGATAATTACTCAACGAAATCGCAGTGTACTTGCCGATGAAATATCGGGGATCTCTGGGCCAGCAGCCGTGATAGCCGGCGGCGTCCACTGCGAAATCGCGTGCTCGACTCGCCGCTGAAAATAGTAATAATATTGCGGTCTATCGGCATACGCATTTGCGGGGGGAAATGGGCGGTCATGTGGCAATGTGTTGGTTCGTCAGTGTGTTATAAAGTTACACCGATCGCGGTAACGCGATACACTGTGCGCCTATCGGTATATACGAGGAACAGTAGTCAGCGATCTTGGAAGCCCGATCCTCGAGAGAAAAAACTGAGTGGCAATGCGGTGAAAATGGCATTGCACCGCTGATGCCGATACTGCTCCTTACTCTTATCCTTAACATGGTTGCGGCAGAGTGTATCTATGGCCTCTCAGCCAACGCACCATTCGAGAATGAACCGACCGACCGCCCTCTGGCCACCGACTCATTTCTCGCTTATCAATTATTAACTAACGCGGCTGCTCGCTCGCTCGAGTTCGGGGAGAAATGAATCACCATCCATTTACCGCGAAGTGTAATGCCAGCCGGAAGTAATCGAGACCTTGAGATATTCGAGGCTCCTATCACGAGAATAGTAGTAATTCGATATTCCACCGAATTACAAAAGTAAATCTAGTTCGTGTTTTCCAAGAAAAGGGATCTTTAAACTGATTCAGGTGCAACTGCGCAGTTTGCCTGATAGTTGTTTGCATGTCAATGTCGCGGAGGTATCTCGCAGCTTGCAGAATACATGACGCGAGTCTATCGGAGAAGAGAGAACCGACTGGGACAGAGAATGGAAAAGAGTGAAGAGAGACAAGCTTGGTAGAAGTAGAGACACAGAGTGCTTAGTAGAACGCGGATTTACAAGTGGTGCGGGGGGGGGGGGGGGGGGGGGGGGGGGCGCGCGTCTTTAAAGCGGAGGAGAGCAAGCGAAGCGGGCGTGTTTGCGGTTCCATGGCGGACGTGAAGCGAGATAACGCATTAAAATAGTACGGCAAGCCGCACGATAACACACGTATTTAGAATATCTGCCGGCAAGCGCGGCTTGCCGTTCCTCTCTTTGCGATATACTCTCTGCTTCTCTCACTTAACTCCAGCTCATTTCTACACATGCTGCTTTTACTGGCGGCATCGCTTTTATTTCGCACCTTCAAGAATTGCATTGCGATCCTCTCATTTATCATGATTCTTTCATGATAAGAAAGCCTGATTCTCCTCATCGACAAGTAATATTCTTCTTAATACTATTAGAGGAATTTTGTCGAGGCTCACCTAAACAACATGGCAGAGTGACTTCAGGGGGAAGATAGACGATGTCTGAACGCTATTTTGAAAGCATGCTGCTGCCAGTCCGTACCCTGGACGCTTTCAGCCTGAACTTCGAACAGCCACCTGGAATTAAGGAACGTTACGTAAGTGCTGCGAAATCTACCTTGAAAGTTTCGTGGAAATCGTTTCCTTCGATTCTCGTAAATTCTAGTATTCTTGAAGGTCACGATTTCTCAAACTTGAAAGGGTCTATTTTTTCATGGTTCGTTTATCAAAAGAAATCTGTATAAAAGGTTCGATCGAGTGTAAAGGATTCAAAGGGCAGAGATAGATTGGGAAGAGTTAGAGGGTAGTGAGTGTTTAGGATCGTGCGACAGTCGATCAGGAGAAGATAACTGTGAATCGGTGGATTCTGCGGCGAGAGAAGACGGTTCTCTGCCACGAATGCTCATCGGCGAAGCGTAATGAGATTAGCGGCAGCGCTTGGATCTGATGCTGAGGAATCGAATTTCATCGCGGTGGCGGTCAGCTCGGCGCTCACGAACGAAGCAGGGTGATAGAGGGTGATTTCACTATTCCTAGAGGCTGGCATACTAGCACGGACCAAGAAGAAGTCAGAGGACAGCTCCGAAGGAAGAGCTGGACTCCAGATATAGACTTGTCGTAGGTAATAGTTTGGTATCAGTGCGTAGTGGTAGCGTGCGAGCTGTAGGACCGGTAGGTTTGGTTTACTTCGAGTTCGCTGCAGCCAGCCGGTTAGCCACTTCTCTTCCTTCCAGTCCTCCACCTATCCTCTTTCCTTTTTTCTATCCCCGACATCAGTCTCCCAACTTTTTTAAACCCCCTTTTCTTCCCCCATTTCCTCCCTTTCAACTTCCACAAATACTACGCGTTACTGGTATCCAAGAACGATGAATTTAACGTATCTTCCAAATAACAGGCTTCCTGCATTAATATCAAAATCAGCGAAATCAAACACCTCGTCTTCACATCACCGCTTTGCCAGGGCTATAGAATCCTCCCCTCTCATCACCTCACTTCCGCTGAGGTATCAATTATGTGTACTCGAGCGTATTTTAGTTCTCCAAGTAATAAGAAACTCTGGATCAGCCGGAATCTCCATCAACATGGACAATCCGTCGATTATTATATTACTTGATTACGTAAGTCGTTTACAGTTCTATGGTTCTGGCTTGAAGTCGCAGAGGGAGTCTTGTGCTTGGAATTGTTCATGTTCCCGCATGGATCGTCGTCTCCCTTCCACGCGACTGGCACTGGCAGACATGCTGGCAGCAGCAGCAGCATCAGGATTTCCCGATGGTACCGCCGCTCGAGAAGGCATGCGTGTGTGCCCCGCACATACTTGGAATGGGTCCGTCCAAGTAGAAGATATCCGTCAGCTGTTGTATCGAGATGAAGAGAGTTCTGCGGGTGGTAGCTAATTCCAAAGTTTATTTCTTTTGGTTGTGACAGTGGGGCACAATAGAAAGGTAGTAGGATGAATTCTGTGAGTTGGGAGGCTGTATTCGAAGTGTATGTGGCCAGCCGGTCGACCCAGTCATTGGCCGATCGTACGATCTCCGCGTCATGGACCCAAAGACTCTTCTTGTCTCCCTCTCTTCTTTCTTCACTCGCCACTCTATCGTTTATCCCTGGTTATCGTGCATGCACGTTTTACACACGATGTCTATTTCACTCTGTTCGCTCCCTCTGTTTCTCCAATGTAGAGGGGCCTGTTGGGTCTCTTGGCTCATTCTACGCTGGGCCCGTCTCGTCTCGTCTCCCTCTTGGTCTTGTCGTCTTCGTCGTCGTCGTCGTCGTCGGTATCTCCTCATTGCAAAGTGCCGTAATATTCTCCGGCTTCGGAGTTATTTTGGTCGCGCTCTCGGCCAACCAGCTTGCCTCCTCGCCACATCAGAGGAGCCACAGCCAGCCAACCGACATTGCACCGCTTGTGTACATAGTACGTAGTACGTACTGCACTCTCCATCTCTGACCCTCTTTGTCCTCGCGCTTCTTCTTCTTCTTCTTCTTCTTCTTCTTCTTCTTCTCCTTCTGTTCCTTCCAGTGGCGCGCTTGTTCTTCGAGGAAGGCGCATTGTCTCCCGAGACCCTGCTGGAGTAACTGGATTTCCAGGCTAGCAAGGCAATCGCCCAACGATCCTACCGATCTTCCCACCTCGCCTTTGTCTCCTGTACCGCGCGCTTGCTTCTTTCCCATTGCGATCCACCCTTTTAACCTCTCTCTTTTTATTTTTATCACTTCACTTTACTGCAGGTATTTCGTCGCTTATATCGCTGATACTTTGAGAATTGTGCGGGTATAGCGTGTAATGTAAAATAAATTGTGTCGCGGGCAAAAGCATTTTGCAAAATGTGGCCAACAATGTGCTGAGTGGCCATGAGACAGGCATTCGGGGCATTAAATGGCGATGGAAAGAGACCTAGTGAACTCGCCAAGTATGTGTGTCGTTCCTCCATGCTTTCCAAAGAGTACTTCCGTTTGGCGCGCCGGTTCACGGCGTTGTACGATCGTTAAACACACACGGGCCTTGTTAACGCCGAAGTAAATGTCAAATAAAAGTTTACGCCATCGCTGGAGTCAGGGCCCCACCAGGTAGTCGTAAAGTTGGACTTATATTTTGTAGCTTCTTAATATTAGTCCCACTTTGACGGCGACCAAGTAGCACGAGCGTAAATCATTGTCGAAACGAGGGTCCATTACACTTTTTGGAATTCTCTCTGTGTCATCAACATTACTTCTTTCATGTTGAAGTAAGAGAGACACGTAAGAAAGAAATTTGTCAACGAGATTGTCATTAAGTTCTCGTGGGTGGTTTGAGTTCTAAAGATACCGGTGTCTCGAAGAAGTTGATCTGGTCGCGAATAATGACTAACGACTAATGCTGCGACATAAGTAAGCATTAAGTAATGAGTGCCACTCACACTTCTCAATTGAATGAGGAACACAGCAGTGGTCGTACATTGGTATAGAATGCTCGCTTGTGATTATGAGGGCTGGCGGCAAGCCCGTCTCGCTTGATCACGATGTTCCTTTCATTCAGTCTCCGATTAACGATCTGCAGATGCATTTAACCAGTCTAAAAGCAGCCACGTTATAAGACTCACCGAGCCTTCTCTCTTTCAGCGTAACGTCTGTTAAGAATGATGCCGCAAATCACTTCCAAATGTCTGCTTTTCCGCGTGAGCATCATCAAGAAATCTCAACGATATTATGAAAGACTTTTTTGAAAACCAAGCAAGAAACAATCACTATGTCTGTGCAATGATTGGAATTAATGGTAGACAAAGTCTTAATGGAAGAATCCAGTGTGAAAAGGCAGTGTTAGAGCGGCAGTTCTTTATGCTATTCTCACGAAATTGGCAGTAATCCGAGCGGTGTGTTCGTTGAAGGTAATCGTCCGAGTAAGTCGTGTTGAAGAGGAGAGCACGTGCGACCCCGAGATGCTTAGATCATCCCCAATTTTACTAATATCTGCCGAATGGATCACAGGCACAGGTCAATCGGGTAATTCTAGCACTCCGTCAAGCGGGCGCGGCTAATTATGGCCATTAAGCACGGAATACTCGACTTGATTGATTAATTAGAAAGCACGTTTTTTGTGTCCGGCCACCGAGGGCGTCCGTCTCAACGATTGCTCTTAGGCTCGAGCCTTAATTCCACTCGTCTCTGATTGTACTTGATCGGCGTCGCGAACTCTAGCAAACTGTCATCCCTGAAATACCTTAAAACCCGATTCGCTGCTAAATAGAATTAGAAGCAATCAAGAACGACGTAACAAACGTAAAATAATTGGCTTCGTTAAAAGTCGAGTCTCGCTCGGCGTTTTTCTCTGTTGGTTCTGTCTCTCGTTATACGGTCATTCCTCCAGAAGGCTTACGAACGAACGATAGGCCAGCATTGTTCGCTCGTCGACAATACGGGCATCTCTCCTGGACAATGTTTATCGGTGCTGACCTTTGACCGCGTGGACGCAGCGGTGAATTTTATTTTCTCGCCTTTCTCGGATTACGGGAACGACGACGAGGACGACGACGACGATGGCTAGCTTGGTTGCCGGGGCTGTGATGCGTGCCAGTACAAATAGTATGTACATGAGAAATGTCACGATGATCGCCGCTTACGTTGCCCGCTTATGTCACCAGCATTATTCGCCTGTGTTCGCAACCGAACGATATCACCGGTAATGCTAATCGGATCAAACGTAAACAAGGCATAAATAATACGCGCGCCGCGCATGAAAGCGGTAGTCGACGGTGAAAATTGCATTAGCGCTCGGAACCTCTCAACCTTTTCGCGAATAGAATAGATCATCCTTTCCTCTTGCTGATTTCTTTGGCAACAGTTTAAACAGAGTTTGATTGAGCTCTGAACTTGCTATAAAATGACGCATCGTTCGATTTTGCCGGTGCTAATTTCGCGAGACGATGAAACTACTATTCCGATTCGACGGTAGGCGATTCAAGTTTGGAATGTTTTCTCGCGTCACGTTCACGATTCTTCGAGGAGCGTGCGAGCGCGCCCCGCGCGGCCTCCCAGCCAACAGCACTTCTCTCTCACCAGATACAGACGGCGATAACACGCGCAGCCTTTAATGAAATTCCGGACTTGGCGATTTTCTGTCGCACAAAAAGGCAGCCGCCGTCGCCGCCGTCGCCGCCACTGCCAGCTTCGAGGAGCGAGACGAGGAAAGACAGGGAAGGCAGAGAAGCAGCAGCCGCAGTACGGTGACTCAGCGAACTGGCAGCGAATCGCATAACTGTACATCGCCGCCACGTGTGAATCCAATGAAAAATCGGCTTGATCCGCGAGAGCCAAACGCAACAAAGTAACGTAAACAAGTATCGTTCTAATTACAAGAAAAGATCGACTCTTCATTGGGTTCTGATGAAAAGCACGTGAAATTTCGTCAAGTTGCCATGATACTTGACAGGAAAAGTCTAGTGGAAATGTTTGGTACGAAGTCTCTTATCTTTGCTCTCTCGGCGAGAGCAAACTCTACGCTTCGGGTAAGAGAGCTCGCTTGCGAGGATCGTAGCACGAACGTCACTGATTTTAATATCATAACGTGCGTGGAGATTCGACTGACTATGCGACGAAAATATTCGCTGATGATTTCTGGCAGCCAACGAATGCTCAAGTTCCGTTTCGACGAGATTCTCCGCTCGCGTGTATCGTTGATAAGGAATGACGATGCACTTCGTTATTTCACAACTTCCATTGCGGACATTGTCCACGATGTATGCTTCCGAATTCCATATTAGTTTGACTTGTTCCCAAGATGATTTTTAATCGAAGATGTAATATAGGTTTCTTTTATTATTGCGAGATCGAAGTCCGTCGCTTCTGTCATCTGGTTGAATGGCAGATGGTAGTCAGAGACGATCGGCGAGTAATGGGAAAGAAGAATCGGGGTCTCTGGCTAGACGACACGTAGGAATTTTCGTCGGAGGAATTTCCTCGTAGTCCTGGCTCATGGCCAATTGCACTCCATCCTGGAGAGCAGTCCGTGCGCTCTGCGGTGCACATGTTTGAGAATCGGCCCGGTGAAATCTTCCGGTGAAAATCTCACGGTGACATTCCGATCGAATCAGCTCGAATCGTAGCGCGCCCGGAAGTACGGCGGATCGGAACGAGTGGGAACGAACCACTTTTTAACATGGCTGCAAAATTGCCAAGCTGTTGCAAGGAAATTGGGCGGGCTCGACTAACTATGACAGCACTTCCTGATCGAGGAAGGTTCTTTGAAATGCAATGGATTGAAGTATCGGAAGAGTTGGTGTAATAGGGACGGGTGTGAGCGTGCCTTAAGCACGGCGATATCGCGCGGTGGGAAGAAAGATCACGGCTCTGCACGGAGATTAAGCGAGATAGGTGCCAGAGCGAGAGACAGAGGCAGAGAAGATAGTATAGTTGAAGGGAGCGAGAGAAAGAGAAGGCGTGCGAGAGTTAAGGAGAAAGAGGGAAGAAAGGAGAGAATGAAAGACAGTGGGGAGTGTTTGCAAGGGGCGCACACGGTTCTCTGTTACCTGGGACTCGTGGCCGTGTCCAGCATGGTAATCCAATCCCGTGGATGTTGGGCTACCTCGTCATCATCCAGGGATCTCTCTTCCTCTCGAACACTCTCTGACTTGGTGCTTGCTCGTTGCTCGCTCGTTCGCTTCCTCGCTCCGGCTGTCCGTCTGTTTTTCTCACTAGGGCTGCGTGTGTCGCTCGGCGTGCGACACACTCGGAAGAGGCGAGCCGAGAAAAAACTTCTCTCGGGTATATATGTGCCTCTGTGAATGAGCGCACGTACGCTAGCGGTGGAAGACAGGTGTGAGAGCGAGTAGGTGTACCGGGCACTCGAGCTGTCTTGCCCTTTCTCTCTCGCTCTGCTCGATCTTCTTCTCGCCTCTTCGACTCAAATCACTCACTGAGCGCTGCGTGCGCGAGAGGGAACGCGGAAGAGGGACGCCTTTACTCCTCGGCGAACGCGACGACGCACTTCGCGCTCAGGCCGATCGAACCTGAGATCGATTGGCTTCGATTACCAACGGGAATGGAAACGGGAGCACCACTGAGAATACGCGGGAGAACTGACCGGCTGCGATTGCTTGGACGGGCGCCGACTGTCGAGCTCGCATGCCACCGAGAGCGCGCCAAACCAGCCAACACGACTTCCCGTGCTGTACCGTGGCGTGTCGTGTGTCGTGTCGTGCTTCGCTGCCAATTGCTAGCTGCTACCTCGAGATGAACCGCGCGCGAGCAGAGGCCGCAACGTACTGAGTGGAGGCGCCAGTTCGAGCTATGTTAGTGCCCACCGTTGCCACGAGAGCGGCGCTCGTTGCGCGGCGCTTCAGTCGTTCCTGCATCGTCGCTCTTGGATGGCGTCTGTCAAGAATTTCCCTTTGGTTTTCCTGAGGTTTCCCGTTTCCTTAACCTTCGTTCTGATTGCCCTGCCATCCAAGAAGTACTGCCGAGATCCGGTGAGTTTGAGACACAATAATCAAACTGTACTTCCGATGGCCAACACGTTAATCCGTGCCTCCAAAGTACGTCTTGCTTTCGCGCCAATTGTCGCACTCGTAAACTTTGAATTCGTCCACCCCACTTTCTCTCCGCGAGCTTTATCGGGTGTTCCTGCAATTTCGGAAGATACTCTTCTCGCTATCGCAACACTAGCAGCGTGTATTGTCCCCCGGGCATGAATTCAGACCACGTATTTCGTAATTCTGTCAGAATCAGAACTGCCGCGTGCCTGTCTTTGCGTGAATCAAGCCTGTCGCCATCTTGAACATATTTACATACATATGTGTCGTGTGCTTTGCATTCCTCGCATTATGGACATTGTACCTTCATTGATTTCTGTCAATATTGTTACGTTAGCTAATTGTTCGAGAACTCCTACGATATTAGTACTGCATATGCTTGTTACACCTGGTTCGACAGGTGTTGTTTATTATTTGTGTACTATTGCTTCGACCTACAATGTTATGCTTACGATTGAGGTTACTGATTGAAATTGATTTTATTCCAGGGACAGTCTTCGATCAAAGGCAGAAGGTATCGAGGGTATCAGTGTGGCTCGACAATCCGTGATACTATTTTTGGAAAGGCAAAACTTGCGGCTTTATCGGCAACCAACATGCTGCTATCGCTGTGCGTGCCTTTTACTCCTTGCAATTGATTTACTTTACTACCCAAGATAGAAAACAGGATATTCGATATCACAATTAATGAAACATCGCCAGAACTGTCAGGATTTCCAGGTTGACGTCTTGAAAATAACTCGTATTAGCTTAGGAACCGGTGCCCCGATATTTTTTCTAAGAAAGCCGAGCCGTCCGAAAGTCCCCAGGTGGTATTTTAAGCTCTGCCGTCAGAAATGCAATGGTATGAGTGCACTCGTGTACACATTCGTGCTCATTACGCGCAGTCGAGAGAAATAACGTGCTCTGCCTCACTCTGTGTACCACTGGCACGTACACTCAACTTGCAAATCATTCTCTTCCAGTAAAAATATGGTCGTCAGAGATTTCGACTTACGTTTAGTCCCGTTCACTTTGGTACGCGTTAAATATCGATGTATTAAGAGAAGAATCTCTTCGATATACCAATATGAAGATATTCTCTGAATCAGGAATTACTCATTTGAGCCACTGAATGCTCTCGATCAGGCCGAACCAAGCTGAGAATGTCATTTGCACTCTAATTGTTTGCAAATCCGTACTCTGCCGCGTGTAATCTTATTTACAAGTCGAAGTTAAGCGGCCTAACAGTATTTGCTTAGTTGCTTTCCTCCCTCCACGACTCCGGAACGCGTTCCTCTCATACAAGTGGCGTAAGCCAACCAGGATTCTCTTGATGCATCAGATAGCATAGAGGCTCTAGTTTTCCAAAGCAATGAATTACAGACTTCGGCGACTTTTTCACGGATTCAGTGAATGCAAGAAATAGAATCAGCAATTATTGTGCCTCTCGCTAATTTGTATTGACTGGCACTGAGGTATACCGGTGTAAATACATCGGTAAACACTAGTGTATATATACACTGGGAACTCACGTGCTTGAAACATTTCGCGTAAACGCCCGTGATAATCTCGAGCTTCTAGTTTCTTTCTTTTTTTTTTTGAGGAGCATCATTCCATCACGTCGTCGAATGTTCAAACAAAACTTAGGAAGTCATTTCAATAATCTTCCAATATTCTAATTTAAATTTATTCATTTTACAGTTGTTGGAGTGTAAGTGTATGGTGCTTGATAAAATGAGCAGTGCTCAGAGTGGAAGTGCAATGATGTGTGTGGGGTTGATGGAGCGGAGATGGTTTGGTGTTGTACCCTGTTGGAGAGAGGAGGAGGAGGAGGGGAGCGGTGGATGGATGGGTAGCGATAGTCGAGGAATGCAGGGGAAACTGTGAGTAGAGAACGAAATAAGAAATCTCAATTTAGTAGAGAGTGTGCGCCGGTGTGTACACAAGCACAGTTAGCAACAGTGACGTTGCGAGCGACGCGCGGGAGCGCCGATTGGCTGGCTAACAGCCGGCTATCTTATCGCTTTTTCTGTGAGTGTCAACAGACTCTCGACACTCGTCATGTACAATGTGGCTAATACATGTAGCGTGTAACTCATCTTCGTACACACGGTATATCGGATATCAGAGCGGCGGCAGCGGCGGAACACTCTGCTGCTGCTGCTGCTGCTGCTGCCGTCGCCGCCGCCGCCGCCGCCGCCATCGGGATCGACGACTTTTTTTCTCTCTCATCTGCCCCTCCCTGCCCTCTGTCGCGCGGACCAAAGTAATTGCGATCGGTTGCCTGGCAGATTAGTCGGGTCTATTAATAACCGAAGCGTGTACATGCACTGTATGAGGCAAGCGGTCGCGCGCGCGCGCACGCACGCACGCGAGAAAGAGATGCTGAACTTATCGAAGTAGAACGATTGACGATTCGACGAACGGTCGGCTTTCCGCGAAATCCGCGACAACAGACCCCGCGCCGGCTTCCAGTCTCTCGAGCATTGCCTCCTTATCGCACTCGCTCGCGGGATCTCTTATCTCCTGAGGCAGCAAGCCACCAGCCTCGCGCCTATATGTATTCCAGAGACTCGCTCTGCCCTCTTCCCCCGCGCGCGCGCGCCCTCGTCAGACACGTGGGAAGATTTTTCGGTCCACCACGTCACTTTATGTAACCGGTGTACATTGGATTCGAAAACACTGCAATGAACAACCGCCTTTACACGTAATCGCTTCTGCCAATAATGCGCGTCGGTACGCTTTTGATACCGGCAAGTAGACCGCCGCACCATGTCAAATTACTCGCCGATCATTTCCTACTGGTTTCAATCTAACCGAAATCATTCAGCTTCCGTTCTAGTCTATTCTTAACCAATGTGTGTATGTGTATATATATATATATATATATATATATATATATATATATATATATGTGTGTGACATGAAAATTGCGATACTTGATATAGCGATTGGCGATCAACGATCATAGGCGTACCGGGTTTATTTCGGTCTCGCTCCTAAGCGCGCATATCTTATGTAAAGTAACCGCATGTGCGTGGACAACAACTCGTTTGTGCCGCAGGTGCGAACTTTATGGAGCTCGATCACGATCTTCTGCAGAGCTTTCCATTGGCGGAAAGTTTCCTGAGTACACGAGGCGCGCGTGACCCGTGCAAATTTTCCCTTTGACCTCGAGCTTCTAGTTTGTCAGCGCGATTTGCATGCGATCTTTCTTATTTCTTTAAGAGGGGAGGATCATCCTGCTGTGCTTATTTACGGCTGGCACTCTCACGTTTTCACGGTTTCACCGGCGCGGTGACTAACACCCTCCGGCCGATTAACATTGCCGCGTGCCTTCTCCTATCGGACTTTTTCTCCCGCTAGACACATTGTTCTACGACGGATGAAGATAATTCCGAGTCTATAAATAGAGTAGCACACAGCGAGGCTGACTGAAGGAGCGGCTAATAAAAGTGGGTATTAGATAGCGCGCGGCACTTGGCGTGTCAGGCCGAAATAGTACGCTACCGCCTGCGACAGTCACTCTATTTCACGGCACAAAACCATTGTTCGTCTTACAAGAACAGTTAAATGAAAATACGCGGATGAAATGATATGTCCGTTGTCATATTAGACATACGCGTCAATGTGAATCTGAGATTGTAAATGAACATGGTAGAGTGCCGGCTTGATTGACGGCCTGGACAGATTGATGCGTAATTTCGGCACTCGTGCTCGGACTGGCTCGCAACATTGACGCCGAACGAGCCAGCAGCAGTCTCGTGTTCTCAAGGGGATGTTCGGATATGCCATTTGAAAATTGCGGCGCCGCTTGCAACCTGTACAAACAATCGGCCATTACGCACCGTTATACGATAATCGTGCTTGACGTCAAATATTAAATGATTTCGCTGCGTGAATCAGGCTGCTTAAATTGTCCGGCTTGATTGGATGATGGCCGCTCCTCTAAGTTGGCCGACAACCACTTCAACGTAAATAAGATGGTACCCTATTCTCCATAGAGGAGTCGCCTCGTTATACAGGGTGTACTGTTCATCATTCGTTTCGAGACTATCCAATTTTTAGAATGAATTTTTATAAGAAAAATCATTCTACCAATAGCTATTTAGCAGCTCGACTTTGTACGTTTGAAGCAGACAGAGGGAGCAACAAAGTACGTCGATAAATTGTACGTGTTAGATAACGCTGAAAGTATGTAGACGGCAGGGACAGCGAGAATTTAATTAATTCCTAGCTAATTATAATTTATTGGTAAGGCCTGTTGGTGCGTTATCTTCGCGACGCATTGTCCACGCATGTGGACAGTGGGTGGAGAGAAGCCGGGAGGAAGGCATTGCACTTGCGTGCGAGGATAACGACTGCAAATAATTCGTGATACGTCTGTGTTCATTGAGTGCCGCAGCCACTTCTGGATGGACAGATTCACTTCTTTATTTTTCGTTCCAACAATACGTGCCATGGAAAGTTAACATTTATAATTACAAAGTCTTCTTTCACGCGCGATTTCTAAGTATTATCGCGTCCAGCAACGTCGAATTACAATTTCATCATTTAAAGGGATTATTTCCTAATTTTTCGGGTACAATATCGGTACAGAGAGAATCCATGATTGATTTATTGACAATCATTGGTTTGTAACAGAGAACTCAGCGAGAATGAACGCCATAAAATTGACTAGAGTCTTACGTAGAAACAAAAGCACGAGCCTTCTCGATTATCTAAGCTAATGGATGGAATAAAAAGAACCTGCGATTGCGTCCTGATTGTATTATAAATAATAGTTTAAAGCACCTGCGTGGGCTATTCCTTGTACGTATGGCTTTGGTACATTGCTACACTTCTACTGGAATAGTATTACTAGTCGATGAAATCGGAGGTTACTGCGATTGTCACTGTGAATCTGCTGACTTAAGAAAGCACGCACCTTTTAACGATTCGAGTGTAGATCAGAATAGATTGGGGTACTGAGACAGCTTTGAGAGTGGAAAGAACACTTGGAGTCTGATGGCCCTACCTCTTTCAAGTAGTTTACCCGTATCACATCAATTGCATCCTCCGCAGTAACTCGTTCTCTTAAGTAACGACGCCTCTAGCGCGCTCCTTTTGCCAATCCAGGCAGTGAAAACTCTCCCCAATAACTTCTGCCCACTGCATAAAATAACACTTCACCGAAACAAACATACACTAGATCCATTTGCACCATGCACACAGAGAGAATTCCCTCAATAATACTGCGAGATTGACCATTTCAAAAGTAAGTACACCACACACTGCCTTTTATTCCAAACGTGCAGAGGGGTAGTAGATCAAAGGGATTGTAGCATCCCATCCATCCAATTCTTCGCTGGATTGAGCAGCCCTCTTTTGAGAATTCAGTACTGTTGTACTGTGTCTCGGACTACTCGGTGCAGACCGACAAGTCATTTGAATTATAGCTGGTGCGGCAGATTGAAGAGTTTTAGGTCCGTTTTGAGAGAAATAAGAATCACTTCCAAAGATCCAGTTGTTACGTAATAGAAAGACATTCTTATTACTTGGCTGTGGGATTTCTGGTTGGGGATCCTGCTCGCAAAGTTTTTCTACACAAGGGCAGGAATTGCTGGAAGATCTCCAGCTTTCCATGCAGGAAGATCTCAGAGCGCAAGAATTCTTCGTCCCTTTGCAAGGACTATTGTCAGCGATTGCTTCTAGTTGACCATTCACCCTTGACACTTTTTGATCCAATTGGTCGGAACTTGCGAAACGTAAACGTTTCGGGGATTCGCTCGAACACCTCATAAAGGTTGATCGCACCAGAGATTTATTTTTCAAGGAACTTCGAGGTATTAAAGGATCGGTAGTGCTGTTACGCTTGTGACCATTTCGACGATTGGTTCGTTCTTTGTTTCTCTCGCGACGAAGAATCGGATCCTCTCCGATCAACCAATAAGTCAATCGTTCGCCTTTGCCTTTCATTGATATTAAACCACGCTCAGCCAGCGTGAAACCACCCACCTGGTCCAATAGATTTTTCGTCTCTCCACTGCAGTGGATTTTTAACGCTGGGTAAAAGAAAATAAAGTGACACTTAGAACTTTGAAGAGTGATTTCGCTGATGGAGTGTTATAAGAAGTACACTCACGTGATCCTGTTGATTCCATTCGACTGGCAGTATTGACTGTATCACCGAAAAGACAATATCGAGGCATTTTTAGTCCAACCACGCCAGCACACACTGGACCTTCGAATAAAAGTTAACATTGGTATTTGTTATACAAAAGAAATATTTTCCTATTTATTATTAAGAAAGTATTATACCGGAATGAAGTCCAATACGTAGTTGTAGCTTATCGAGTGGCCTATGCCGAATAGTGAATTGTTTTATGGCATCCAGAAGACAAAGGGACATGCTGGCTATTTCACCAGCATGTTGAATTCCATTTCGAATTGGTAATCCACTTACCTGAGGAAAAGAATTAATTTTAATGAAATTATATTTAATAAATATATTAATTGACAGCATTTAATTACTTACGACCATATACGCGTCACCAATTGTCTCCACTTTGTAGACATCGTAATTTTCTATTGTAGAATCGAAGCACGTATATAAATCATTTAGAAAATTAACCACCTAAAGAGGAAAAAGAATTTTCATTTATAAAGTTTTACATAATAATATTATAAAGTTTTCCTGCCAATTTACTTGTAAGGGTGTACTCTCGGCTGACATGGAAGTGAAGCCGACAATATCACTGAAGTAGATGGTTACGCAATCGAAACTTTCAGCCTCAACTTTGTGGCCGCGCTTTAATTGTTCGGCCACATAACGCGGTAGCATTTCATACAGCAAAGCATCTAGAATTTAAGACAAATATATTTGATATACATATTGTTACATATTTTTAATTAATAGTAAAATAGAGGACCTGTCTTCTTTTTCTCTTCGGTCAGTTGATCTGTTCGTTCATCGACCAGGGCTTCCAAATTATTTGCATACTTTTCCATCATTGCCATCATATTATCGAATATATTTGGCCTCCTATGATCAGATATATAATCAATTATTGTGTTCATTATATTAATTATGGATGAACTTACATGCCCTTTCTCAGAGGTCTCAATTTATTTCTAACGATTTTAAAATCCGGACGACACTCGGGATCTTCGGACCAGCATTCTAATAGACAGTCTCGTACGAAATCGAAGGTGTTTTCCAACTGGTCGAGAGATGGCCTAAAATCATTTACCATCAGTTAGAATATTATAAATAATTTTTATTAAATATTCTATGGTGAATACCTGAAAGGTGGGATTTCGGGATCTTTAGCTATTATTTTCTTCAATATTTGTGGATCAGATAATTCTGTGATTCCAAAGGGACCGTGGCGTCCTTGTAGTTCGTAGAGAACTATTGCAAAGGAATACACATCGCCCCTTTGATAGTCACGGACATTCGGTTCCCCAACTCTTACAGATCGTAATAGTTCCGGTGCTCGATATAAGAGTGCTGGTTTCCAAAAATGTGAAATTTAATAAATAAATTATTGTATATTCTTCTATAAACCTTTTACTATCTTTTCACGAAGAATTGATCAACGTACCATGGTATTTCTTCATGACATCGGCCGGTTCGCATTCGGCATCGCGTTTGAATTCATGTAATCCAAAATCCGAAAGTTTTACCACCCAACGTGAATCTACCAGGCAATTCGAGGTGCTAAGCGAGCCATGAAATTTTATAACAGACTCGTGAAGGTAGATCATCCCCTACAAAATGAATCGAAAGTGGTTTCTTGTTGTACTTCACTCAAGTGCGAAGTATAATAAAACTTCTTTCTGCGCGCTCGTATATATTCGCTTTTTCTTTCGTCTAAGATAAATAAAGAGGGATAACTTACTCTGATAATATCACCGACCAGCGATGCCATGAACATATTGTCCAGTTTCATGTCCTCGTTTTCCAAGATGTCCTGCGTGAGCAAAAATCGTGAGAAAAATAAGAAAAGCGTGCCGATCGATAGTAAATATTTATTCCAGTTGACTGGGCACCTTAAGGCTCCCTCGAGCACAATACTCGACGACGATGCAGATATTCGGTGGATCGGTGCAAGCTCCGATAAACGCATTCAAGTTGTCATGTCGCAAATCCCGCATCTGTGGAACATTTCCTCGATATCAGTAGTTTCCCAATAGTAACGATATCTTCGTTGAATTGAACCCCGGTGTATTACCATTTTGAGTTCTTTCTTCATCTCGCGGGTGATCTCAATCGACTTCTTTCGGACCTTCTTTACAGCGAAGATACGTCCTTTGTACACTCCAATTTGCGTGTAAATCATGGAATAACGGAAATCGGCGTCCGGGTTTGAGCTCAACGAGACTTGGCTGGTTCTGACAATTGGCTGAGTCGTCGGGCCCGTCTATACAGCATAAGTATTCCATTTCATTTCTTGTTCCCCTTTCTATTCGTTCGCGAATACCTTCGAGTATTCCGTATATTCTCGGACCGCGATTACCCTATTCCGTAGTGCATATTAAACTGGCATCGTGGTAGAAGGAAGAGTTCGATTGGAAGGAGGTCGCGTACACGTACTCTCCTTCAAGTTTTCTTAGCGAGAAATATATGTATAACGAGAAGCAGGGTGTCTTTCTCCGGTTAGGATTGAAAGTCCATCGGAAGTTGGAAGGTTGGAAAGCGAAGGAACGGCGATTTGGTAAAATCGATCGAGGATCGGCTCTTCACGGAAATAAGCAAGCGGAAGGATGCGAGTGGAGGGAAGTATGTTGACTGGAAGTAGACGCGAGCGAAGCAGTTACCTTGGAATTGCATTTGGCGGGCGCCTCGTTGGCTCCAGACTCGTCTCTTTGCTCCTTGATCTGGATATCTTTGTAGTTCACCTTCCATAGCAGTGAGTCCAGCTCTTGCTCGTATTTCCAGTTCCTGTAGAGAACGAGCATTGCCGCGGCAATAATCAGCAGGAATCCACCAACTATGCCACCCACGATTTCACCAGTGTGAGCTGTCAAATTAGAAATTAGAATAAGTGCCCTGCCATAAGAGCCATCCTGTCGCGCTCGTTTATCCAACCCTCCAAATAATAAATAAGAGGGTGGTTTCAAAGTGTTCTCTACCAATGGGAAAAATTTGATAAATCATTCTTTTGATTGAACCTCGATCGATTATTTAGAGTGGCTAGGTTTACGTGACCCGTCACTCGAATATAATACCATGAAGCCCGATTTTAGTGGTCGCGGATAATATCGTGTGTCAATAACAGAGAGTAGAATTCACAGGTACGAGAGCGGCTATTGGCGGCCCTTCGCTCGCTCTCAGTCCTATATTTAAAGAGCGAGGTACAAGTACAGGCAATAATTATTGCGTAAGGTCCGAATCAGGAATGAAATAAATATCGGTGCCGAGGGGGAGGAGTCGTTCTCCGGGTGTTGCCGATTTACATATGGAAATTTGTCGCTCGAGAATGCTTGGGGAACTTTATGATGCATTTTCGGTCGCGATGCTCTCACGCCTTAGAGTGGCCTTTGGGAGAAAGCTGAGCAATGCTAATTTAAACTTCCAAGTGACCAAACATTGGTCCTACGTGGGTTTTCGTAAAATGTAACTACTTCCATATTGTAATTTTCAAGAACACCTTTGTGTGTCAGTTACATTGATAAATCATTTTTCAATATCACCCTTGATATATTGGATTGATCGTAGCTGTCTGCGATAGAATGATGGTAGAATTTAATACCTACATGTACACTTTTCACCGTGATAGCCGCAATAAGGTTCGGCGATCGGTGGACCTTCGCCAACCCACACGATATCCCTCGTTAGTAGGAGTTTCTGCACAACAATTTATGGGATCCTTTGATTTCTTTATGTATTCCGTGCGTGAGAAATCTTTTCAGACATTTTCTTTTACAATTTGCATGCCAGTCTGACTGTACAAAAGTGTATTCTGTAATCTGGGAGCACTTACAGGTAGATTGGTGCCTTCCTCTTTTCCCACGAAGTAAGCTATTGGGTATAAACCGTGTCCTCGAGGAGGGCGTTGATCCAATGCGATCAGGGTGTAATTACCTTCTGCATCACCGTTCTCATCCATGTATACCATGTATCTAATTCGAAAGTATTTGTTAGGTATTTGTTTAATTAATTGTCAAAATTATACACTAATTATTATCTCTTCTTACCCCATCGCACTTTGATAATTCACACCATAGAGCGTCGATACGATATCCCTTCCACTATTTGGATCTTTCCCTTCATCGAGGGTTTGCAGAAGCGCCCTTTCATAGAGATGTACCGCGTCGTAAAGGTAGGCCGTCTCCGGCACGATCTGCCTTATAACAGCACAGGCCAATCACGTTCACAAGTAGAAGAATTTCCAAACGCTAATAAAAATTGTACTACTCGAAATAAATGTATGCCGGGAATTAGCATTCCCTTCTAATAGTCACCTGAACGACTCCACCAATATTAGCGAGAGGATTGGTGAAACTGAAGGGTGGTTTTTCTCTGTATTCATTGACTCGTCGGGTGAAATTCTTCGAGTAAATCGGAGCGGAAGCTACGATGCTGAAGTAACTGCGGTAAGCTTTGAGTATCGAAGAGTTCGTCTTGGTCTGCCAAAGACCACGGAAGTACTTGTCCGGCCTCCGTTCGTCGTATTGCTCGATATCCACGCCGACCACCCAATATTCCCCTGCGACATACAACCCTACTATGCTACTCTTTCCTCTGGAATTCCAGATGCGACAGATCCACCAAAAAGTATGCCATAACTATGCGGTGCGGGTAGATTCGAGCTCAGATCAGAGTTAGATGGAATATCTTCGATGAAACATAGTTCATTTGAAAAGAATCTTCCAATTCAAAGTTACAAGAGTTTTCCCACCAATTGGTATATAAATTGTTAATTCGGATAATTGTAGATCGAAAAGGGTTAATTGCAGGTGATATGCGCAAGGATGATACACTACAAGGGTGCATATACGCTCACCACTTTCAGGAGTATATGTACCTGATGATTTTACAGCAGATTTATACCTTTTTCCAATAATTTCTTCTCATCGAGAGCCATCAGTAGACCCATGTGTTCATAGTAGTTCCCTAGAATCACGTAAACTGAAACAGACATTCATGCCAACGTACAATTACCGACGCTGGAATAGCCCAGTAAATTCCTTTGAAAAAGACCAATTAGAATGGGTATAAATAGAGTGTGTTTTTAATGGCTCGGCTAACAAGGTTTATATCTATTCACGGCAGCGCGTTGATGCCTCCGGTACATTGTAATATGCGGGTTATCATGTATCGACCGTACAACGTTCTTTAGTATTAGTGAAAGCACTGACAATGCGGGTCTTTTGTTATCGAAATGGACTCTTTTTTCCAGGTTGTATAATCTATGTGATTAAAAAGTGAATTTACTATCATTAACTGTAACACGATCGAGTATATTTTTATCACTTAAAATTAATGGGATACAAAACATCATTAAACCATAACTGACTAGTTTGATTGAACTCTGCGAAGGAATGGCAGTGTAGGTTAGATACCTGTTGCATGTAACGGGATATTACTCACTTCTCGTCTCTTCGTAAGTATCCTTCACATGCTGGTGGAAAGGATTGGTCATGTGTGTGACGTGGTAGGGCTCATCCCAGCATCGAAGGTAATTCACGGTTACACCTGCCGCCTCGAATGACGAGAGGATGGTCGAGGCGATGGTCGACATCTTATTAAACTCGAAGAGCGTCGAATTCATGTACATAAATGTCACCTGGCAGGGATCAGTATCAAAGATATCGGTGATCGGTGCTGGTGGTCGCGTAATTTTCGGTATTCATTTAGTCTTCTGGGCAATTAGTCAAAGGTGGGAGGGAAGACGGAATGTCAGGTTTACTTACTTTCGTCCAGTTGAACGCCATTAATACAGCAACGACGGATTTCGAAATCTGCGTGTCGGGTGGTCTCGTTCTTGCAAACGTGGGAAACTCCTTCTTGTCCGAGGTCTCGCGATGTGTGCAGAACTAGAAAGCAAAAGGAAAGAGGGAACGAATAGGCCAAGAGACTAGCTTGATTTCCCCGCCGTCTTCCTGTCTCTTCAGGGTCGCACGCGCGAATGTATATGTACTTGTGTATATCAGGCCAATGGTGTTTAGCATAACATTGCGATGGCCTGAAATTTCGCTGTAGTGGCTACGATAAAGCCTACCTAGTTGTAGACTGCACGAAGAGATAAATGGCCGCTCGTATACCAAGCGTAAACTAGTTTCAGATTTGCATCGGCTTTCTGGGTTGCTCTATTACTAGATAGGCAAGCATTACAGCAAGCAAACCACTCGCCATATAACTATTAGTAACACCTATGTTCAATACGGACCACCCAAAACTTTCAACAGCCACGTGCCAAGTAATTAGCTATCGCATAATCAGATTTCGAGCGACACCTTCATGACAAATTCAGTGGCATCGTGCTATCCTGACTAGAGTATAAAAAGACCTGAGACGAATGTCAAGTGGACTTGCCAGACAAAGGAGGAAATTTCGGCAGTTTTTTTTTATGGGCTAGTAATTCCGGTCCCAGTGGCACGAGTCGGTCTAAAAGTGTTCGCGTCGCGCGTTTAAGTGATCGTAAAACAGTTGGCGAGTGGAATCGTATATCTATGCCGACAATGTCGTCCGATTCTTGGAAGAAGTTCTTCAATGACGCGGTTAAGCCATTCGACAAGAGTAATTGTAATGGCTTTTGCCCTTCTTCTTCTCTCTTAAGACTATTGTCTACCGAATTTCTAGAGCACTTAATTACCAAGACCAATGAAAGTTCCAGTTTGGAATTCGGGGAAGTCATTCGCGCGATTTAGGAGCTCGTTTTGTAGATTGGTCGATCAATCGGGATTAAGAAAGGAATCCTGTGGGATTCATTTATCTTGACTTTGACCGAGATGGCCAAGCGAGATGAACCATCCGTGTCGAGGACCCCGAACGCTCGTAACTATGGTGTCGTAACTATACTCGTAACCTCAGCCGAGCTGGTTCATTCGTATTCCTCGATCGCGCGCGAATAATTTATTTCCTTGCTCTCGACCCGTAGCTTAAAACGCACATTGCACCGCCAGATCACGTCGGAATGAGTGAGAAACGATCGAGTATGGTAGTTTGGTGATCGTGCCTTTTCTTGGGAGAAGCTCGTGCGGTTCACGCATCTGGCAAGTGTCGTTTGCCAGACTATTGAATCGAGTGTCAGACTGACCGATTGAAAGTTCACTTTCGATATCTATTTTAAAATGGCAAGTTTGGTCAAAAGACTCACGTAAGATATCATAGGAATATTGAAAGCAGCAGCCATTCTTCCTTCGTGGACGCACGTTTCTTGTGGGCCAATATAAGCACTGACATTTTTGGTCCAGAGGTCAGCAGTCATCAGGATGCTGGTCTCTTCCTCGCCATAAGTCTCGGCAACTAGGAAGTCGAGCTTGTGACCTCGTCTTCCTAGTTCTCCAGAGTTCACCTGTTACACGTCAACTCTGAATCTTCTTTTCACCCTTACGTAATCCAATTTGACAAATGGCTCTCGTTTCTATTAGTAAGAATCTCGTTACGTCAATGCATCAATTGAAAGGGTGTGCATAATCATAGCAGACTTTTTTCATTACGGCGTTATCATCTCGGTGAACGCGATAGTGGCGGTAAAAAAAAAAAAAAAAAAAGAAGTTGCCCGAATTCAATTACGTTTAATTAGCGGTTTCTGTGCTAATTGCGGTCGACTCAAGCGCACTGCGGCCGGATAGGGAAAATGGAGCAATTACCTCCTCAACGGCGAGGGAGATAGCACCGGATATCCGGTAGCCAGGACGCTGATACTCCAAGTCCCCTGGACGTCGTTTCGAGCCGGTGATGTATCCGAGGGTGAAGGTCTCCGCGGCGACACCTTTAGCCAGTAGAACGTGAATCGCTGTCAATAACAGGCAAGCCCTCTTCACGCTTCTCAGTAGCATGCCAACCTGAAAAGAAGAAAAAACCTTTCACCATTTTATCCCTCTCATCTATTATCTCATCCTCATAGACCTCTAAGACTATCTCAACATTTTAATCCTAATTGGTAATTAGACTTGCAAAGTGCTCCAGTTGGAAGCTTGCACTTGAGTGGTCTCAAAGCCACCGAAGGCTATTACCTCTCACTTGGCTATGGCAAGATTGCCTTAACTTGATTATTCATCTATCTGGAATATTTTGATAGAGATTACTGACCAGATTCCATCAGTAGTTAGTTCGATCGATGTTCAAAGATTGGTCTTGTGAAAAGATCGACATTGGTTGAGCTAGCAATTTCGAACGGACGAAAATCTGAGGATAAGGGGATAAAGTCTTTACCGGTCAGACACTCGAGGAGAGTGAAAAGGGGATAAATTTACGGGATGGCTGCGAGAGAGTCGCATTGCATTTTGTTTTAGCAAAGGAAGCCTCGGGCGAGGGTTCAGCCTTACGGGATGAGAGATTGTAACGTGGGATAATGGATAAAACCAGTAAGCTCCACGGGGTTGCAATAAACACCATCAATCTCCCATGGCGTGCACCATGCGCGCCTTCTTCCTTTACTTCCTCTTCCTTCGGAGTTTTCTTCCAACATCACCCTGCCACTTCACCGACACGTGTACGTCATCGACATATCCCCTGCGGGAAAATATCTCGATTTACGTAATCTCCGATGCAATTGCAATTCTTGAGAATTCGAGACGTCTGTCGCAGTGCTGAAGATGAACGAGTGGGAGAGTTGTGCGTCAATATCTCTTTTTCCTTTGAAACCAACGAGTTAGAATAAGACTCATTTGCAAATGAATCGGACCCTTTTTTTTTTATTTTTTTTTTTATTAGTTACTTAGTTTTTGAAAGTTGAATCAGTCTCCAAGTTCCATTGAATTCATACCTCTTTATGTCCGAGTTCTTGGTGGTCTGTCTCGAGACTCGACCTACGCGGAAGCCTACAGTTGCTAGCATCGCTATTATTAACGGCGTTCTATTTTAGCAATACGTCAAAAAAGTGGCGTCTTCGCTTTTGGGTACTCTCGTGCGCGATGCTGTTGATTACATAATAGCACTAAAGGCCGCAAGACCACGGCATTTTGAAAAGATAATGTCTTTGAAGTGAAGACAGCAGACAGAACGATATCACTTTGTTAGCACTTATTTTTTTTGAAGGATTAATGCATTTTTTTGTTAATTAAAATAGTTTATACCATAATATAGTAATTATGAATTGTAAGACAGAGTTAGCAGAACATGTTTCCAGAGTATAAACTCTTGGAGCAGCGTGTCTCAGTTGGACTAATGAATTTATCACGACTCGTAGCAAACTGCTCACTCGGACGTAAGGGAGCCATTAACGGCTGATGTCAATTAACGCTCGTATAATGTGCACCTTCTTAACGAGGCGTTAATTCGTGATTACGCGCTATTCCAGCCATATCGATGATTCCTGGGTTGGATGATTCAGTGAACTTGCTATCAGCATCCGTCCGCGGGTATAATGGCAAGTTTATTCGGGTCACAACACTCGAATAGAGAGCTAGTAACTGGTACTGGCAGCTTGGAACTGGGATTATTCAGTTGGTCAATGAAGCGAGTTTGGATCTGACTAACTTCTATGTTGGGTTCGCTAACTTCTTGTGTGAGAGTGCGGGGATAAAGGTGTCGAAAGATCGAATCGCTCTTCCGCCTGATGGTACCAGGAGAGTGATTCGATCAGAGGATTCGTAATGTCATTCGGCCGAAGGACTTCCATCAGGCAATAGTAATTAATGACATAAACTCACCAGTACTACTACTTTTTCTATTAGAAGTTCGAAGGTAATTTACAGAAGTTTGTAAGAATCTTACTTTGCCATTTGCCAGCTGTATGTTACACAGTAATTTGCCAGAATGATTATAGTACGCGCTCTGTAGTTACTCGTGTCAAGTCGTTCGAGATGTGTAGCCATGAGAAAACGAGAAAGGCACTCTGTCAAAATGGGTGGAGATCACGAAAGCCGCCCGAGGGGAATCATCCATGTTTGTTCCGATTTACATCTCGCTTGCGAAAGTACCGATCATCCAAGCTCCATGGTTACTCTGACACGTGGGGATATTCAGTCTCGTTTCGATGACATGGGATCGTGACGTTAATTAGAGTCGACTAATCCCACCTGATTTCCGTGCCACGCTGCTTTCCCCGGCTACACTATAAACTCTGAGCAGACTGGTTACGCGCAGCTTCAAACTGCTGCTTTGGTTCATTTCCAATTTCAATCGGCGAATGCGCGCCACTTTACTTTACCAATACTATTGCATCGAGCCCTGCGTTAATTAATGCGCAACACGTGTCCAAATTTCCTGTGCCATTTAATTAATCCCAACGGTAGTTATCTCCCCCTCCCCCCCCCCCTCCCCCCCGCGCAGTTCTCTTATGAAGCGCCAGGAGAATGGCTCGTTTATTTACGAGTCTCGGGGCGCGAATTCATCGAATTATTCAGTGGCTTCTCGTTTGGGAAATCGTTGTTTGCAATCTCATGTCAAGTCTCGGCAGTCTGCTACGCATTTTAATGTCATGTACCGAGAGACCAGTTATTGGCAGTACATCATGGTTAAGGTGAGCTTGTTGTATAGCAAGCTTGAGAAATGTTGTTTTCCACTTAACGTCACAATATTTTCGGGGATGACGAAAGTAAGGGAGAGATATTACGAAGCGCTCGTTATAATTCTGATCCTCGTTACCGGGTATAATCGTGGCGTCGGCTTTCGTCGAGTGAACCTCCTCTCGTAAAAGGGACGATTAACTACCGGCATTTCTTTCTCTCGGGTGGCAGCGAATACAGAGAGCTCGCGAAAGAAATCGTGAAAGGCGTATCGGGATCGAGGCCGTAAACCAGATGATATTAACTGCCTTCTCCCCGTGAACGTCGTCCTGGCACGAGATCACTGTGTGCGAACAATCAGAGCTATCACTCGCCCGATATTGCACGCTTCAATTCGAGAGTTAATCCTCAGGACTGGTTAATGGGCCTTGTCCTCGGCTCACTGTTGATCTTCACGCCCGTTCAATGCCCAGCCTCATTATCCCGTGTATCGGCGATTAAGTCGCACACCCGAACGAATGTCTCAGCAGCAGGTAAAGACTCACTTGCTCAGAGCTGAATGTCTCTGTCATAATTCTCGCTCTCCAACCACTATCTTATTCCTTCGAGGAAATCATCAACTGAATTCAAAGATTCTCAAATTATATTCGTTCCTTATAATATAATTGTTAAAACATAAATGATTTAATTATCTTCTACTATTCAATCATCGAGTTTTGATTTATCCATTGGATCAATGTGTCTTGGGTGGGCAAAATTTCATAGGATTACATCAAGATACACAAGGGGATTGGCAGCGAGTAAAGGTGGAATATACGTGTCAAAGGGGCTAGGAAATTTAATCACCGCCTGTCGAAAGCCGCATAGGGATCGCATGGGAACATCCACCATCCACCTCAAAGTGTTTCGCCCTGATAGTATTCAAATCATACGCTTCCGTTCAACCCGAATATGTGTTTCACGCCCTTATCACTTCTACGAATTGCAAATATACGTTCTGACTATCGCAGCTTTTATCGCAGGAATAAGCGGCATCAGCCGGTGTTGTGTGTGTACGCGCTCGACAAATCGCGCGAAAGTAAACTTGCTCCGGTTACCTGTGTCCCTTGGGTCGAGTGGAAAAAAAAACCTCGCCAATGTAACGAGCCGCAACGGCCTGCAGTTTTTTTTTTTGTCACCATTAATCTTAACTTTACACGAGAGTGTTGTCTACCAAATGAGAAAGAGTTAGAGTCCTTTGGGCTGCTGTGTAAAATTCGAATATTCCTAGTAAAGTTCAGGAAACAGTTGTATGGTTTTGCCATTATTTTCTTGGCTATTATACAATTCAACAAAGTGTATATTAGTGTCCCTTTCGTTCATGTATGATCGCATACGCGTGTACGTAGGCACAATCAACGCGTATTGGCTCGTCCAGGCATTACACATGTGGAGCACGTTGTACGTACCGGCGACTATATTTAGAAGTTTCTCTCGAGAGCGAGCGTGACGCGGTATAGCATGCATAAGGAAAAATCAGGGAGCTCCGCACTGGAAATCATGGCATACTCGGTGCCAGTCTCTCCCACAGCCAAATCAAGTGCAAACCATTCCTGGAATCAGTGAACTCGAGGAAACTGCGCTATTGAACTGTCTCTCTGGGTTGATGTGTTGATCGAGTGAGCCATAGTTCACCGATATGTGGGTCAAGCCTAACTTTCATAACGATGTTCCCATTTCGTTCTATTTACGAGATCTATCCGATAGTATCTTGATAAAAGGAAGACACCTCCAATGGAAAAAAGTCTACCGAGTTGGAAGACACACGTATTTGCACAGGCATCGCCTTTGTTCGTCTCATTGCAACTAGATGGAATCTGATAAGGTTTTATCCTAGGGAATAAGGTTGCCTATTTTCTTGGATCCTCCATAGTGACGTCCCTTCTTTTTTTTTTTATCCCGGGAATGAAATCCTTTGGCGAGGAAGAGCGAAAGAAAGGGAAGGATATGCCTGCTGAGAAAGCCCGTCAAAACGAATGACACGAGGCGCAGTCTCCGATATATGCTTCTTGCGAAATGAAATCTGTCCGAGATCGAGGGACTCTGTATTTTTTTTTGTTTCCCCTCCGTTAGGAATCTCGCGGCATCTGCTTCTCAATGGAATTACGAGACGACCAATAAATCTTCCTACCTGTATGTACTTCTTTAACCGTGTTTAGCATTGCACTCTTGTGTCGGCATTATATAAAGATCGCCGTGCAAGAGGAGTCTTTAATCTCATTGACTTGCAGGGATTGAAAAATTTGTAAAAGACTATTTAGTCATTGATGAATTATCTTGGTAAAGTATGGCGCGACAGTGTAGTTAACAAGATTAAGGAAATTAGCGTCGAGCCGGGTGATTAAAACCATTTTTCCTCGGTGCATTATGCAAAGTGGATGACAGGCGTGTGGCGAAGAAAATTGGCGATTATGTCGACAGCCTGTAATCGCATCGTGCGATTCCCGCAGGCTGTTCAGAGGCAGAAAGTCACTCTGCGAGACTCGCAAGTTACTTGGTCCGAGTGTGTGTGTGTATTGACTTTCGAAAAGGTGATCCCTGAAACTGTGTCACCGTACGTGCTCTGTTACATAGAGGATTTTAGGCACGCCCCGTCGAACTGAGCCTGTCTCGGTTGGTTGCGTCAACTCCGAGATAGATACAATCCCGAGGCAGGCCTCGTCGTCGTCCAATTTCTATTCGACGGCCAATTTCTAATTAGAGCCGGCAACGCTGACTGGGAATGTTCAATCAGTGCCGGGGCATTATCGCCGATAACGTTGGGGATCGCTCGCAGAATAATTTATGAGGTCGACGAGCGAACAGCTACCTGCTGTCGTAAGACTGACTCAACTGGTCGTGCAAACGATTCCTGTTCGACTTGGATAGTCTTCGATAGCCAATACACATACCATCGACAATTACTTCCGTCTTTCCTTTCAATGATTTCAATCTACCCTTCACTCAACCAGTCATTTTTCTTTCCAACACATTATTGGAAAAGAGGAAGGATTAAATAGATCCTCTTGTCTATTATACTCATTGGGTGCTGAAACTTTGTTGATTGGATGAAACTACCAAGGCGATTAAACGGAAGTCTTGGTGCTACGGTGGCAGATAGGAATAGCTGCGTTTTAATTAGAAAAGGAGTTGTAAAGCGGATTCCAAGGTGAATTCTTGATGAAAGGGTGCTCCACTTGAAGGTCTAAGACCTTTTAGTTTTAGTGAAGGCAAGTATGCTTTCTCCCCCATAAGCACCATGAGTTCACCACGAGTCTAATAACCGGGCATCTTTCGGTCTCGTATCTCTCGTTTATAGACTCGCTGAGACGTTATGGGAACCCTTGTGGTTTCCTTCCTGGAACCCCATGCATCTCTCAGTGCAATCTGCATTCTCTGGCTGCCCCAGGAAAGGATCCGCAATTTTCGGTTGGCGAACGTGGATCCCATGTGAATCTTCTTCGAGAGGAGAGTTTAGTTTGGTAGTCTCACCACGAAATGCATTAATCGTTGTCCCACCGGCCGAGCCCACTCCCACGCACTTGATCCCCTTTAGCTTCCGCAAACATGCTCACAGCTCGCTCGTTTCCTGCTAAATCCTAACGCATCTTGTATGCCACCCTGTTGCTTTAGGTACAAAGCACTTCCCGGCCTTTTCGATCGTAACGAACAAAGTTACCCTTAATAGAATGTTGTTCCTCTGGCAAAATGCCTTGGGATCTAGTATGACAGAGGCCCATTAAAGTTTCAGGCAACAAGTGACACGGAAAATGTTGTCACAGAGGCATATCGTTCCGACGGTTTCTCTATTGTGCTTGGGAACTTCATATTTACAGAGACATTTTACTCAAGTTATATATCAGAAGGAAGTTCTTATTGGAATGTTGTTATTGGAATATTTGGTCGATTATGAAAACGGTTGAACAAAGTTGGAACTTTGCAAGTGAGAGGTGTGGAGTCAAAGGAGTGGCAAGTGTCCTATGTGAACTTTGGTGTTCTCCTTCAACGCGCGAGATAGTTTGGTTCAACAGAGATTTATAGAGCAAGGGAGTTTCGGAGGCTGGCACGTGGCGAGTTCGAGGACCATTCACAACTGGCAGTTACCCGAGAGGCCCCTTTCCACCGTTTCATCTCTGGTCTCTCTTCTCCGGTTTCTTTCTTGGCAGAGGCGCACCTCCGGGGACCATAGATCTTCCCGTGGACCGCCTGCTCTCTACTGTCATCCCGAATTCGCAGCTGATGCTCTCACTGATTTCGGATCGCGCTTCACTTTCAACCATTTCTACTAGCGTCGCATTTAACTGGATTTTATAAGTAGAATCACTCTGAAATTACAACTAATATTTGAGCAATTTCTCATTCGAAGGAATATAAAAATCTGCCTTTGAAAGGAAGATTATTATTTGACAAGCTTTGATAGTTGAAATGGCATAGTTGATTCGAGCGCAGTAGTAACGGCTAGTGTCGATCAGACGCGTTCGTAAAGGCCCCGGGGGTGCTCGAGTCCCGGTGTGTTTTTATGGTAATCATAACTGAAGAGAGGCTTTGATTCGCCGAGCAACAGGATCCCCGATTACCGCGAGCCGAACATACGCGCGGCCCATGGAAATTTATCGCCTCTGATGAAGGATATAAATCAGGTGCGGTTGGCTCTCGTACTTCCGAGAGTTTCACTTTACGGCAAAGGGAGGAAGTTAGGTGAACGATAAAATTGATTATTAAATTGAGATTAAAGGCTTGGCCAAGATCGCGTTATTGGAAAATCACTTTAAACGAGACAGTGTGAGTGTGAATCGGAAAGGTTCGTGTTGATTGGAGCATGGACCCACCTCGATCTTCTTGGTACTGCCCTTGTCAATCAGGCCCGATCCTCGTGATCCTCTGGTAGCCTTCAGAAAGCCGACAGTCTCACGTATTTTGCATGCATCTTGCACCTTGATCGCGATCGAATTCTATACCGCACGTCTTTCACAATCCAATTGGAAACTGAAGATCAATTGTTACTAACTGTCATCGTATTAGTTTTGATTTATAAAACGATGAGTTTCCTCTGAGAAATGTCGACGAGTATCGTGTTGATGGTTAGTGAAACGAGTGAGCATATGTGCGGGAAGGAGACCGGCGTTCCACAGTGATCGGAGACGCGCGCGGCCAGACTGACTTCTCCCGGCGATCGTGCTGTGCTCTCTTTCCCTCGACGCCGACGGCGTCGTCGTCAGCGACGCCCTCGCCTCGACGTGATCGTACGTCGTCCCATTCACGTTGCCCGCCCCGACCGACGTCCAAGCGCGCGCGCGCGCGATCAAAGCGCATGAGCGCCATTCCCGGCAAACACCGAGGCACTCTCGACTCTCGAGCGACCCGTATTGCGAGAAGCAGCATCACCGATCCTTCCTTGCGATCAAACTAGCTTCATTCGCCTAGCTTTCCTCCTACTAGATTGCCATCTCTCAGCCTCTCTTCCCACGATCCTGATGAAACTCCTAGCTGGCAAAGCGTCATTCACCTTGACACCACCAGACTCGATCATACCTCACACGGTTACTACCACTTTTCTAGTATAATTAAAAAAGACAGCTGATTTTAAAGGCCTCTTCTTTTCTCGATACTAATACAGCTTCATAGTTTGCTCCGAAGAGCAAACTCGTTGAAAGCTTATTGGAAGCTTTTGTACTTTATTGGATGCCCCTTCCTTGCCACTCGATCGTTCTTCTTCCACTTCATTCATCGTGCTGCCTTCCAAGGTGGAAAGCGTCTTTAATTGTACTACTTGGATTTCAATGATCGTTCCCCGCTAGCCATAGAAAAGGCCAAGTTTATTGCCGACGCTTCCAGAGTTTTATTAAACTTCTCTCGCCCCTTTATTTGACATTAACTTCTCACTGTTATTATTGATATAGTAGATTTCTGGCAGTTTGTAGTATCTTCGCGTCTATTTCTATTAATTGATAGAACGCGTGCGCTCTACTACGTCCTTTCACGGAACACCTGACTACATAAATCGTTGGTTCGAGAGGTGCCATCATTCAAACTGATTGGGAAGAGCTGTTTATCGTAGCCTGCCTTTCGCTGGGCGTTCTGTCCGATCTAAAAGCTGTTTGACGTTCGTCGACGTAGCCTTTCTTCCGCGGATGAAAGTCCTCGTAAATGCGCGACGTATGAATTATAGTGCGGAATTGGGTAACCTGATTGCAAGGAGTGCGTTGTGAAACGATCTCTGTCATTAATATTATATGACTCACTCAGTGTTACGATCGGTGTTGAGTAACGTGACAAGGCTCGCACTCTTCCGAGAACGTACGATAATTACATTTAATGTCAGCGAAAGGAAATAGTTCTTAATATATTGTTGACTGCTGATTTTTTCATGTACCCCCTAATCAAGTGAATCAACATATATTTTTTCGAAGATTTTCGAACTTTCCGGAATTCTTCATAATTCGATTGTTTCAGTATTAAAAGGGATAGAAAACAAAGAATCAGTAGCGAAAGTGCCGGAATTGTACCGATAACTCATAGAAATCCTCTCCTGATTAGCAAACCGGGTCTGATTTGAACGGTATTTTCCACGTTTTCTAGTCTTCCCAACTTTTTTCCGGGCTGAAATTTGGTGGAGAATGTTTTCTTGTATCAAGGAAGAAATGGTATAAATTCCAGAGCCCTAGCTCAAAATTCATTTTTTCGCAAATTTTTCCATATGTACCCCTTCACAAATTTTCGATTTTTCGAAGGTTCTCAGACTTTGACGAACGCTTGATTTTTCGACTGTTTGTGTATCAAAACGAAAAGAAAACATGAAACCAGTGGGAGAAATGCCGGAATAGTACCGAAAACACATGGAAAACCGATCCTGAATAATTCATTTTCGTCTATTTCTGACGGTTTTTCCGATGTTTTTCATATTTCCCGACATTTTCTGGTGCTGAAACTTGGTGGCGAATGTTTGCTTGCATCAAGGAAGACGTGATATAAATTCCAAAGCCCTAGCTCAAAATTTATTTTTTTACCAATTTTTCAAGGGTGTTTTAGAGTGATTTGCTGCGAATTTATAATTTTCTTTATCTTCATGTATTAAATCTGGAATAATTTTAATTTTGAGATTTCAGTATGGAACATAATATAGTTTGGTAAGGTTACAAGGTCTCGACAAGTAACTGGATGTACGATAGGCCACGTACGCTTCACGCGTCGGGCAACGGTACTCTTGATTTCCATATGGTGTTCGCGACCAGCCTTTCAATCATCAAGATTTCGAGTCCTATTTCGAGCGATTGAAAACTGAATTTCGAATACGTTGCCCTAGCAGAGAATCGTCGATCCTGTATACTTCGTTTCTTTTTTATTTTCGAGAATAGACAATACGATATTTCCGGTGGCAGCCAGAGCCCGTTTTGTCCCATTGTTCAGCGGAACTTGTCGCTCGAAACGACATGTACATGCCTTGTTTTGAGAGCTGAACAATGCGGGCAGATCGATAAAGGGGTCGAATGTGCTTGTGATGAATGCATATCTTAATTAGTATAGCCACGAAACACCGTTTCTGTACAGTCGTTTTCATTTTCTAGTTACTATAGTATTAGTAATACCAATTGTTCCACTTCCTTGTAACTATCCCATTCGTTTCAGCGGTGAACGAAAGTTCTAGCATTTATTGCGAAGAATTAGCATTCTCTTTCAAGACCGGCTACAGTTTCCAAGTAGAGCGGCGAATAAAGAGCGAGGGACGTTCAGAATTCTTGGAGCGCAATCTCCCACAGACCGAGTCCAAGTGCGAAATGGTCTGGCAGTGATGCGTGAAAGTCGTCGATCGGATTTTCACGGTTAATCGATGCAAATCACCGGGCGTTAAATAAAGCGTCACCTTCAGCTGTTTAACATAACAATTTGCCGTTCGCCGCCGAATCTCCCAGCGGACCAATTGAGCGACAACTTCTTTCGCGTTACTTCTTTCTTCGTTCCTTTCTTCCTCGCTTCTCCTTTTCTCTTTAGTGGCTGGCACGCGGGTCATTATCGTCTGCGACCCAGTTTTCCGCCGCACGGTTAATTAAATCTTTTTTGTCAGATCCCCGCGCGCCACTGCGAATTAAGCGCTCGTTATGGTTCAGAGTGTTGGCGAATGAGAGATAAAAACAGGCAAGAAAGAATCTTCAGTCCCATAGAATATCTACAGGACGACTAGTAAATTCTTTATAATCGCGATAATCAGGTGTATGAATTTCTTTCTCCGAAAAAAGATAGTCCTGCATTAATACAAGAGAACTTGTTCATAGAATGCGATGATATCTCGGATATACATCGGCCAAAAATGGCTGCTGCACATTCGTGCAACTACCAAATACGTGGTGGAGCATAAAAATTCCGGGGAGGCAGTGGGAGGGCTGACTGAGAGAGAGAGAGCACTTACCGCGATTCGAATCGCCGTAGGTACATCTCGATGACTGGTAATTACAGCGATTATACACCATGCCGAGAGCATGTAGCGGCGCTTTGAACATAAATTACGGCTGGTCGAGACAAGAAAAGAGAAATGCGGCAGAGTAAAATACAGGGACACTCGAACCGATGTATCAGTTCACTTGTCCCTGCTCGAGTGTTAAGGTTCTATATACATTTGTGACGATGTATCGTGAAGTTGTAAATGCATTTCCGTGTACTCTGCAGTGTGTGACACTATCGATTGCGTGAGAACTCGGAAGTGGATGCGAGAGACACGTGAATTTCACCTGTTGCTCACAGCTGCTTCACTGAGGGCGAATCTAGATGGAATTTCAATAGAGGGTGTTACCAGTCACTATCGCTTCTAGTTAAATCTTTATTTTTACTGATTTTTTTTATTTATCATAGAATTATATGACTGAAAGAATGGCGCATCAATTTGAGGGTGGGTTGAATTCAATGTCGATAAATAATATTCACGTGTTGCCTCAAATTGTGTGTTCCATTCACGTAGTTGTGAAACTTATTTAATAAGGCCCTTTAGGCAGTTGATGAGTCCACGAAACTTGGCTGTTCCCCTCTTCCAGCTTCCCCATGGTCCATGAGAAAAAAATCCTACTTGGGGTCGAGTGAGATTAATAAAAACTCTGCTTGATACCTGCAACTTCCCTTCCTCGGTCTAACGACCGTGTATATACGCAAAGCTTTCTCGGGAAAGTATCATGTTTTATTGGCAATAAAAACTCGAATTGTTTCACGTTTTTCTGGGGCTTCGTTATTTTGCTGACTGATTCCTGTTAGGATATTGGTTTGTTAGAGCTATTCTTTCGGGTTCTCGATGAGGTCGGTCGATATGATTGCACTCGGTTGCATGTCGATTGTGAACTAACTCGTAATTATTGTACCAGCTTGAAATAATAATGAGGGCAATTAGTAGCGGGGAAATAATTATTTCATAATCCTGTGGAAGTTCTCATTATCACGCGAAGTATTCCCTCGCTTGGTTAAAGGGGCTACTTCATTAGCGAATTGTTTGCTAATGGAAATTACATTTCCCTGGGAATACTTGTCGAATATTCTTATAAAACTTTACCAGAAATATGGAATAATTGATTTTTAGCTAGGATCTTCGGAAGTCTGGGGTAAGGTGGCGCCACGAATACAAGTTTCACTTGTGCTATCTTCTGTACCACCCTGCTCCAGTCCTCAAAGTAGAACCCGCCAATACGCAACACTAGACTCAAGTTCTAAGTCTGGTTCTTGTATAAAATATTATTGTTTTTTTAAAGCAAACCTGATAGAATTCCCAAGTTCTAATATATATAATACAAGCCCATCATTTATCAGAAATGATCTCTAATACTTCAATATATCTTTCGCATTTCTTTCTTTTCTTCGATAATTGGAAAAATACACCGCCTTAAAGTCTTTCGATTCCCTTGGAAAATCCCATTTAATGAAAATCAGCTTTCCCGTTGTGTACCAGGATCTCATTAAAGAATACCATTACGCTCCAAGGCAGCCGTCAGCCAATGCTGTCGTCAGTGCGATCGACAAGCCAAAAGACAGGATTAATTAGAGTAAGGTTTTAATTCGAACTAATTGCCCTGTTTCTAAGGCAAGAACCGACGAGATGTCCGACTGAAGAAGGTCGTGTTCGATATTGAGTTTTTGCGTGGAAACTTTCCACATCGAACTTGGTTCTATGGCGTTCGCGCAAGATAGCGTTAGCAGTAGCTTCAATTTCTAGTTATTGCAAGGATTTTCTAGTCACTGGTATTGACTATAAATTTCAAGTGTTCAAAATTCATTGTCTCTGCAAGCTTTCTTTAAGTATAACTCACCAGTCTCGGTCGCGTGTATTCAACCAATAAGCGAAGGTATTGCGAGATCTTATCCGCTAGCAATTGCGGAGGTGTCTGCGAGTAATTACGAGTTGTCGCTACCATCTTACTATGAACGACCGTTATCGGTTAATGTACGCTGGCAATCAGAGAAAATACCAGGCAGGAAAAAATATTGAGTCGATCAAATCGCTGGACATCTGATATAATCCGCGTTACATGTCTATAAATGAACGCAAATTAAATTTAACTGAAGACAACTGTTTAATGACTGGAAACAGTATAATTGGAGCTAGAAGCTTTCAATCGCAGAGCTTTGAAATGAGCTGAAAAAGTAGAGTTGGGCAGTAAGAAAAATTGCCTTAGAGATTTGTAAGAAGTAGGGTTCCAATTAAGGGTTGACTCGTGCCTGGCAAATTTACAGGGTCAAGATGAGCCTCATTAATTAATTATGCATACTTGATGCGCGGCGATGCACCCTTGCGCCTATTCCAGTTGGGCAAGCATTCAGGGCCCAGTGATAGAGAGCGGAAGCATCGCTAATTGGAAATCAATAGGGGTCGCATAGCTGGCGGCCCTTGAAACATACTGGCAAAAAGTCCATCGGGAGAGATCCCTCTTCCTTCCAGGGCGTCAAGAGCGGTTCCTCGCTCTCTTGGCTAAAGAGCTGACGTCTTCGACACGCGGCTTCTCTTTTGTCTCTCTCATTATCTCTCATCCCGCTCTCCTCCAACTCTCTTCATTCGTGATCCACCCATCTTACCCTTGGCTAACTTTCCCTTGGCCCTTTCTGATAGAGCAGCCGCACGTCCGGTCCGCGGCAAAAAATTGTTTTCCCCGCTAGACTAAGTATTCTTGGCGGAAGTCTGATGAGAAAGAAGCGTGCATTCGCCCCAGATCTTGTAGAGAATAAATGAGTGGATGGTCATGGGGTGCGAAATAAAATGGAACTCACTGTCATGTTATATATTTTAGTAATCGATCTATGCTCTTGATTATTCCAGTAGAACTGAATTATTATATATTATATTTGATACGAATTGAAATTGAAATATTGATTTCGCAAGCTGTCTGTCGAACGGAGTCAGTCTCTTTTTATCATAAGTCACGGACACTGCTCGTTCGAAGCCAACTCGGCAATTGTGCCGGTTGTTATTCGCGAAAGTAGCAGTCGGAGAATGACTGGTGCGCTCGCGTAATCCGAGTGCGCGCTTTTTGCCTGGTACTCGCTGGATCGTCGGCTTGGCTTGACCCAATTCACTCGGTTCCAGCGTCTTGCTCTTGTTCTTTGGCATCCGAGCAATCCGAGTGCACTTACCTCGAACGCGGATGGCATGGCTCAGGCTATAGAAAACAGATCAATGTATTTTTCCAGTAAGAACTCGACTGGGAAATATGATTGAGAAGGGTAACATATAGATTTGTAATTCGAAGTAATTTATTTCCACGATCAATAGACATTTCTGCTTGACACTCAAGTATACATAGAAAATTATAATCTTACGCATGACTTCGATAATGAAGGATTGCGGATCGCTCAGTCGCACTACACCTCTGTAATGTATTATTACACCAACGGTTATACATATACACATATACACATATCGCTACTTTTCTTAGACTAGACATAGCACTGATAGTGTGTGGGCGTGTGTGTCTCCCTGTCTGTGATTCCGTTTACAATTAGAAGCTACATAGACTGGGGAATTCCTAGGGTATCTTTGTACAAAGGAAATTGCAAAAATTTAATATCCTTCAGGAAATCGGATTAATCATACTCTTTTTTTCATTCGATCATCTTCCTCGCCGCAGGTACAATTCTACTGTTCGTGTCTCAAATGTGTTTACATATGTTTCTACGTGTTTATTTGTTTACGTTTATATACAAGGGTCCGCATATTTACTCGACTACCACGAAAGGTCTGTTCGAGTTGGAGAAAATAAATTTCACAACTCGCTCGCCGACATTCCACCGCAAAGGGTTACATGTAGGATTCGTTGCCGAAAACTCGAGATAGTCGCGTTACTAGCCTGCTACCAGTAGCAACCACCCTTCACACGGAAATGTGCCGGATGCCACTTGTTGCACAAGAATTTACTTCGTCAGAGAGAAGGAGAAGGGGAAAACCTTATGTTGGACTTCTTTGCATTTGTCGAAGATAATAGTATAGATTTATGAGGATAGTCATAAAAGTCAATGGTTGACAGTGAGAAGTTACGACATCGAAGTTAGCACACAAAGTGAAATGTGCGACCGCCTCGAAATTAATTAACGCTTAGGCGATAATTTCAAGGAAAGTTTTATCACTTGCGGAGGGACTGGCTCGCTTCTGCAATTAAGGTCGTTAATGACACTTCAGTGAGACGCGCTTGGGGTGTGCGTCAGGGCGAGTGACCGTGAAAGTAACTTACATACTCGTAGAGGTTCTTGTCGCTTGTTGAGGCTATTCAGAAAAGAAAAACATTCCCTTCGAGGTCAAGGTGAAGCGCCTTATATCTATGTTCGGTGAAATAACCTGGCTCGTAAAGAAATATTCACTAGACAAACGGTCGCCGACTGAACTCTCACATCTCTCCTGCTTGCAAGAATTCTCTCCTATTTTCATTACAGAATTACCAATATTCCTATTGTCTCCCATTCATAAACAATTATTTTCATCGTGGAAAAGACCTTTCGAATAATTGGTCGAATATTATTAGACCGTTGTCTTTGGAATACTTGGAAAGGAGTTACAAAGGGCAAGGCTGAATCTTCTTATAAATTCACCAGGCTTCGAAGTAATATTGAAAGAATAGTTTTGATAAAAGAATATAAAAATTCCCTGTGAAGGATTGTAGTCGATCGAAAGCCGATTGAAAGTATTCGGGCTTGAGTTCGGCGCTCTCGGATATTGTCGGGGAAAGTTGTTCTCGCCTTGGGGATGGGATAAGGATTGCGATCGAATTACTGTAACACCTTCTTTCTCATGGCGCTGTCTGACGCGCGACATATTTGCATCTTACTCGCAAACGCATTTGAATATCGAGTAACGAAAGGTGTACAGTACGTTCTCGGTGGAACGAACTTTTCTGCTCGCTTACCATGGTGTATTGGATGTTACATAAACACGGGCGGAGAACTTGAGAAAGTCAGGACGACATAGGAAATCCTCTTTTGTTGTATTGCACTCGTAAGGAAAAGCTCTTCCAATGCTGCATGGATAAAATTTTGATGGAGTGGTATGCAATATTTCTCCAACCAGCTAAGAGAATTCTATACTCATATATTAAAGAATTCTTATGATTTAAATTTCAAGATATTATAATTCTATTATATAATCCATCCTTTTTCTATATAACAATCTAATACATTGGTTTATTGGATCGTGAATGTTTGTGTCTTCCTAACTACTACTTCTTCAGCGGAAAAAGGAGGTTTCAGTTCCCTTGGTTTCCCTTTGGTCGGATCCAATTTCGCGGAGACTCGCACTCCTGATTCTAATCAGGTGAATCTGCCTCCGATTCATTCTCACCAAGATCAGATATGGTTTCTAGCCACAGAAAGCGACAGGGATGTCTCCACATACATATATTAATTGAATCGAGTATCTACTCACTGGATTTTATTTCTAACAATTAAGTGACTTTATTGTTGCTGACGAAGCAATGTCTGAATGTCAAAGACGGTATTCCAGAACTTAATTCCAGCGACTAGAAACTTCCTCGACTTATACTTCTCGTCGGAGGAAGAACGTGCAACATAAAGTCCTTCTAATTTCAGTAGCAAGTATCTCTCACTATTTTCTCAGTAGTCTTATCACGAAATATCCAGTGAGGCACGTTGTACGCATTACAAAAGCACATAACACTTATTGTGAAAAGAAAGTGGCAACAAAGAACATTTGAAAGAATGGTCCATTCGATTGTACTAGAAGTAAATATAGTTTGCGAAAATAGGACAAGTTTGTTTCTTATCAAGACTGTTACCGGCTTTAAGTCTTATTCAGCCGGTTGAATTTGGAATGGCAAGGTGAGCAAAGGAAGTTTGAGGATGGTTGAAGAGAGCTTTTCAAGAGGAGAGAGAACTTAGGATATATACACTCGGTCAGCGGTTCACCGCAAAGCCTACAGGGAGTGACGACTCGAGCTGGCATGAGTGCATCTCTCGGAATTTCGGGAATCTCCAGTACTCCTCTGGCATATACACACGCATACACACACACACACACACACACACACACACACACACACACACACACACACACACACACACACTCACTGTATTCGCATTCCCTCAAGTGAATTCTGAGGCTTCTAGGTGCCTGGTACGTGCTCAGCTTGGGAAAACCAATGGAAATTGGAAAATTTTCCACGTCCTATTAATTGTTCATGGACTACTCGTGTATAATAATTCGATTATTCAATGCTTTTTGAAGAGAAAACTTGTCTCTTGTATAACAGGATTGCAGATGAAGTTTGTCAGTTGTTACATCGAGGCAATGACAGTGTATCAACTCAAGCGAATCTTATCTAGCAAGCTTTCTACCTCGTTTAGTTGCTGTTGCGCTGTAATGCAGTAGGAAATCCCAGTGGAACACCTGATTCTCCATCCTATTTATGCAAGAACGTCTCACAGACATTATTCTCTGCGCCTTAACTTGCTAGAAGTAGTTTACTTTCGCGAGGAAACAGTAGTCTTCAGAACTGCGAACTTCCAGTCATTTATTTCACGAAATACGAAAGGAAGTTTAGACTGGTGTGGAAGCTTTGTATCAAGGATCAGTATTTGCCCAGTGGTCGTCCTGCTGGCACCATCAGGATTTCATTAAGATCGCCAACTGACGAATACCCATCGGAAATCAATCGATTCCGAGGCTTTCGAGAGTACAATTTTCGTTGGGAACTTGGGAGGTCGTCCAGAATACCTGCTTCATTGAAAGTCTCGGGGATAGATTGATAGCCGGTTGAGATAGCCCGATAAATTTGGCCGAAAGTAATTTTCTCTCGTGGCTGATACTGAAGTGTGGCAGTTTCAGTAAATTAGATGTAAAATCAATTTTACAGGGGAAATGCTAGAAAATATATCATCGTACCAACGATTGAAAGATTCGAAAATGAAAATAATACTAGATGCATATAATCAGTGAGATTGCCTGCCGAAAATCAATGGTGAATTGAGAAGGGATGAAGGGGTGAGGAGGGTGCGGATAAGGTCGGGGGTTAATTAGCTGCGGCGTAACTGACATGGTCGATCAATGATCAGTGGGCATTGATGGTGGAGAGCGGATAGAGGGACTCTTTGAAAATTGGCCGTGTGATGGAGCAGCACGTGTCGAGAAGTTTAGCCGATTAACACTCATGTCGATTGTCGAATTGTCCCCAATATCCTCGTTCCCAAATTAGCCGCTCTATCGGCCAATAGATTTTACACGCGATTGCCTTTTCACCGCCCCGCCCGTAGTTTCTGGTTGACGCGCGCAGTGGCTTCGAGAAGTCATTCTCAACGATCCTCCAATGCTTTTACTTGCGCTTGACACTTGGCAAATAAGGGATTCACTTCGAACCGATGTTTGCTCAGTGATTTATCAGACCGCGCTCACTTACGACGAGCATTGTGTACATCGCCGAGGGATCCTGATTGCATTCTCGACTTGTGTACGCTGCCAAGTGTCCGTGAGGGATTCCACAAACTGCCAGCGAGTGTATGCATGTTTGCCGCGATCACCAGGATCCACAGCCAGATAGATGAGAGCATTTGCAAGCTGACAGCTTTGTCCGATGACCCGCGTGTCTCTTCCTTCGCTTCGATTATATCTCATACGTGCCAAATGCATCAGCACTGACCGCTGATACTTCCTCGAATGAACCAGAGTAATGTGTCAACTTCCTTGTAGATAAGATTGCGTACGAGTTCTCCTGCAGGCGTTTCAAGGAAACCCTGATCGATTGAGACAGATTTTCGTCCCTGGAAAATCTTAATCGTTCTTCGATCACATCAGCTGTCACTAAGAAAATGTGTAACATTGAAATACTAGCTCTATTGGAATGTAATTGACATCTCTAGAAATTGGTTAATTCATTTTTCTACTTTCAACCTGCAAACCTACGCCAACTATGGCTTTTTCTAATTACCGAGCTCTTTGTTCAGTAAAATTGAAGAACACGTATAATTCTAGTTTATCCAGAAAATGCGTTTGTAGTACAATTCTACAAGCTCGGGTATTATTAACAGTTTTTTTGAAGCCCCAGGCTATCTCGTCTTGTATTTCGCGCTGCTCTTGGAAAGTATTTGCATTGCCACATGAAAACACAGCTGTTAAATGTTTCGTTCTCGATGAGAAAGATAGAGAGAGCGGAGCAGTCGAGATTAAAATTGAAATGCCAATGCAGTCTAGTGTAATGAAATTAGATGAGAATTCCACTAACTATGCCCTGCGAAAAATTGCTAATTTTCCCTTCTCTCTTCGGACTCTTGTTTCCTATTCTTTCTTTTCATACGTGTGCGAAATCTCGGTCAGGTCAGTTGGTCGCAAGGCAAGCCATGCCAGGCATTGGTAACGCACAATTAATGGGAAGGTTGCTGGAAATTGAAGTTACCGCTATGGTATCCAGTAAACGGATATCGGATCGGGAAAAATGATTGCCATGGATTCGAAGTGGAAAATCAGAATTTGCCCGGTGAATGAAAGTATCGTAGACTGCGGTCAAATCGTAGCAAGGAAGATGAGCTATCATATTTCCAGGCTACTCTCGCACCCATTTTACCAGGATATTTTTCACTCTCGTGCATCAAATATTGTGGGATATAAAGCTAAGAGTAGCGTGTCGTGAAAAACCATGTCCGCCCTCTGTTCTTCCTTGCTAGCTGCCTCCATAATGTAATTACACCAAGGGAGAAAACGAGTTTTTCCCAGCGTCAGCGTGACTTAGGACATACGCGAATGAATCGCGCCGGGCTTTCCCAGCAACAGATAATTCTGTCTCATTAGTCGACCTCACCCTTTGTTCTTTCCATTCTATTTAATCCACGATAGACCCTTTAATATATTCTGCAAGTCTCACTCGCACGACAAATGTGTGAGCACCCTCACACGTTTTTTTCCCTAGCTCACTATTTTTTCAAGCCACCCACCCTTTCCCACGCACGATGGCTTTCCAAGCACTCGTCATTCCCTCTCTCTTTCTCATTCCTGCTATTTCCACGCTAGAGAAACTTGCTCGGCTGTTAGTATTTAGTACATTTCTCTCGGCGACGATGTAAGAAGTTTTACGACCTAAAGCTACGGGATCGAAGTTTCATTCGGAAGACGAATCGCCCGATACGTTTGTGTAGTTGGTGAGCTATCGCATTGCTTTGGTGCAGTAGCAGTCGTCTTTGAAAAAACTTGGAAAACTTCCTCAATTTATGAATCCCATAGGGAATACTGCTGGACATCATGTCGAATTAAACTCCTTTTTTTTTGCTTTTATCACGCTTAAAAGGAAAAGCTTACAGTTAGAGTGCGCGTTCGACAAATATTCGATTTAACGTTTATTAAAGCTTCGCTGAGTAACTCACGTTCATAAATAGTGACGGATCGCACAGCTAGCTCGCTATCGGCTCTGCCAGCTATTTACGGGGCACTCAAATAAACACGTTGGCAAATAACCCGATCAGGAAAATGGAATCCGGGGAAATAGCCATGAAATTTACTGCCATAATTTCGATATACGTATATTTGCTTGCTCGCGTCATTTCGATTAAATCATCCTCGTCAGTTAATACGAATTATTCGGGATCAATAAACTGGTCCATTTTCGTGCCAGTTATAGCTGGGAATCATCCATTATTTTTGCAACATGTAATTGTCATTTTTATATAATATAGTTACAATGATATTAAAATTGTTGGAGAATAAGAAAAGACGATGCAACAATGAAAGTCAGAGGACGAGGCAGTCAGATCCTTGTTTTTTCATCTTGCCGACATAAAATGCGTTTAGGCTTTTGGAGCGTCGCCTCGAAATGAGAGGCAAGCCGCTCTTTGAAAGTCTCCTTAAGAAGGGGCCGGGGTCGGAAGCGGATTAGCACGAGGGAGAGGACACTCCTTGCAAATTTCAGTAGCACTCGAGCGTCTCACCCGCCTTCTCTTACCGCAAATAGAACGGCAGCCTTGCCCGCCTCTTTTTCTCAGCTCTTTCCACAGCACCTGTCAGCGTTAAAGCGTCTAGACGATCGATCCAAGCTTCGCGTCACGAAAATTGCCACGGTAATTGTACGAGAATTGAATTATACGCCACGTTATCAAAATCAAGCGGTTATTGGAAGGATCTGCTGTGAATAATAGGATAGCATTTTCTAAGGGATTCATTCGCATCTCTCACTTTCATGGATATGAACATTTGTGAACAAGGGCTGGACCCTAAGTTCCCAAGTGGTGATTTTGCTAGTCCCTTCTCCTCCTTACTAGCTGTCCCCTATCTTTCTCTCTGCTTTCACGTTCAAAAGTCATCAATTTCGACTAGGACGTATGCTCGAACGACTACGTTCGTCTGAAATTGAAGAAGGTAGAAGGAAAGAAAGGAGCTAGCGAGCTTCCGTTCTATCCAGTGAAATGTCGGCGATAAAAGCGTCGGCTCGATTTAGTTTCTCGAAGGAGGCCTGCTTTTGCCTTTGGGAGGCGGTCTTCGTGCACATCTAGCAAACGGGAGAGGATTCTATATATCCTGGAACGTAATAAGAAACAGTTGTATTCCAGGAAGTCACTTGAAATTCATCTTGACAGAGGATATCGAACGAATAGCACGCCAACTACGAGAACGATCGCGATCACTCGTTGTAATAGGGGCTGACACTCGAGTGGAGGATCTCTCGAGTGCAAATAAGCACAGGTACAAACGAGTACCCATCGAGGAAAACTTGTTGCTTAGCGAAACTTTCGCAAGAAGCAGTGTCGACACTGATGAGATTGTATTCTTATTTAACTAGGAAGTTTATTTATATCCATTTGAGAAATGGCCACTGTTATCCACATGGGCTTTTGAAATTAGGCTTCTAAACATTACTCAGAATCAGTATTTAATCACGATAAACCATGGGCTCTTTGGTCATCGCGATTACTTTACTGAAAGCTTTCTTCGATTATTTACAGACGACTGGTGGTCGCAATTAATTTAAGAGGCTTTTCGTAGCCCTGAATCTTCTTAGACCTGCGTTAGCAAAGTCTGCGCTCCGTTCTTCAAGCCGCTGTCTTTCTCCCTTTGTCCAGTGGATTCCTTCGAATCGTTGTTGATGGTGATATTGGACCGCGAGGTCATTGTCACCGTGGTCGTCGAGGTCTTGCTGATAAATAAACCCCTCTCAGCTTCTTCGTCCTCGAGCTCGAGTCTCGATTGACCGGAAGTGACCATTCGATTGGATTGTAACCTTTCGGCATTGGCCTTGTTTCTCCGTGGAAAGACACTATTTTCCACATGCAATGTCGCATTTACATCTCTTCCAGCAGCGCAAGTGCATGCTTTCAAGAAACTCTTCTTGAAATTATCGCTGAGAAAAGCATAGAGGATTGGATTCATAGCGCTGTTGCTATAGCTGAGAAAGCCAGCGATCAAGAAACTAGCAATGTTCAAACTAGTCTGACATTGCTTCGACGGTGTGTAAATGAGTGTGACTTGCGTCAGCCAATAAGGCAGCCAGCAAATCACATAGACAGCAATTACGATCAATACCAATTTCGTCACCTTTCGTTGAGAACGTTTCTTCTCCTTTGACTTATTCTTCGGGCCAACTGTTTGGAGCTTGCGAATTACTAGGATATAGAATATTAGAATAAGCACCAATGGCAAAGCAAAGCCAAGAACCAAAGTGTAGATGGTGAAGGTTGTCTGATCATCCCTGTCATTGGGCCAGTAAATATTACAGCTGACAACACCTTTCGGTGATTCCATAGCATTTGCGTAAAGGAAGACTGGTATCATAAAGAGTGCGCTGGTAAACCAAGCCGTTAAAGAAACGATCTTTGAGATTAATGGTGTGCGCATATTAGGCGACGAGATCGGATGGCACACTGCGATATATCGATCGGCGCTCATTATAAAGAGAAAGATACTACTGGTGAATTGATTTATACTGGTCGTCGTCATATAAGCCTTGCACATCACTTTGCCGAAGATCCATCTTCGCAGACTGATCGTTGTCACCAGAAATGGTATTCCTATAAGGAAACACTCATCCGCTATCGCCAAATTTACGATATACATATTTGTGACTGTCTGCATCTTAGAGAATCGTAAAACAACATAGATGACCAAGGTATTACCGAGAAGGCCAACCACACATACAATACTGTATAGAATCTGATTAACCAAGGTGATAATTGGAAGATCGAGATCACAATTTTGGATACTCGAATCATTCTGTGTTGAATTCATGCCGTTCATATAATCGAACGTGGTATTCATTGTAGCGGTGAATTTCACTTCTTGGATGTTCAGTTAACTCTCTCTTTCCTTGCTCTCTCTTTTCCTCCGAGAGGAGCACTGAACTGGAAGGTTGCTGGTGTCAGTGGTGGAAAATCCCTTGGTGGTTCGTTTCCGCTTTTCCAGTAGGAGCGACGGGAAAGAGAAGAGAGTACGGTTGACTTTGGGAAGGGAAGACGATGCTTCCAATAATCCTATCGTAGTTGGGATCGGTGTTGAGTTAAATGTAGGTCTTCCGAGTTTTGTCAGGGAGAAGTGGAGACATCGAGCAAGAGAGAACTCGCCGAGAGGACCTTGGCACTCGGGAAGTCGAGGACGACGTCATTCCTACTTCGGCGAGCATCCGGCGAGCACACTTTTTCTCCTTTCTCCCTAGGCGTGATTGTCCGGAAAGTGTTTCCCCTTCTATCGATGTCCTAGCAAGTTTCCTGTAACCCACGTGCTTCTGTTTCTCGGTGATCGTTCGAGATCTCGATGAAGAAATCTGGAACAGAGGGAAAGTATTGCCACGGTTAGAACAGCCAATTCCAGAAAGGGATATATCGGCCAGCAAGGCAACAAGGGATATTGAAAAGGAAATTCGAACGTTATCGATACAAGCTTTGTAGGTCGATGGCCGACGTTCCGTCCAAACAGAATTCGTTCGTTCGCTGTTCGATTATCCTTTCGACGAAAGGAGAACATTGGTCCAGTTTGCATTGGATACTTTTCAAACATACCATTAAATTCATTCCAACTAAGAAACGAGCTATTCTTTCTTCTAGAAACTTATACAGGAAAGAATAGCTCATGCAGAAAATATAATAGGAACATTCGCGAATACTCTACGCTTCACTTGCTCTTTATTTCAAAAATACACGTCGTGATACAACGAGTCGGAGAATACTCGGAATATTTTCCGCTCGAATACCATAATACGATCGGTGAGACATCCGCAGCGGAGTAGGAATTTTTCGGGGCACATAAGATCCTCGACGTGAATTCAGCTCGGTTTTACGTGGTATCTCAGAATGCGGGGGAGAATGGAACAGAGGGGATTCAACGGAGTCTACTTGGGATGCGAGGTATAGAAAGCACACAGAGAGAAAGAGAAAGCTAAGGAAGTTTCACGTCTAAGAAGGAGAGGAGACGTGTATTCCGTTGACGAGTCGAGGGGATAACATAGATGGGAGGCGAGGCAAAGGGACATGGTCCTTTGCGAGTCATGTCCTGTGACTCGAGAGAGAGAGAGAGAGAGAGAGAGAGAGAGAGAGAGAGAGAGAGAGAGAGAGAGAGAGAGAGAGAGAGAGAGAGAGAGAGAGAGAGAGAGAATAGCAGGCAGCGGAAGCTTCAGTTAGCCGCAACCTCCGGTAGAACGAGGTGACGCTCCTCGGGTAAGCCGGACAAACGGTTTTCAAGTCGAGAAACTCCTATGGAATGAGAGAACTCGGCCGGCTCGACTCCTAAAATCGTGTGCAGTAAACGCAATGCTCTTCGGCGTTTACGGCACCCGCATGCCTCGCTAAAGTAAGCCCCGAATGCTCCCACCGGTGTAAAATCTCTCCACCGGCCTTTATGTCGTCTACACTCTACATTATTCCTCTGGATTTCTCAGCTGGATTATAAATACTCACAGCATCCTATTTCTCAACCTACAACCAGTGACTTTTTCTTAATTTACGAAATTTCTATTACCCCTCGCAATGCACCTTTTATTTTTTGCTCGAAAAAACACCAGCCTCTGGCAATTAGCTTGGTAGGGAAAAAAAGAACATTCCGTTGTTTGGGAGTTTCTGGAGATAAAGAGAAAGTTCTTTAAGAGGATATAAAATACAGGATGTTTGAGGGGAGGGAAAGACTTTTTCGCGGAAGGTTTAATGCACCGGCAACGACAGACCTTTCCTATTACTTTAATGAGACAAGCGTGCAAAATAAGGAAGTTGTTTGATGCGCTGCAATTGTCGTTAATCCATCATTTTATCCAGCAGGTGCAGCTTGTATGTTTCCTCGTTATAATAAAAGCTCTATCTTCCCTTTGTCTCCCACTGAAACTCTGTCATAGTCGTCCGCTAGAATAATGCTTTCCACTCGCCACTCAAGATAAGGAACTTTTTTAGAGATCGTAAAGGACATTAGTGTCCCATGGAAGAAAGAATGTAGATGCGTTTCCTAGTTTTTCTGTGACACGAAATGCCCTCGTTGAAAAGTTCCGATCGATTTCCCCTTCATCTTTACACTCGAGAACTTGCAGATATCGGCCGCAAAATCGTTTCCTATCGGCTGCGCACTGAAGTCTAGACTCAGATCATTTCTGCTACTTTGGTGACCGGAGTTTAGATAAAAACGAGGCAAGAGGAGTACTTGCCTGGCAATGTTAACCGATCAAAAGGGAAGCTTTCCGCTTACTCGAGGGACCGCCGCTTTCGTAACGAGTAAACTTTACGCTCCGCAAAACGCTTGGAGCTTATTGTAAACAAAGCTCAAGCCAACTCCGGTGAATCGTTAATGGAAACAGTGGTGGGAGCAATTTCGTACAACAAGCGGAGAAAGTCACGCGATAGGAAAGGAAACCACGATCGACGGAATGACAAAGTTTTTGGAAAACAAATCAATATAATATAAGATGGAATTGTATTACCGAGTGGGCCATTTTCATAATGAGCTTGGCTCGTTCTATATTACGTTAATGAGCAGCTTTTCATATTCGCAAGCTTACACATGCGCGCTCATTTTGCTTGCACACCGCGGAACTCTTTTACGTAATTGTCCTCCCGATAATAATCCTCCTCGATGCTTGTAACTCGAGAGCATTCTTCCGCTTGGCGAAACCTTGGACTGCTGGCGTGCTGCTCGCATGCCAGAAAGTGGGAAACACACATCTGAAGGATCCTCCTCTCGCTCTAGAAACGAGCCGCTAATTCTCCGTCGAAAATCTCTTTCCCCCCCCCCCCCTTTTTTTCTCTTCTTCACTCGAGCTTGTTAATGTGCAGACAGAAGCTGTGCCAGTTCGTTACGAACTAGTATTACACTTCTAGAACTTAAGCTTCCATGTAAAAACTTTTTCTTTCCTCATTCGGTCTTATGAGTTCCTTTTTATTGCGACGCGTGTGAATGTAGCTTTTGTTCCTGATTTAAAATTCACCATTAAAATAATATGGAATAATCGAGATAACATGGAGAAAGTAGACAAGCACAATGGCCCTTCTGTGTTCGAGTTACGAGGGTGTTAAGAAAATTGGAAGGAGTAATAACACGTGTAGCACCGTTACTCTTTCATCTGAAGGATGGTAGAATATATGAGTCGAGGATCGAAGATAAGAGCAATGGAGAGCTCTCGTGATACTCCAACATCGCTCTTTAAAGTTCATAGTGAGATACGCATGGTGAATCTCTCGGTGCAATTCGAGAGAATATCAAATGCAGTCAGGGATAAATTGCTTTCGTCGAGGTACTTCGTGTCTAAGATACTACTGGGCTCCGATTATTAAACTTTCCTTTAGTTCGGATTATTATTAATTCTCAGCTTCGAACAGGAGAACCGGTCCATTTCAACATCCGAGTTCTTATTGTATCCTGAGGATATCCATTCAAGGTGGACCATTGTTTGGCCGGCACAATATAAATGGTTCATTCGAGCCACTATCGAGAGGGTATTACAGAAGATTTTCTCTGATAACATGAATTATCGTGGTCCATTGTCTGGCTGGGATCCAAGTTTCACTAGCAACACGTGCAATTTTCATATCAGAGCCGAAGTCCAACGAAATTCTCAAGAAAGTATCTTATCTCGGTGTTTCGTAGCCAACTTTTTTAAATCTTCGATTCCAAGGCAGACAGTAGCTAGTTGGTGTGCGAGGGCGGCGACGCGTCTGACTAGTCGCTGACCGTAACTACTTAGAGCATATCGTTCTACTGCACCAAGGTATTTTACACACACGGGTATTTCTATTTCGCAATTTCAATGCGATCATATCACAATAAAGATTGGGAATTGTTCGGTCACTTGTTATTCAGTCGGACCGGTTGAATTACACATAACTCGAGTACTGATCGTGAACTGATTCAAGCGAGGTCATTTCGCACGGCTGCTTCGCACACGAAGCGAAAGCCTATTGGTTCAGAACTTAATTACCTACCGGAGGATAACAGGAAACATTGTGGTTCGAATGCGAGCAATGTTTTCTCTCGTTAATACAGACATTTTTAATTTATTACCTTGCTCGGAAATACGGTGAACTTCGGGTTTAATTAAACACGAAATATGACGTAAAGTAAAACGGTGTACTCGTAACTTTATTGCGGCTTGGTTGATGAAGCCTGATCATTAAATGGGAGATGATTCTACATCAAAATATAATCGAGACACAGTCGGAATTAAATGACTCATTTTGAGCAGTACTTTTAACGAGGCCGTGCCTTCGTCGGGCCTCGTAATTAATTAAAGCTTTGTTAGTAGTAGAGATAGGGGAAACCAGCTGTCTCACGTAAAACCAAGCAGTTGTTTTGCCCAACGTGACTTTTGCTTCGAAGCATGTAATATGTTTTAATACATGTTCCATTTTGCTTGACAATCTGTCGGTTGATGAACTTATGATTCATTGGTACCTCGTTTTCATTGTCACGTTCATATATTTTGTATACATTGACATTGATGAAAAGAGGATGAGCCGGAAGAAGGAAGGAAGAGTGGGGAGAGTTGTTCTTGTATAAGTGGAAGGTCGTCCGCGTTCATTGTGCGTGGAAAGGCGAGGCTGGCGTACGTTAAATCGATAACTTGAGATGGCTCTACGCGTTAAATCGGATGCCTTCCGATAGAAGAAGCAGGCAGGATGCGCCCTGCCATAAAAGAGAGTGGTGCACTTTAAGCAGGTCTCTTCCGCCAAACACTTGGCCCCTTTCCGCTGTGGCCGAGCGTCGCCACCTTCTCTCATCTCGAATCCTAAGCTCCCGTACTTTCGCACTGGCCAGTTCTTCCCTTCTAAGGCTTGCTGGAATTGATTCCCCGGATAGACCGGTGGAGCCAAGTAGACGTACCTTCACCAAGAGATAAATCGTATTTCGAAACTGGAGCAAAGTATCCTATGGATAGCAATGGAAAAAGTCTCCCAGTCAAATTTAAGGGAGCACTTTCCCGATAATCGATCGAGAGCTATTGCGATTAAAATCCCTTGGCTGACAGAGCAGGTGGGCTGATGTGTTGAGCGCGAGAATCCCTGCTGTTTTCCTTCCATCTCTGCCGGGAATGTTTCTATCGGCGGAAAGGAGGCCAGGATAAACAAGGGGCGGATAAACCACGATGCTTCTGGCAACGACGGATGCTCGATGCTCGAGCACATCGTGCTTGGGAAACTTTCGACGCGTCGAGAAGCTTGAAAAAAAAAACGAACCGGAGAAAAAGAAGATAGGGGACATAACCGTGCCGTTCTCCCGTGTGGTTATCTCCAGACATCATAACAGGACCTTTTGTGGATCGTCCGGTCAATCGGATTAGCCCGGATGATCCTGGCTCCTCGAGCAATTACATTAAAGTCAGTTTCGCAGACGCGCTCCCAATGCTTCCCTATCCTAACTTTATTAATAGTATATAGGGTGTCATTGTACCATACCAACCAGTTTTACTCCATCTTTTCAATTCGACTTCTCTATATGAAAGGACTTTTTCTGGACACTCTTACATCACGAGATATAAAGCTTTTCCAGAGAGTAAACCACGCTTTATCGCTGTCGTTCTATCGGATATGAAGAAAAACAGTGAAGAAGCTGCTATTGGACCAACATAAATCGAATCTCGACTTCCCAAGCAGACTGTACTGTACCGAGAAATGTCTTGCGAGATGTCACTTATATGTCAGTCAGAATCGTATGGATTATCGATTTGGAGGGAGAGAGTTTATTCAGGAATATAAGAATACGAAAGCGCATTGGTAGGCAGCCTTTTCTATAGACATCTTTTCGAAGATAGATCACAAGAGCGTGTCCGTATCGAGAAAGTTGGAAGGGTGTGAGAGCTCTCCACTTTCCTGAAATGGATCCCTCCTCGGTGGACGGCTCTTCTTTCCCCGCGGGTACTTTTAAATTGCCCGGAATCTGAACTGCAAATGTAACGCGTGGAATTCTAATGTTATCGCCTTGGCATCTGTGCTTCAAGAGAGAGAGAGAGAGAGTCGACCGTAACGCCCCGGAAACAGAGATAGGGGAGTGATCGCATTACGAGAAAGCCGCTCTAACTTCCGCGTTCGTGGCGCTTCCTCTTCGATTAGCAAGCACGTCTAGATGGGAATTTTTCTCTGTTAACCCTTTAAAGTCCTTTTAAATTACATAGCATCTTAATCGTTGAATGTTCTTCCATGATCAGAGAAGAGAATAGTTTGAAGAAGTATTTTGTTAGAAAGATCTGGTAATCCGAAGGTACACAAATGTTCTTATCGTAATCTGTAGTCCCAAAGGGCCTGAAAATCATGAGAATCTCGGCCATGGTGGCTAGCGAGTATAGAATTTATGCGTGGCAGCAGCTTTAAGACCCTCGTAAATGCGAGAGCGGAACGGTGAATCTCGGTCGTGGGACGATTTCTGCTGCGGTTGGAATCTGACGAAGCAGGATAAAGCGCGACGGGAAGTGAAGGCATTTCCTGTGCGCATTGAAAGAAAAACGGGAAACCTTGACTCTTTCACGTAGTCGACACGAAGCGAGCCAGGTCATTTCGCAGTCGGATCCCTTTTCAACTTAGTGTTGTCCCTTCCAGTTGTGTGAGATGTTGTCCGCTCGAATTTACGAGGAAATAGTGTTATGTTCAGAAGACTTGGTACCATCTACCGTATACGTAAAACCTGTTTGTTTTGGCGGTGGGCATTGGCAGGAAATTCCGAAGTAGGGCGCACACGGTTCGCGCACCGGTTCGGGTCACTTCACAGCGGTATCGGGCAGATTTATCTGGCCATTATTTTGGCATAATGGCCATTCGAGTCTTGTGGATAAGTCGTGCTCTGATGTCGATGCCCGGCTGAATGAGCTTGCATGGCCATCGTTTATCGCGATACCAGGCCACCAAACCACAATTTTTATATCCTACTCACTCGATTGATGAAGTTGTACAGGTGCTTTTACCTCGATCGAAATCCGATATAGATCTGATATTTCTATAGTTATTACGAATTCCAATTATCCTGATTTAATATGTTCTAGTGTGCCTTTCATGAATCGCTTCGTTATTGGGTGCAGGCTTGTTGGTCGTTGTGGCGATCCCGCCCAGACTTGCCGGAGGCTTATCGATCGGCAATAAAGTTTATTTCGGTCCCAGATCTCTTCTCCGGGCGTCACGATTAATACTCTTTGCGCGCAACTTCTTCTCGCCCTTTCTTTTAATTAACAACCAAACACCAAACACGTCCGACGACGATGACAAGGGAGTCACTCGCTGTCCTAGTTTCCCTTCGGAGTTGAAGTTTCTCCCCGCGGACACCCAGCTATCATAAAGTGTCTCGTTCGGGCTTTCAATTAGTCTGGAATGATTAGTAAATCCGATGCCGTGCGAAACGAACTCCATCAATCAGTGTCAGCGTCATCTTTGATCAATCGCCACCACCGAAACAAATTGACTCGGTCTCGCTGCTTGATCAAACACCGGTGTCCCGGTGGATCAAAGTTTCCTTAAGTACCTCGTCAGGTCGCTTTTGTAGAGGAAACCCCTCTTTGCAAGAGGAACAGGTTTCTCTTCGAGCTTTCGATCGCGACGGGACGTTCCTGTTAATAATTATCGACAAAAGAGTTGCCTTCCATGAAAGAGTTAAGAATTTTTTAAAGATCTCCACGTCCAGAAGTTAAGATCAGCTGTTTTACTGGATTGATTAATGATATTCTCTTTGAAGGATCACACGAAGATGTGATCTCTTGCTTAATAATCCCCTTAATTAGTTCGCTCACCAAAGGTATCTCCAATACCGCAGCTTCCACAAACCGCAACCCTCCCGTTCGTTGGTCGAATAATCGTCGAATGGTACAATGTCTCCGATGAATTGTGCTTTCTATGGGAAAGATAACACGAAAGGAAAGGTGACTCCGAATATGAGAGTACAGAGAGTATATCTGATGTGAAATGGAAACAGGAGACTGCTTTTAGGACCTGGAAGACAATGCTGATTGCGAGAGTAGCATAGATGTATGACGTGCTCATCGAAATGCTTTGACTCATCCAGTGCTTTTACCAGAGCCATTCGGGACTTCCATACAAGACGAGAGCTTTCTTCCAGAATGCTGTATTATTCTCGGGCTCATCTTTATCAGCCTGTGTCTCGCATCTTCGAGTGATTCTAGTAGTAGTCGGTAATAATCTCTGGTGCAAAAGTAATGTGGCAACACTTGGACTGCGTGCTGAAAGTCGTTAGCGTGTGTCGACAAGTACACTCTCGATTAATTAAGCATGCGATGTGTGTGTATGTCGCAACCGTAGATTATGCGTATGGCGATCGGTATAACAAGAGAGTGGAGTGGAACGCGTACATTGCGAGGAGGGCGAGGACGAGGGGAAGTGCTCATAAGCATAATCCCTTTGGAGAACTAGTTCACCGAGATGTCGTTAGGCAGAAGTTGGAGCGATGCATCATCGAAAATACTTGCTAGCTCTATGTTTCCGATGACGAACGCTCCAGTCTATTAAAACAGACAGAAAACAAACAATCAGTGGCGAGAGTACCGGAATTGTATTGAAAACACTCGAAAAGGTCCTCTTAAATAATCGATTTTATCGGATTTCAACGGGATATTCCACGTTTCCCAACCTTCCCGACATTTTCCGGGGCTGAAATTTCGTGGGGAATGTTTTCTTGCATCGAGGAAGAAGTGATATAAATTCCAGAGCTCTAGCTCAAAATTCATTTTTTCGCAAATTTTTGCGGGTATACCCCTTCAAAAATTTTCGATTTTTCGAAAGTTTTCGGACTTTGGCGAACACTTGATATTTCGATTGTTTGAGTATCAAAACGGATAGAAAACATGAAACCACTGGCAGAAATGCCGGAATTGTACCGAAAACACAAGGAAAGGCCATCCTGAATAATCAATTTCGACTGATATAGTCGACTTTTTCCACATCTTCTAGTCTTCCTGGCTGTTCCAGGGTCTATAATTTGATGTACAGAGTTTGTATTCACAGAGGAATCGATGATATAAAAACCAGAGCCGCAAGCTTAAAATTCTAGACGAGCACTCGCACTTTGTGGCATTCTGAGTGCTCCCTTGGGCAGTAGCGCTCTCGTCTTGCATTCCGGCCAATGCATACTCGATTAGCAATCGCTCCATAAAGTATCCAGCTCTTTGAAATTGCACTCGTAAGCCTTGCAAAGGGACTTTCCTTTTAGCTGGGGCGTCCATCAGTGGAAGGATCTGCCTCTCTAATGTGGGATGCACATCCACAAAGTGGTCCATGACTCCAGAGTACAAAAGGTGTTTTATCAGAGGAACGTTCCTCTTTTTATTCTAATAATACACGTCCTTTCATACATAATAGAATTAAGTGGATTAGGCTTTTACGATTGAAGCATGAACCATAGAATTGAAAAGGCAGCGTCCATCATTGCAGAACTGTATGAATGGCAGGCGCGAATTGGAATGACATGGAACTACGCAAAAAAGCTATAATACTCTGTGACAGAAAGCTTTTTCATTCGAAAAACATCCGGTATGAAAAAGAGTTCAACCTTCCACGAGATACGCTCTTTAACCGAATCACGAGATCGTTTTAATCTGGCGTTGAGCGCTTTATACCGAACGTTCTCTATCTGTCCGTGGCGGAAAACCCGACAGCCTGTCTGGTAACAGGCAATCAGAGAGAGGGAGCAGTCTGATCGATATGTGTATAAATATTGCCGGGCCAATTTTCAGCGTGAGAAAGGTACAGACGTCATTTCGTCTGGACCGAAACGACTAAACTACCCCTCATTCAAGATACATCGCTTTCAGAATATGCGCGTTCGTCTCCGCTGCAAGTGCCGACATCATTTTCGCGGCTTTCACAGCCAATCTCATGAATTTCCAACATTCTCCCAATATACATGTATATGTAGAGGTGTCCCTATTGTCCAAGCGTTCCTCTATGGCGGTGGGGTGACCTTCGACCTCGTTACAGCCGCATCCAGCTGTGTTATCTTCGCTCGAACGTGGATGAAATGGACATCAGCTTCCTCGGATGGACAACACACGTGCCAGGTGTTCCCCATTGTCTCGCATCTGACTTTTATGTGGGAAATAAACGCGTTGCCTTCCACGCTCTGCGCTCCACGGCTACCCTTTTACCAGGCGAACGACTTATTGACAGCTACCGAGCAATTTTCAAAGAGAGTACAGATCCACTAGGGAAAGAGTTGGAGAGCTGTCTCTATAAAGGTCGAATAACCGATGCTGTCACTCCGTTCTTTACATTGTACGTAGCGAACTGTCCATTCCGTTCGAGACCGCATTGACTGCGGAAATTTCTTCTTTCTTGGAGAACGCAGGACTTTCCTTTGCTGGCTGCTCGTGACAGCCGAGTTTCCGGTGCTCGCCAAGCGAGAAACCAAGCTTTTAGTAACACAAAAGAGTTATTAATCACTGGACGACATTTCCAACATAATGGTGCTCCTGCGATTATTGCCCTGTTACTTTGTGTACCCCCTTTCTTTTTCTTTTTTTTTGTCTTCTTTCCCCGCAATGAAACCTCGAAAATTCTGCCGGCACTTGGGCGGAGGATTCATTTCCAGCGGTAAAAACTACGTCCTCGTGAATATTCACCGAGGCGGTAACTGCTTGGGCTATTAAAGTGGCAGTTCATTCAAAAAAGGAAGCCTTCCATGAGAGCGTAAACCGCTCAGCGAACGGGAGAAAGATGGTCTCGGTGAATTTACAGTATGAAACGTTTAAGCCACTTTAATTCGGTCGGCAGCGAGAGACTGAAAACATCCTGGTCATGCTGCCGGATATCCTTCTCAAGGGAACTGGCCAAAAAGTACGCTAACGAAGAAGAGAAAGAGATAGTAAAGGAAGAAAAGAATTTTATTTGTAAATGAGTCGACAAAATGTTATTGGGAAGAAAAACAATTCACCATAACTAACTGCCTCTTAGTTTACCAGTGAATGTGGAGCATTGGTATGGGTACAGTGTTACCTAACGAATAGCTGATGGCTTTTCATCGGAGGTGAGACCATAACGCAAACGCGAATATCGCTGGGGCGTCGACGTTACGAAAGCTTTTATTGCAATTCGCTCTTACCAAACACTAGCTTATGAATATCGGCGACGAGACTCACAACAGACGGCGAGCATCGTTCAATAAATTCAAGCATCCAATGATTTTCGAATTTCTCATAACAATTACCCCGATTTTTCACTCGCTCTTACATTACATTTACGTCGACTAATTAACCTACAATATCATTCCTAATTAATCTCTCGGAGCGGTTAAATTACAAAGTGGCAAAGAGGTCCATCTAGTTGAACCGTTTGCAGTGCTCGCACAGGCTCCTAGTGTATTAGATTTCATCAAGAGATAAAACCAGTAGGATTCTGCGTACAAAAGTTGGATTCATTAGTCGAGATTCAAAGTGAACTCGGTGGTTCCACCAATTATTTCTCGGATTTCAATGAAGTTTCGCCAATACCGGTACGAGCGTATGTATGCTCTCTGGCATGGATATATATCGTGTAGGAGGGCTAACGAAAATTAAAAGAATGGCACTGTAAAAAGCGAGGGAATAGCAGTAGCGAAATTTGGAAACAATGTCCTGTGAGGGTGGTTTTTTCAAAGATGGCTGATCGGTCATAAATTGGCGTGCACAGTGGCAAGAAGTCTCTCGTGACTGAGAACTGTGAGAAAGAGGCCGGTGTAAAGATAACGGGGTGGCTTGCTAGACGGAAGTGTCCCGAGAATGAAATATACAGCACGATTTCGAGCGTTGATTTAGAAGTGGCGTCGGCGAAGGCGAGTCCTCCTCGAGATGGAGGAGGAGGAGGAGGAGGAGGAAAAGGAGGTAGAGGCCTATCCCTTTCCAATGAAAGCAAAGGGCAGCGACACGCGAATTCCATTTATCTCCCGGCAGCCAACCACTCTTTTATGATCCGATAAGCCAAGGGAAATAAATGCTTCGACTTTAATCATCTCGACGGTTATTTAACGTTAACCCCTCACTCTTTCCTTTACCTTATACTTGGCGGCAAATATCTATGAAGATAACCAGCGAGCCTACTCTTTATCGTCCATCGACTGCTTAGCCCAATTAATGATAACCAACCAGATTGATATCTCACGCGAATTCGTGTCGGAGCCCTCGAAATTTCGCCGCTGAACAATGAGGCTAATCCAACTCTAATGCATCCGTAATATAATAGCGATTTATCGCAGGGTATTGTTTAATTATCTCTTGGAGCCGGGCAAAGCTCTCATGAAACTATGTCCATGCTTTCGCGCTCCAACGATTGCATTATGGTATGCTCGCTCATCCTGGCTGTTATGCTAATGGAATTTGCCAAATTTTAGTTCCACCGACACAATCCCGAACATACATTCGATTTGAGAGCTTCGGAACTCGATCCTAGTGTCGATCGGAAATCCAGAGGGGGTTGGGCAATTTTTTTCTTTTTTTTTTTATTAACGCTGATAGCCGGTGGCTTGTTCACCAGGCGCGAGATTAATTCCCGGGGAGCATAGGTCCGAATACAGCCAGTGGCAGGGCTCGATATTACTAATTATCGGAAAACCACTTAGCCTGCGAGTGCGAGCCAAGTAATTATTGAAGTAGTTCCGATCCTTCGCGAGGAGGAGCCGCTGAAAGAAGACGTTACCGTAAATCGGTGAGAGCGTACTCCTCTCACACCGAAACTTCACTTCGTTCCAGCTTTCCTAGTTTCTGCCTTCGTACGACTGACTCGAGAAAGGACTTTCTCCAGTCGGAGAAATTCAGACAACATAGTCAGATAATAATATTCACGTTCTTATAATCTACCAAAAAGAATATGAAGATTAACAGATGTTGAAAATGGTGTGTTTTCTAGTTTCCTATTTTAAAGTTAAATGAACTGCCATTCTAATCCTGGGAAAACGAATCCTGCATGACGTGGAACTTTTGTTTTCCAATGCGTGTGCTGCCGCCTTTCGTACACATATATACATTGAGTGACGTCTCTCATTGTCTGCCCACGTGATCTCTGGTGTGGCCGGTCTCCGTGGAATAGGTTGCTCTCCCGCTAATTCAACTTGCTAGCACAAAAATCAATGCCCCACCAACATAGAACCCACTGTTACCGAAATTTAAATGCTAGTAATGTCACTGTGGATTTTATCAGCAATAATTCTTACAAGTTTAAATGTGTGCATGTTTGTTCGCCAGAAGAAATACGAGTGCGTGCGGGAGAAATGAGTTCGCTAGTATATGGCTGACACATTTCACGCCCTGAAATAATAAATCTACCTCTCATGGAATTCCTCTCACAATAAATCCCGAAGCTCCCTTCGCTTATGGATATGACAGACAGCGGTAAAAATCAATTTCGCCCGGTTGAAGCGTCGCGGTCCATTAGCATTGCTGAATGTATTTCTGGCTCGTAATATCGAGAATACAACGGGGTGGTTTGCCAGTAGAGAGCCGAATGTTTCCCGTCAAATCGAAGAGCGACGAAAAGGACAGGCGCACGCACATACTAATTTGCCGTCTGTCACCAGTTTCGCTGTTCGGCGCGGAAGCAATTAAAGCGCGAATATATCTGAAATTCACACGCGGCTTATGCGGTTCGCCAGCGCTTACATGTTCCAAAATAAAATGGTATCGTCGCGATATTAATCCAGCAAATTGACCAGAACCCCCCCCCACCCCTCTCGAATCCCCTCCAACCCCACCGATTTCTGGCCATCTGGTTAATTAAATCGTCGGTTGAACTCTCGATAATTCGTATTACGAGATCCAGCCACTACAATCATTACCGCAGAACTATCCAACAGCTTTGCCAACTCTAAGTCCAAAAGTTCGCGCATAGGAAAACTCGCATTTCCACGTGAAATCCGATTTTCGTTAAAACCGGAGCAAGAGGCGGCTCGGAGCCTGGGGGTTGCACCGTGAGTGGTCCATAATCTCGAATTACACGGCGAAACGGCCACGTAAAACGGAATATCGGGCAGTGCTTTTATTAATAAAAAAGGAATCAAACTAAAAATGAGAGATTAAACATTGAGAGATAGTAGAATAGCGAGTCGAGTGAGTCTGTAAAAGAACGTATGAAATATAAATGGTGCTATGAATAAAAAAATTAATTCAATCATTAAGAAGTATCGTATGAATCGGCAATATTTGAAGCCAGTAGCCCATTTCCAGGCTGGATTTAAGCCTTTGCGGGAAGCGTGACTAGCCTCGCAATTCAACTGAATCGCACGATCACTGCCAGGCGCAAAAGTGCTCCATTTATTTCCTTTCACGTGTCTGGTGTCAACAACGGGAACTTTATTTGCTAGGAATCGATAGTGACTGGCCCTGTTGGTAAACACCAGCCAGTAATTACCACTTTACGGGAATCACGGGAGTTTGACTTTTAATTTCCCATACACTATCGACTGTGTGATTGATCTGGCTCGGTGAGAGAGATTGTCAAAACGCCAGAGGACCACAAAGAGTACGTCAAAGGTGGTGGTTGCTGACCGAAGGATCTAAGGTCGTGGCAAAGGGTGAGTGAAAGGACGATTGAAAGCTTTTGATCATACTGAGGAGAGAGAGAGAGAGAGAGAGAGAGAGAGAGAGTGAGAGAGTGAGTGAGGGAGAACAACCCACGCACACACATACACACACAAAGACTATTGGAACATGTTAATGAAACTGATAGGCGAAATTACGCTTCCACTGTCGAGTAAACGTGGCGTGAAGTCGGTCAGAGCGGCTTCAAAGTGTGAACGCCACGGTGACTAGCTTTATCGAGGTTGCACCAGAGTTAATACACCAGTGGGACCTGAACTCGGCCTTCGCTCTGTGTTTCGACTCAACTAGCTACGTAGCCACACCCAGAAAGGACCTGTTGATGTCAATATGACTTGCTGCTCCTGTTCTCCCCTTTCCACTTACTCAGTCGACTTTCTCTACACATTAAATTCACCCTGCCACCCCTTTTTTCTCGCGTCAAAAGCTGTTGGCTTGTTAACGCGATCGCTAGCTGCCACCCCTCGCTTTTCACATTTCCTGGTAGGCCGTGGCCGAATTCCTTCTTGGACACACCCGCTTCCGTTTTAACAATCACGCATAATCTGATAAGGAACGAGTTGCTATTCTACTATTTATTCGTAATAATAGACTATTTTATTATTGCTTCGTCGAAATAATGAATTCCTAGGGTAAAGAGTCATAGGAATAGAAAACAATGATATTTCATTCTGACTTTCATTAGCATCAGAAAAAGGAGCGCCAGGTTATATTGCGAATAAAACGTAAGCGATATGAGAATGTAAGAGAATAAATGTCACTGTTAGAGTTTTCATTTCAAGCGGACATTCTCCTTTATTGCTTATACAGGGCACATTACACTCACGAAAACCTCTGAGCGTAAAATGGTCAGGCTACTTCTCGAAAGAAGTGCTCGACCACTTAGAGAAAAGCAGACTTTAATACGTCTGGCTTGTAACAATATAAGTTTAATATAATAAAACCTAATACAAAATTACAAAGATGAATGAGACAGATATAATAAAAATTAACTTTTTCATGCATGAATTGTGATTTCCTCTCAATTTGCCATAGTTCGTAAAACATATTTCTCCTTCTATGGTATTATTTCTCTAACAAACCATTGCTTCAACTATTCATGTGTATGTCCCACTGTTTTGTCAAGTACATTATTCGCTGTGGACGCGGTGAGAGTTGTTCATGATTTGTGGCTGACCGAAGGACCCTTGCCAAGTGCACTAGCTGTGTATGAGACTGGTTTAACGTGCCAGCCTGTATTTATGAGCTTGGCTCAAAAGCCTCATCCCACCGAGGATGGATGATTTTCGGGCTTCCGTGGATATAAGAACTTCCTGAGAACCTTGATAATTTATGTAACTATAATGTATAAGTGCAATGTTTGTTGATCTTGAATCAAGAACTACCATTTCTATGCAAAGAAAAGGTTAGCCTTTCATGGCTTCTCCTTGAAATCATTCATGCAAATAGTGGTGTAAGAGTTAATCGGAACGATAGTAACAGGAGCTTTTCTACGAAGAAAGAAGTGTGGTTTTTGGTGGTAGTAGCTTAAATTCGCTGCATAATGGTCGGAAGGAGAAGCAAGCCAGTGGAAAAGGCTTATCAAGCATGTAGCTGGTCGCAAGCACGCAATAAAAAGTGAGCAAGCAATACCGCATACATTTCCTGGCACGAATGTGATGCTGATCTCAAACCGAGTTGCAACTCGCCTTCTGGGATCGTGTCGCGAGATAATCGCTAACTTTGCCGCACGTGATCTGCGAATTATGGCTCGCTATTTCTGATAGTTAACTCTGTTAAGAATTACCACGAGTTTCAAAAGTCCTGCATGACCATAGCTTTGTTCAACTATTATTCTAATGGCGAAGTCTATAAAAAAATTGGCCTGTGAGATAATAGATTTAAAGGATAGGTAAAATGAAATCAGATTATTAGGAAGGAAGTACTTGTCGTTGGTTGTGAATTTGGTCGGAACGAAACTGAAGTTAAAGCTCCGTTAGAAAGAGGCAATCGTACCAAGGCAGATGGTGCACCTTGATTCCACTGTCCTCTAGGACGACTCTATTCCAAGCTCACATGCGCCTTAAGGTACCAATATAATTCAGTGGACTTCTCGGATCGTCCTCTCATTTTCCTCCTACAGCATGTCGCGCTGGACCCTGTGAGATTCTATTTTCAAGCTAGACCCTGCTAGTCCAGGCGGAATAGCCTGCTGGGATTTTCGTGTGTCAATTGCGGAAGGAAAGAAGATCGCTCTCATTCCGGCTCCTTTCTTTCATATGTAACCCTTATTCCGAGAGACGAAATCCAAGAAATTGCAACGAGAATTATTTCGATCTTTAATAGGAAAGTGAAACAATGTAACCTAATTCGAATTCTCGAAGTAACAGCTAGGTGTAATTGATTGGAGCAAGTATAACTGTTGTTTTACTAGTGGTGCCGGCTGAAGTGGTTACCACGGATCGATTACTAGAGCGAGCGAGGTGAGATTTCCCGGGCGCTGAAATTCGCGGAGCAAACAGCTTCCCGCTCGCATATTCACCCGTTTCCACCCTCAGAGTGGAACGGGCACTCGAGAAATAGCTGATAAGGAGGCTGTATTCTCGCTGAAGGTGTGAAGAACTCTCGACTGCTAGGTGAATTGATGAAACCTGTATGCATACCATTATTGAAATATTGTTTTATACAAAAACTAGCGTTTATCAGTGGTTACTTTAAAAATAAGTTTGTATTCCAAAAGAACGTTTCGAATGTAAAGCATAGCTTTCGATATAAAGAGGCTCATCCATAAACTTCCCCTTTCTGCCGAGCTTTAAACCACCTTGAAATATGACTGTCTCTTTGTGACCGGCTCAAGGAAAGAGTGATGCGGGGGAGTGAACGGAATGATTCTTTGCAAATGAGTTTTGGATTCCAGAAGATGGAGATGTTCGAGGTCAGACGGACGTAAGGTCTGTTGGGTTTAAGCCTATGAAAATTGAGGCGCATCGCAAAGGACGAATATATATTCTAAAGAATTGCGGTTTAATTCCCGAAGGGAGAATTCTTAGGGGTGATTTCCTAGTGCGAGAAAGGTTCGCCTATATTCGCAGAAGAGAAACGACTTTGACAAAGTGTCACGATACATCAACTCGCCAGAAATGACTGGCAGATCAATTCTTCTTTCCGGATTTCACCCCTTTTTTTCAGTAAACCAGCTAAAAATACTGTGGACTATCATCTTAGAATTCTTTGAGATTTCGTATCATCTTTGCGGTATCCTTCGATCGATTTTCCTGTACTTCTATTTCGGGTCTGTGTGGTAGGTATGTTCGTTGAACGAGGCGAGGACTCGTAAAACCGGAGTAAAACTCCCCGGCGTGCCTTCCGTTTCAATATTCAAGCTACTTATCTTCATGCTCTTGGTTTCGATAGGTTTCCGGCTATAGCTACTATCTTCCGATGGCCTATCGGCTTCGGTGAAATGGTTGGAGTGCACAGCTAAATATGAATTCGGGGAATAAGAAGGCCGCGTCCAATTCCGTGCATCGATTCTCGTCTCGACTTCATCGTTTCTAGTCGACAGGAATACTCTTGATTGAAACGCCCTCCGTCTTTCATTGCGTGGATCCTTAGTCGAGAGACAAATTGATGCCTGTTTGGAGATGAAATCGAGGAAAGGTCGGTAGTTGTAATTGCACGGAAGAGCGACTGCTTGGCGGCTGGTTCAGTGGTTAACTGAAATTGCTCATGAACTATAGCGGAGCTACTAGCTTTACTGGATGCATTTCGACCAGTACACGTCGAGCTAAGTAAGTGAGGACCGAGTAGAATAGGATATCGATCAGGATTCTCTCGTCCGGAAGGATATCGATCATGGCTTCGAATGAGAAGCTAGAAGGTTCATGTCGGCTGTAAAGGAGCATTGTCGAAGAATAATCCTTGTTGAATGGATGCTTGCTTTACTTCCACCGCAATTCCGTTGCTCGCCCTGACCCATTGTTACTTCATCGTTTCTTTGGCAGCCGAGCCATATCGATTCCAGTGAAATCACTACCGATAAGGGCCGATCTCGAGCTGAGATCATTTGATACGGTTCTCGGCTACCAGATACCTCCTCGAATAGCTAGCCTTCCTCTAATTAACTAATAGATTACTGATATTCATGATATCACATTGTGAACACATCAGTTAGATCAATTTCATTAGATTTCCTTGCTTTTTCCTTACAACAAATCTGAAAGAGGAAAGATTTCCTTACATCTCATATGAACAATAGTGATAATACGCTGCGTTTCGGAGCTCAGGGTATTACTCTGGGCTCGCTTTATCATAGCGCGAGGCTTTTATTGTTCGTGGCGGTGCGGTGCGGCACGGCGGGTGCATTAGAAGATAATTTATCGCTGGCATTACGATCGCCGTGAAATTGCGGGTAGTCCGGACGCATCGGCACCCTCGCTGGCCTTCGATATATATCGCGACGTCCACTATCACAGATTCCCAATGGCATAGATACACGTATGTAGCACGCGCGTTTCGCATGGAGGGGGGAATTGAACGTGCATTCACACATACACAGATACTAGGAGCGAGGCAAATCTGAGTTTAATTGCGTTCCAGGACGAATCCTTGAATCCAGATTTCTGGGAAGCGATGCATTATTTTTCTCCGCTGGGATTGTACGATCGTGATAGATCCGAGAATCTCGCGAAAGATTGACGAGCCCCGATGTACGTACGCAGTTTTATCGTGCTTCTCTTCCCTTTGATGTCAGGTAAGAGCATTATGGTTCTATGGTACGCCGAGCTTTTATCCTCCTCTTCTTCTCGGGAACAAAGATCGCTTCTAATCTCGATCGTCCGTCCCTCGTCCACCTAAAGCGGAATCGATTACCAATGCAGCACATCCTATAACTTTCCTTATCGACTATTCTATGTAGAAACTGACACGCATCAATAGTAATTTTCATAATGCAAGTGCGATTGCCCTGATGGTCAGTCAACAATGTGTTAACAAAGACGGGCGAGCCCAGTTTGCTCATCATTACTAAGAGTTACAATCAAGTAACTAGGCCGCTGATACTTGAGGAAATATCAGTCGTTCGATAATAAGCTCCCCTCTCGCAAGGAACACTTGCGAGTGAAATGTAAATAAGTCGACGAATGTTCGAATATTCAAGGAATAAGGTCGTTGTTTACATAACAGGCAGCACAGCGCGAATTTTCATTCTTATTTGAAGACAGTGCGGGGTTGTTTGTTCCGGCACTTTTGCATCCTCGCCGGAAATTGCACATCGCCGGTGCGCACACTAGGACCGTCATTTTTCTGCATCTTCCTTCGTTAAACCCTGCTGGCGTAGATTGGCCTGGCAAGCTAACACCAGCTGTGATGATGCGAATGGATAGAAACGAGTTCGTTCCTTTAGACGGTGAAAGAAGCCTTGCATAGCGAAGAGGAAGTATCGATCATGAGCGGAACTTGTGAAGAGGGTTGAAATGTCTCCGATAATTTGCATGAATTTTTCCAGCTCATTCATTCTAAAAGACTATTAGTCTTAATGATACCTTTAACTGCCTGTCTGATTAATGCCATCGTCATCAGACTGCTGTCTCCGAAGCGGAGGTGATTTTCATTCCGTCTAATTAGATTTACTGCTGGCAATGCATAGTTCTCCTGAAAGAGAGACGTGCGAGTGCTATTACTGATAATAATTTATATAATAGGAGACTAACGAGCGAGTGTATCTCACGCAATGCATGGTCGATGGTTCGAGGTAGAACTTGCATTTCGATTCATTAGAATAAATAGATATTCTCGATATTCGATATCTCGGTTCCTCGTGATTAGAAAAGCCCTCGGGCAAGACTACTGCTCTATCATCACTAACTAAAATAATTATTATAGCGTCGGATCTAGAACCAACGCAATTTATGTACATTTTGCTTTCTGCTTAAGTTCTCCTAGCGTTAATGTCTTTGCGGGCTTACTCCTTGAGGCAGGCATTAGTGCTCCGGCAGAAATTATACTGCCATCTTCATTTAGCTAGCAGTGGGTGGTTGCAAATTGTGGAAATCTATTACCCAGTTATACGTGAACACTCCAACAATATCGCGAGATTTTCCCTATGCAACAAGTAACCAAGATACGAGTACTCGAATCGTTGATAAAGAATTCCCATAGCTAAGGCATAAATGGATAAATTGAGATACGTATGTTATTAAAATGTACGTGAAGGAAGTAAGAGGGTTCGCTTTTAGTCTTACAATTTTTACTGCGAGAAGCAGACAAGTAGTAGCTGAGGATATCCCAAGAGGGGTGGAAGCCACGATACATTACATTATATCTACGGGATAAGAGGGGAAAGATACGAGAGACCAGGGTGGTCTGCTGGCAAGAGTTTATCCCGCGACCTATCCGCGTTAACCCTTTATCGATCCGATCCCCTGCCATTCTGGCAGCAATGTTTGCTTAGCGTCAATTCGCTCTTGTCGTAAGTCCCAACTTTTGCCTTCTGCATCCTCTGCCGAAGGCATCTCTCCTCAAAGAAAATATAATTGGACTTCCAGTTCGTCGCGGCGGAAACTCTGTAGGATGAAGTTTCTCACCTCTTTCTTTCTCTTTCTCTCTTTCGGTTGCTATACCTGAAACTAATTCTATTCGCGAGCGAGTGAAAAGTGCAGAGAAAAGCCAAGGCTGTCGGGCGCTGTTCCGGCGCTCTGCGTGACTATTCGAATTGTTGGAGGAACTTTAAGAAAAACTCCGCGATAAAACACACCGCGAAGGTTGTACGCCGCAGCCAGGTTGCTTTACGTGCCGGTGTGCTGTTGGGAGTATGTGAAGAGACGATTTAGTCTACCAGCTACAACCTCCCTCCAAAACTTTTTGTCCCTCTGCGTTCACCGAACACCAGAGGATTTGCTTGGAAAGAGCGAACGATCAAGTGTACGTGCTAACACTGGAGAATTAACGTCCACCACCCTGGACATTATTAGTCTTCCTTGTTTGACTGAGAAACGACGACAGAATTCTCTGACACATCTGACATCTATTTGACAAGTAGAATTGCATCGTCTGCAATTATCATTCTTTTCTCTCTTGAATGTCAGTCGAGCAAAAGTTATTGCGATACGGAATATAAATTGAATGTCGTGTCAAGGGCTTTCTATTCGTCGACGAACTTTTTGTCCGATGGACAGAGGACACGCCATCGAATGAAATTCAATAGGTATGTCGTTTTTCAAAAATCGGACGCATACTCCAATTTCCACTTTCTCAAATTGTGCACGGCAATCACAGCATTGCAGAGGTTGGATACGATGATACATAGATGGATAAAGATACGTATATGTGAAGGGAGAAAGGTAGAAATACACGCATGTACGCACCACTCGAGTTCACTATCGATTAAAAGATTCACTCGAATAAACATGCTAGTGGTAGTGTAACAAAAGCCTTTGCCTTCGTAATACTTTTATACGAGGAATCTCTTATTACGGTTGTTCCGAGTTGAAAATAGGAATGTCGCATTAAAAATAATCCAATAATACCGAAGTTAATACCAGATTCATAAGTATCATACGACCAATCATATTTTATTAGCAGATTTCAATCTGGTGAGCGCTGAATTCAAGCTGATTAAACAAAGGCCAGGAATCGAGGTTGGTTCGAGTGATGCCAGATTTTCCTATTCGCGAGATAACTGAATTTCATGGGAATGAGACTACCAATATCCTCATTTAACTTTTCACCTCCTGTATTTAATACAAACGTGATATGGGAGATTGAAATCGTAGTATTTTCTGTAATAAGAGGAGATGATTTTCGAGGTATTTGTGTCAGAATTCTACGAGCTGGAACTATAACCAGTTGGAGGCAACTTGTTGAATGATAAAGTGAATTGAGGTGGGCGAATGCGAGAGTGATGTAAAGGCGTAAGGGTTAGTTCCGGTGGTGATTGGGGTTGAAATGAAGGTGGACGTGCCTGAAGAGTTAGTGGAGAGAGAGAGAGAGAGAGAGAGAGAGAGAGTAGAGATGGGCTTGTAGTTGAAGGCTTGTATGGGAGAGATCGGTGAAGAACAGAGTGGAGAAACAAAGTGGAGGTACGCGATAGCTATGGATGGGCTACATGTACATGGGGGTCATGGCGCATGTCAGTCGGGAGAGGGTGCGGCAGCACTAAACCCCAAGACTAAACCGCGCCAGGGCGGATCCATCCTCCTTTCCCTATGCTTCCACAAGTGTTTTTCTCTCGCACACCATCCCATCGAAATCTTCCTCTTGGCCCACCTGTACTTCTTCCTCTTGTCTCTCATGATCCTCTCGATTCCACGGATCTTACGCTACTCTCGCCTCTTCACAACACTTTCTTTCTCTTTCTCTTTCACACACGATTATCCCCTTTATTGACTGCGTGTCTTGAGAGTCTGTCTTCCGAAGCTCGTTACGCTCGCTCTCTCTTCCATCTTACGCGCTATATTTCCCCAACGGCGTCTACCAAATTGGATCAAACAGCAATCTCTTTTGCTTCCTCGATTCTTTCGGCCCTGTAGTCGAGCTGCTGCTCTCTACCAATGACTGGTCCAATACAACTTCTTTCCTCAAGTTTCTTCCACGCGTTCTTTCTTTTACAAGATCGCCTCTCTATTTAGCTAGTGAACCTTCGACACCTCGATTCCAACTTACACCACTCGTTTCTTTGGACTCTCATGTTCGTTACTTGGCTTATTGGTCGAGTTTCCACTACGACTCTATTTGGGAAAAACATCAAAGGCTGCCAGGGATGTACTGTGCTTTTCTGGTGGATGCTCGAGTGGACTTATTCTGTCAGTGCCAGGGTCTTTTAATTATCTTAATGCATCGACCTCGCTCCACCTTTTCCAAGTCCTTGGAAATTTCTTTTCCAACCATCTCACCGACTTCCTTCAGCCTTCCCAAAAATCCACTTGTAGTACGTTCTCGTTTCTGCCGGTAATCCTGCTTGATCCTATACTTGACACACTTATTTCCACCCTAAGACTGACCGTAACTCTTTCTTCTGCGAAGATTTCGTATTCCCGCGTGCACCTTTCTGCCTTCATTCGCCAAAGAAAAAGCCGACGAATCCGAGAGTCACTATGGATTGCGGTTCACTCGAGCGTCCTGTCAGCCAAAAGCTTGATGTAGTGACGCGTGTTCCGGACATTCAGCGGCTAACGACCCTCGCGCCTTGCCACATTCTACCAACTTTCCCAGTTCCAGGTGGTGCCTGCTTCTCCTATATGTTAGGGTCTGCGATAATCGGCATAACTTTCCTTAACGCTTGACGAACCACTAATACAATTAATTTCGACTAGCTATTGTGCTTGGAATCCAAAACTTTTCTTCCGGGTAAATGTCAACCGCACGAACACCTATCGAACTTGAGCTATAATTAATCTAGGAACTCCTATAATTTTCTATTGTAACTGTTATATACTAGTATTCCTTAAAATAAACGATCAGCAATATGTTAATGGGTAAACTTTTTGTTAGATCATGGCTGGATTATTCAAGGAACTAATGCATCAGGATTCCGTCAGCGTTAGCGGAGGCTGTCGTTAGCCTAACGTCGGGAAGTTCCAGGCTCGTAAAAGTTCTTCTCTCCCTGGCATTCCGCACAAGCCATAATAATCGAAACGAATTCGTTCAGGGAGGACTGGCACTCCCAGTCTTCTCTCTTCTTGCTGACACCATTAGTCTCTTCCTAAGCCTGGCGTGCTTGCATCCCCCGAACTTAATCGCCTGCGATTCTCTCCTCCACTTTCTTCTTCTTCCTTCTCTTCTCTTTTCTCGTCTCTCCCACTATTTTCCTTTTCACCATCGCCAACGTGAAACTAGAGTTATCAGCCAAAAAATTTTGGCCCTCCGGTCATTTGTCCTTTACCAGCAAGTGGTTCACTCGCGCCTTTTTAAATCCAATTTCCCGTTCGTCCCTTCGTGGTTAAGATCGACAAATTGGATAGCAGTACTGTGGATAGAGGAATAGCAGCAAATGGTCGTGAAGTGGTATAATGGGAAATTCGTGTCCAATTCAACGCGATCGATTCGATTCGCGGAAAGTAACGCGAGTCAAATGGAAGTGGAAAGTCTGAAGTCGGTAATACGGTGAAGAGAAAGAGATCGAAATAGATGTGGAGGGTGAGGGAGAGTGACGTAAGATGGAAAATAAACCAGCATAGATATCGAGCGAAGAAAAACTAGCGCCTTCCTTATAAGAGTTCCATTGGTAAAGAATCCGTAGAGGGTTCGGGTCAGGTAAGGGTAATACCTGGCTGGAAAATCTTCAAGCCAGCTTCCTGGATTGGACGAAGAGAAGGGGGAGATTGCGATATCGCTGGTATTCCCAGCGAACTGATATGCGACACTTATTCTTCCTAGGAAACCGAGCGAATGCTCTTTCTTCGATCTTAGTGCACCAACGAAGTCTTATTTTCCCATTTTTATTGCATGAGAGCAATCTGACAAATGTCTCTTACTAGCAGGAGAGGCAAGCCAGATACAACTATAGGGAAAAGTATAGTTGGTCTGCCCTACTTGGAGATCTCTTATGAAGCCTCGTCCACGTGGGGCACATTAATCAGCGCCACTGCGAACTTTCGCAGCCTGTGTCTGCTACTGATAATGGCACGCTTCAGCCAAATAACTTCCATGGATTAATTGATAGCGCATATCGCATATGTCCAGATAGTGCGAACTCTAATTCGACCGATGGAGAATCCCAATCCATCAAAAAGCTGGTCGAGTTGAAATTGGATGGTAGCGAATAATCATACTCGTCCCACGGGTGACACGTCAAACGTTAATTCGATCGGTGTTACGGAGGCCAATAAAAATTGTGTCATACCAAAGCTAGTAAAAAAAGGAAATGACACGAAAGCCTGTAGAGTGGAGTCGTGTCCGCGCGTAACCAGCAGTTATACATCTTTACGATCCTGAAAGGACGAAGCCCTCGTATCTTGAACTTAATTTAGACCCTCGGGGCCTTCGGATTTTTCTCTTCCTCCCGATATTCGTATCCCCTCCTGCTTATTTAATAAATCACAATCATGTCACGAGTCTAATTAAGAGCCAGCTACTACTCTGCCTCGGAACGGTCACTGGATGGAATAAAATTATTTCTGCACAAGATTTCGCGGACCAATGAAATCGCTGATGAACGAGTCATCGAATGCCGGTTCAGAGCTGTTGGCGAGTTCGGATCAGGAATCGTGGCAAGGGAAAAAATCGTGATTCGCTTGGAAAGCGGGTCAAAAGCGATGCTACCGGTGCTCGAGTTTTCCTCTTCATCTCACCGTGAGCTTGGTAAAAGCGCGTCCTCTGCTTCGAAATTAGATTATGGCCGATTGGTGTGCAGTGCGCGCTAATTATCGTCGAGCCATGCGGACCTTAAGCTCGTCGATGTATAACGCAGCCGAGATTTATGAGGATAATTATCCCTGATCGTGATGCGATACGGCACAGATCGATTCTACCCGGTTCGAGTTGCATGTGCCGTAAACTTGGCTTCAATTGAATTGCAGATTTTCGGGAAATCAAGTATACGTACCCGCGTGTTGCTGGGCTATGAACGATAGAGAGAAGTTTGTTTTAGTGCGCCTAATTCACGTCGGTACTTAGTAATGATGCTCTTGCTCCGACCCAACTTTATAATCAGCGCAGCGGGATGCCCAAGTTCGGCGCATCTCTTAAGAAACCCTTGCATAAAGCAGGATCTGCTAGAAGGTACTCTGTTCTTCGCTTGCTTCCACAGAGAATTCTTGGAAGGAACAGCACGGCCTGAAGAGCAACATGAGACAAATTGTCCATCACCTGCTGCCAGCTATTAACCTAAATTCTTCTCAGCATCCACCCAACGTTGAATCTTACTGTTGATCATCCAACAGTGCCTCTAGATTCTACTCTTCTATTATTGGCAAATCAATTATTTATTTTTTTTACTCAAAATTGCCGGCTTAATTGAATCGAGAGAGATAGTCCACTGCCCTTAATCCATCCACTCGAGAGGAAAGGAAAATGGAGCGTCGACGAGTCGTGGGTAGAATTGCCATGAGTCTACAGTAACACAAATGGGGTAGAAAACGAGTGGAGCACGAAAGAAGAGCTGGAATAACTGAGTGGCATGCACGTTTGGCGCAATGTATCCACTGATAAAAACGCCCACCGGGAACGAGAGAAGATGGGGCGATCTAATTTCCCCTTTCACTTTCTCTCTCTCTCTCTCTCTCTCTGCAGGAGCATCTGCCAGCTCGAGAGAAACAAAGCCCAGGAGAAGACAATATTCTCCTGCTATGATGTACGATTCTATTAAAGCTTGGAAGAAAAGTAATAATCGCCAGGATCCGCAATAAAACAAGGAGATTCGGAGAGTGTTAATGAGAAAGACTTTTGTTAGTGTAGAAGAGAGGCATTTAATTGCTCGTTGATTTATGTGGTTTTTTCCACTTCTTCATCCTTTCCTGCCTTTTTCAAGGGCTGCAATTTCATGTATAAAGTCAGTATGCATTGGAGAATATGTGACGCAAGAACCAGAGCTCTAGCTCAAAATTCATTTTTTCGCAAAATTTTTGTGGGTATACCCCTTCAAAAAATTTCGATTTTTTGAAGGTTCTCGGACTTTGGTGAACGCTTGATAAATCAATTGTTTGAGTATCACAACGGATAGAAAACATGAAACCAATGGCAGAAATGCCGGAATTGTACCGAAAACACATGGAAAACCGATCCTGAATAATTCATTTTCGTCTAATTCTGATGGTTTTTCCCATGTTTTCTATACTTCCCGACATTTTCCGGGGCTGAAATTTGGCGGGGAATGTTTTCTTGCATCAAGGAAGAAGTGATATAAATTCCAGAGCCCAAGCTTAAAAATAATTTTTTCACCATTTTTTGATGGCCCTTTTGATTAATTTACCCCTTCTATAAACTTGTTTTCGCTCGTATATCCTCGTGTGCCAACGTTTTACACCTAACACACGTAATCAATATTAATCTCCATTAATTCCACTCCCTTTCCTGAGTGGGAAGACTCGGTGACGCGTACTGAAACTCGACTACGGACGCGAAGCATAATGCTGGTTGCGGATTCCAACTTCCGGGTGAATAGTTGGCAAAAGAAAATACGAAAATATCGTAGAAGCGAGGAACTTTAGAGATTTTACTAGCAGAGCGGGGGAGATTGAAGACGGGAAGGGGCTTTTCTACGATAGGATGTCACTTAGATTCTTGATTCTTGGGAGTATGGTATGGGGAGTTAAGAAGATCGGTGGGGTGGTGCGAAAAAAAAAAATTCCAGCTTTTCCTCCTCCTAGGTAAATAAAAGCGGCGAGCGTTCTTTGGAAGCAGGCAACGGCGTACACGTGGAGCTCCAGTCAATACTACGCACGTACATACACAGAGAAAGGACGGGATCACAAGCAGGAGGAGGAGCACAGGGGGAGGGGGGTGAGAGAGCAGGGCAGAGAAAGCGAAGGAGCTGGAAGAGGGTCGAGTCCGACGTTACTTAGCTCCTATACTCCTCGTGCAGCCCGAAAGATCCTGGCATCCCATTTTTCGAGGATTTTACACGCTTCCTATCGACCGGCCGTGCAGAAAGCGAGTAAACACTCGACGAATCAACCACTAAAATGCTATCAGAGAAATCCTAGATGCATTATGAAATAGCTGCGTCAAACTAAAGCCGATTAGATGGATGAGTGCGCCCACGGTCTGGCTATTTTACGAGGGAATTTCGCCGTGACTTTTCACCGGCTGCCGACACCATATGGCAAGTGGCCGCGTAAATAAACGTGGCAATCCACACGCGGCCTGTCGTCAGGGTGTCCGTGTGTGCCGGCCCGGCTCGGCTCGGCCCCAGCCGCACAGTTTGCCGCTTGTAAAATCGCGCGCGTCCGATATCGCGACATAAAACGCGCATACCATGTCTCCCCGAAGCCCAACTATTTTCGGAAGGGACCCAATAAATGACACATAGCCCCAGCACTGATCGCAAAGAAAGCACGGGTTAGGCGCGCGTAAAATGAGCGCGTAAATATCCTTCGGCCCTCTAGCAACATTGCCAGACTATCCTAGCCCATCCCTTACTATGTTAATCAATTTTACTATCAATCTATAACACCAGTATACTCTCTATTATATAAAAAATATTATTATTCGAAGGTCTAAAGTTATAGTTGCAGAGCAAAGTGGTTCGCCCCGCTGAATTCGAATTATTCCAATGTTTCAGATAGTTCGAGAGGAGGATCAAGAAGAAAAGAAGGTTTTCTCGAGAGTCTGGTTACCTTTGTGAACTCGTAGTGGATTAACCCCGGCTAGGCATCTTCCTCGCGTTGTCCTTCTGCCAATCAATCAGGACGAGTTTGCCAGAAGGGTGCGAATACTCGATGGGGTGTGCTGGCTCTTCTTGGAGCAGCGAAGGATGTCACGTGTACTCGGTGAGTAGAGCGCGCGCTGTCTTTCCAGAAGGGCAAATGTGTGCATCTACGAAGTGGAAAGGGTACGATTGTTCTCTGATAAAGTGGAAGCGTGTCGTCGCGAGGTTCCGACGCGCACTGGGAGATTCGTGCGGAGGTAGCACAGGGCGTCGCGATGCCGCCGCAAGAGAGGAGCACGAGAGTACGACAGCCACGACGCCGGCGTCCTTCGCCGCTACTAGTGGCAACAACGGCGTTCCTCGCTCTCGGCCAAGGCGTCTGCGCGACACTACCATGGAACTGGGGATGCTAAATGCACACTCCCACTCTCCCATCTTCCGTTTCCCCCTCGCAATAGGCTTTTGGAGCCTGCTGCTTTCGCGGGAAACCGATCCTTCATAATCAGTCTTTTCTCCTTCCTTCTTATTTCCACTGCCACTGGAAACACACTGTTCTACTGTTGCAATCCACATCACTTACAATTCCTTCCCTGACTACTACTTTCCTCGTAATTTATACTACTAGCTAAACTTTTTTCAAGGATTTTTTTCTAAACCATCATATTATCAGCTACGTTTATATTAGAATAAACAAATGTGAAAATCTAGATAACTTTGATAGCTGGAATCTCTAGGAAATCGGAATATCGTGTGCGATGGTCCGCGTCTGACCAATTACTGACTCTGACTACTGATTGCGAGGTTCGTATCTCAGCCACTCCTTCTACCTTCGGATCACGTTTAATCCGAGCACGTTTTCACTTTCCACGAGGTCCCTGCTATTCTCCACTGTATCTGCTTAAATGCGAATGGCTCGGTCATTCTCCTCGCCCGGAGTATGGTAATCTATTCGTGATAAAAGTCGAACCACCACCGCCCCGATTACCGTGGAAGGACTAGCGATGAATTCGTTCATCCGGCCGCGACATCAGTATGCTAATTCGATGTCGTAAACCTTGAATATACCTTGGTGAGTTTACGGTGAATTCATTGCCGGTCTCTTTTTTTTTTGCTCGCTCTCTTTCCACAGCCCTTCTCGATCGGTCTTTTCATCTTGGCTTTCGCCGATATATCCTCAGACTTATCGATTCCCTTAGTCTACCAGGGTCGTCTATGTCTGTTCAAGGGATTTGTATAATATATGATACTCTTCTGGAATGCTTTGTTACATATGTTGTTTGCAATGTTTGCAAAAATTCAATAGACATTGTATTCCGGAGAATACTGAATATCCAGGATTATGTTTTGTGCAAGATACGGAAGACTTGTTTGCAGAGAATATTGAGAGTTCAAACATCAAATCCTCCACTTACTGCTCTAATTCCGAAGTGCTCCCGGCGCGGCTTCCGTAGGTAATCACGCTCACAAATTTCCACCGTGCGAGAAGACGAACTGGTCCTTGCCAAACGTTAGTTGTTTGGTGCCGGGGAGATGAATCCGACGCGCACGAGACTGCACTCGCAAGAGCAAAAGTAATTAACGTAGAATCACGCGCTCAGTGCACACGATCCCCGACCTGGGCGTCTCTCCTCGAATTGAAGTCAATCCAACCGGGCGAACCATGCCACTCTGCCATACACGAAAGTTAAATTCCCTCAAATTTTCCTCACTCGCACTCGCACTCTCTCTCCACAAAAGCTTCCTCATCACTCTACGCCTCTGACTTTTCCCAGATTAATTTCCCTCTAATTACTTTAATGGACCGTTTCAGTAAATTTACTCGCAATGGCTTCTAAACGAGTAAATGAATTCCGAAGTCAGAAAGACGAGCAAAATAAATAGCTGTTTTAATAAGCAGTCCAGTTCAAAGGTATTCTAGATCGCTCTTTACACAAGTGACTTCACTGTTTTCGTAATATCCGGCGAGAACGAATGAGAAAGGAGTTTTCTCCTTCTTCCGGTGAGTGGCTTTTTCCAGGCCGACGATATTAAACTGGCACGTCAAAGCTCGAGTTACGAGAACATCTGCAAATCTATGATGCTTAAGGATTTCCAGATAACCCTAGAGAATGCCAACCTAATTTCATACCAAAATCAAATATCTTCGTGGAGAATAGTTAAGCGAAGGAAATGGGAACGTAGAAATTAGGGATGGCTATTCTTCCCTTCGAAGGAATTTATTTCTATGCAAATCTCTGGTAAAATAGTATACGGGAAACTCCAAGTGAAATGCCTTCATCCGAAGGAAATCGCTATACGTGGACGGTGATAGTTGTGTCCTGTCGAAAATGAAGCTTTCCTTATCTGACAGGAAGGATGCTTCTCACTTCGTAAATGCTAGACCACCGTAACAGTTGTAGGATCGAATACCTTGTGGTATCGAGGTAGCTTCCGGCGAGATATTGCTCTGGTCAAGCTTGTCCAAGCTGTGTCGTCATTTTCCTGTCTAACTTTGACGTTCCGTAGTGCAGATTCCTCTCTCATTTCAGTCGAGCACGTCCCCGTGTTATTGCAGCCAAGTCATAAATCTGTTTTTCTGCCTCTGCTGCGGGGAGTTAGTCCGGCTGTACGAGCGTGTACTTTGCCAGACTGTTCCCCCGATGGAAATGAGAGGAATGATATTTGTTCCGAAAATATTTTCACACGACAGGGTGCGTTTGATTTCGACTGCGATTGAATGAACGTTAAGGATGATTTAATAAAGAACTTTTCTAGTTTAACATTTTCTGAGTGAAGGAACAAAAGGACGAGTGTTATAACGAAGATGAAGAACTGGTATTCCAGGATCGCTGAATACCAATAGGTGGTTAAAATAATAGTCAACTTATGCCGTCGTATAAAGTCTGAGTCTTGTGGAGAATTTATGCGGAGCCTTTGCAATATTTAAAACTTTTTGACGAGTAGATCTTTCTCCTCTATCACTGAAAGGGATGAACTATCATTGTGAAAAGTCTCGAGAAGTTGGTCACCATAAAATCGATCTGACGTATTCCTATCGCTCAGGTCTTAAAGATAAAGACTCGACGAAAGATTGACGCAACCCTCGCTCAACTACGGTACTTTCTCTCCAAATGGACGGAAAGATGTGGGCTCTCTATGTATTCGCAATAAAAAGTTGGCGAGGAGAACATTTTTGTCACATTTCCCGGTGAACGTATCTAGTCTTTATTTGATTTACCCCTCCCTGCCCCTCAATACATTCTTGTTCCTTTCAAGCATCATGTTTTATTGCATTACGTTACCGATTACGATTATATTTCTTTGCTCGGAGATTTTCGCCGCTGTCCTAGAAATTCTATAATAACCAAACCTTGCCAGAATGGTATATCAAAAGAGAGAGGATTATTGCAGGTCCTCGCGTTATAAGCGCTCCCGATCAAGACTAGTTACTGCCTCCCGTTGCTCGGAGTATTAACGCGGAGAAGCTCGTTAAAGGTAAGCGCCAAGATCAATCCAACTTTATGAACCACCGAGGAATAAAAGCGCTCTCTTCGCTAGAGTTAAGTGTTCTTCTACGTGCAGCTAAGTCATTGCGAAAATATGGAATTGCGTACACCGATATTTGTACTCATTGTGTGTAGTATGCAGGATACACGACAAACAATATCGAGATGAAACACGTTTCCGGGCGCTGCTAATTTCTGCACATAGGGCTTACTGGAAATATTGATGAGCAGGGTACACGTGGAGCTCTGCGAATTAAGTCTCGATTGAACAGCTTGAATGCTTTTAATTGTGCCGTCAATAACGGCTGATACCGTCCGACTAGCAGCGAGTCATTGACGCCGCATTGCCAATGGTTAATTCTGAACTAAACAAAAAATCCCAGGCAATTTCGAGGAGTGTATTAAATTATATTGACTATATAAAATCGGCGAGATGAATGTGTGTTGAATACCGAGCGCTGCGAGCACGGAGTGTAACGCTGCTTGCAGAGCAGTGTTCAAAGAGAGGCTGAGGGGAAATTGTTTTAAGCAGGGCTCGCAAGTAAGGTAAATGTCACCGTGGTAAAGCAAAGTCCGTTGATGCTGCATTTTCTAGAGGGCCGGATTGCACGCATAAAGTTCCTGGTACAGCACAGTCTTCAGCCGCCAATTTAACGATGAATAATTCACTCAACGAGTGTGCACCAGTATTAAATTCGTCGTCTTGTGTACACAGTGGCATTAAAGCACAGTGGTTGGCCACCGGTAGGTGGAAAGTGGGTGGTAGAGGGGGGATAGGGAGTCAGTATGGAGTGAAGTGCACTACCAAGGGCAAGCAGAGATTTAGGTGGCCCAGTAATTCTTGAATTATTCATAATGGGATTAACGAAACGCGGTTTTACCAGTCAGCGGTTAGCTACATACGACTAACAAGGGTGTGTTTGTGAATTTGTGCGAGCGGGATAAAGTGGGAGCAATATAATTCGTACAAAGGCTTTGTTACTACTGGAATTTGGTTGACTTATGCAGTTCTCTTTTTCAAAGAAACGTTCTCCCACGTTCCGCGCGTCTCAGTTGACAGTGACGCCATTCGCGCGCGATGGCTCCTGTCAGTGGATTAATAAATGGTGATATAACCGGTCTAAAGTGATTTCTGTACCTCCATCGAAAGGCGACTACCGTTTATTTAAAGCTCAAAGGGATTTCGGCCCGTTGAAATAGACCGAGGCCTGCATATAACACCCTGACGCACAAGGTATGTACACGCACGTTACCACCGCACCGGCGAAAACAAGGTTGAAGCCCGCATTCATCGTTTATTTGAGTTTGCTGATTGCGCGAGTTACGCATTTCACCGCGCTACATTTTCGGTAAACACATCATGCTACAGCTGTGATAATGCACGGAATGGAAATCATGCCTCTAATATACCGGCACGTTATTACGAGTGCTCAAGATCAACGGTAACCAAATCGATTTAACTGGCAACTGCATGCGAGATTCGAAAAGTATTGAAGATCGTTAATGGCGCCGGCTCCCCGAACAAACGGTCTGATTAGCTCTTATGATAATGCTATTGTAGAAACAAACCGCAAACCCGGGTAAATTGCAACCACGAATATCCCACGAAACATTAACGTTTCTGAATGCCACCGCACACAATGCGCGTATGCACGCCAATTAGCACAATTAAAGCAATTTCGGAGTGACCGAAACCGTTAGTGAAACTGTTACTAATCATAATCCTCGTTTCTCCTCATCGTCATTTCAAAGAACATCTAGTGAAATAGGAGGGTAATGATTTTCAACATTGTGCGTTAAAAAAATACATTTAATCAGACAAGGAAACAGACAATGCTCTTTTTATACGTAACATGACAATATGGAATTATCTCAAGGACTGGGACTTGTCTTTACAACTGAGTTTGCTGTGTGTAAAAGCCGCGGTTGTATGAGATCGATATAATTCAATAGAATCGTATCAATCTTTGTGGAATCATCAGTCTCCTCCTCTAAAGTAAATTTACCGACTGGCGTTTCAATTTCTTCTGAACCACCTATAAACATCAATTATGAATCACAATTACTTTAATGACAGTTGGAAAATGATTGAGAAACAGACAATAGATACTTACGTAGTATTTTTAAATTATACTTGGACAATTCTCCCAAGATGGTTGACAGAACTTCAGCTATTATATAATTAGATACTTGTGGAGTGTAATCCGCACCCATTTTAAGCATCTAGAAATTTCAACATGATCAAAAACTAAATATCCACCTGCCTGATCTTTTGACAATTCATTTCTTACCTTAAATGCAATAATATCTTTATCATGAATCTTTTCTGTTGCTGTTGCATACTTGTGAGCACTTGTCTCTGTGAAACTATCAATTATACTCTGCAGTGTATTTTCTGTTTTGTCAATGACTTCAACTTTATCATTAAACAATTGGTTTTTTATCTTTTCAGGTGTGACATTAGTGCTAGAGCTCAAGATCTCGCTGTCACTCACTTCCTCTGTGCTGGTCTTCTTTGAATTCCTGCTTGTAAAGGTAAGTGGCGTCGAACTTTTACCTAGTGATAATAAGGCAGATAACTTTTCATGCTCCATATTAGACTGGCATATGCCATTTGCTGGTGTTGGAGACACTGGTGTTTCTGTGTTGGTAACTCTTTCATCATTGTCAGCATTAACAAATCTAATATGCTTGCCCATTGGAATCATACATGTGCTTATTATCTTAGGTTTACTTGGCACATTCGAGTCAGTCTTTTTTGGCTCTTCTGCATTTGATACTTTCACCTTTTGCTTTCTCTTTCTGATTCTCTTCTTCTTGGGAATCGGAACTAGAATGTCTAGTGCACTAGAGTCTTCTACTGTGTCGCTCTCGACTATTGTTTTATACAAAGAAGTCTCTGGTTCAGTCTCCTCCAAGAGAGTATGAAATGATGAGCTACCTGTAATATCTGGCAATACACAATCCTTTACAACTGATTCGTGTACTCTTGGTGTCCAAGAATCCAGCTGATTCGTACCAGGCTGATATCCATTGAAAGGAAAATCAGATACATCATCCAGTTTAGGTGTTTCTTCAAGAATCTCTTTAGGTTCTTTATGATTTATTGAATAACTAATTGTTTGTATTTCCTTGTGCTCCACTGGGGTACCAGTCCTTTCTCTTTTTTCCAAGAAACTATTCTCTTTGATGGGACTTACCTCCATTGACAGACTTTGAGTTTCTAAACCAGTACCTGGTACCACACTAGAACAATTTAGAAACAATCAGCTGTTGATACTTGTTAATCCAGTTGAAAACGGTAAATTACCGTTTGCCCGAATTACAACAGGGACTCACAGAATTCGCTCATTTTCTTTGAGAATTCGAATATCCTCGTTCGGAGGCAAATACTCATGATCATTTAGAAGCAAATAAAACGGTTCTTCAATGCTCAATAGCCTTGTGATATGTCTCTTTAAATGCGAGACATCTAACATTTTCGTGCCGTCCACGAAAATCCAGCAGAATCGCCTGGCATCTTGATAATATTTGTACAAATCAAGTTTCACGCGGAAGTCGAACCGGCTCATCTTCCCAATTCTATGGGTTATGCTTTTGTTGATATATCGAACAGCTGTCCCAACCAGTCGTAGCAGACACTAGCATTGTGGGATAATTCTAGGAAAAGTCAGGGTCTGCTACGTTGGGACAGAAATGTCTCACCACGCCAGACATTCTTTATGTTGTCGGGTAGATTTCTGCCCTGACAACAAGCGGTCTCCACTATGATAAGATATTATACTGACTATACCATGTGTTTAATTTTCGATTGCAATGAAGTCTGATTTAATTCTTGCAAATTGAATGTAATAAAAAGTAAATATGCAACTCCTTGAGTAGGGAGTAATAAGAAAATGAATTAATTTTTACAGACAGTGTCTGCAACGAATATTTATATTTTAATTATGAAGTTCAAAGTTTAAATAAAACAAATCATTTCCAGACATATATTTATCTTTTATTGGATTCTCTTTAAGATAGCAATACAAAGAGGAGGATCTGAATTAATGATATTCTCTCAATGCTAAGTAGTACTACCACTAGTAGTAGAGCTACAGTTGCGTTCATACCTACACAGCTTGACAAGATTCTCGTGAAATAGATTTATTTCTGACTTGAACAATAATATTGACATAGCACTCGGGTTGGAAGTATACCCTTTGAGTGAGAGGCAGAAATGCACTCGAAGATCATCGAGTGCTGCTGCTGCGTCTTCGACGGTAATTGCATTATCTCGCGCAGGTACAGCCCCTTTAGAATGTATGTAAAGCCACCAACGTATCGTTTAGACATGTGTATAGAATATACATTTGCCTTAAACGGGTGTGTGTTCTCTTATTGTAAAATTAGACCCAATGTGGGCTTAGAAATACACATAGGTATTTATTAGACGGTTACAGGATATATCCTTTTATTTACATACACCTATATACTTAGATTTAACTCTCTCAGAACCGAGGACCAGCACATTGCATCATTGCACTTAACTCGTCCTAGCCCAATAATCGTTGCATTTAAGATGTCTTCTTGTTCGCGTGCTTTTAGTACTCGTGTGCTTTCGCAGTGTTATCTTAAGAAACGGGAAATACCGGACACGATGCTTTCTTTATATTGCACCTGGCAATCGTTATAGTTTCTCCCCGTTTAGCATACTTTCCATGGCGACCTTTTTATTTACAGTTACTTAGACGTAATACTGACTTATAATACAACTAATCCACGCACGCGGTGGATCATTTATCTTATCTTTAATTGGGGATAGGAGTGAACATGCAGAACGGATAATTTGATTGATCACTCTTTTCTAATAATAGATTTTCCAGCAGGAGCATTATCAGGATAAGGACTCGCACAAATAATAGCGAGGATAGCAAAGACCTGTTTTTTTTGTTGTTGGAATAGTTGATTAATTATTTGTCAAAACGATTCGTCGGTGGAGATATAGGTTAGGAAGGATACTATATATACGATATACTACAGGAATGTAAGTAGGCAGTGTGAAGTAATCCTGGAATGTGGCGGTAAACTATACTGCTGGAGTGGAACATGGTTCCACTGATGTTTCCTAATTACGACTGGCATTCAGAGCAAAATAAAAGAGGGGGAGGGGATGCGCGTAGACAGGCGAAATCAAATTCTCACACAAATCACACTTATAGTTCAGCAACAAACAGTAAATGTTCTTGGTAGGATGAATGCCATTGACATTATAGTTCCGTTGGAGTCTGACACATAACGATTCTAGATCAATTCTAAAGTATGTCTAAGTCAGATCTCTGTTGAGATGAGATACTGATGTACGACGATTCAATCAGACTTTAAAGAGCTCGAGCTTCAAAACTGAATGGCAAGAGCATGGACCAAAGAAATCTTATTTGGAATACAGTCTACATTCCTCTCAAACGATCGTCATACGACGAGTCATCCGAATACCTTGCATCTTAATGAATTTTAATCGCAAGATGAATCTTCAAAAACCCACAACAAGGAAATTTTCATTTCTTGCCCTTTCTTTTTTTCTTTCTCTCTCTCTCTCTCTGATTTTTGGAAGGAATTGCTTGGGTATGCGAATACAAGCCTCTTACGAGAGGATGCAGGAATTCCGTTTGGAGTCGGTTCTCTCGCGTATTTGCTGGAGATGCTGTAATTGGGCGGGCGAGGGTACGTGAGCGCTGCTGCTGCGTGAATTCAAGTGCTGAGGGGGTGGTAGAGATTGACGACGTCGCCGACGTAGCGCCGGGCTCAGATTGTACTTGAGCTTCGCTTGGATCAACAGCTCTTTGAAGACTTGAGAGATATTCAGGTTCTCCTTCGCCGAGGTCTCCACGAAACCATTCTCCCACTTGGCTATCACCATCTCCCTTGTATTCTCAGTGTCTACCTGTAAGACAAGTCAAAGAAATATGGGAAATTAAACATTTGGTAAATAAATGACAATAATATGAAGATAAATAGATAAGACAAGAATACCTCTTGATCCGCTTCAACAAGATCAACTTTATTCCCAACGACAACAATTGGCACTGCTCCTTTCGTATTGAGAATCTGAGCTCTGAGAGTCTTCACTTCGAGGAAGGTATTCCCATCATTCACATCATAGACCAATATGAACGCGTCCGCTGATTTGATGGAGAGGTCTCTCATCGCTGGGAATTCATAGGAGCCCGAAGTATCCAAGATCTCAAGAGTTAAGTGTATACCGGACACATAAAAGTCCCCATGATGCATCTCTTCCACTGTACGCTTGTACTTCGGGGTGAAAGTATTGTAGAGGAATTGGTTGATTATCGCTGACTTGCCAACCTTTGCTGCTCCCATCACAACGATCTTATGCCGCACCGAACTCTCTGCTGCCTTTCCGCCACCACTATCGGATTCCGACAGTCTCTCGTTTCTGAAAAGTTATCGTCAACTCTCTCTCTCTCTCTCTCTCATCTCTCGTAACCACAAACACCTTGAAGAAATCAGAGGGAAAAGCAAGAAAAAGCGAAGTAAAAATCATATAACTGGCAGTGAACGAATAAATCTGGATAATGAGCCACTTGAAGACAGAAGTTAAGAAGAGCTTGCAGCGAACTCTTAATTAGTCGAGTTTCTACTAATTCAAATAAAGATTGACGCACTTCCTTTCTGTCAACGTTTCAACAAAAGAACAAACATTCCTCGGACTTTGGAATCACGTGATAGGAATGTTCAAATGAAGCTTACAATGGATGGTTCGAGTGGATGGCAGCAGGTTATCCCATAGTTAAGGTGAGAATGATCAGTGAGGGGAGACTGGTGCTCTAATGAGAGCTGAAGATCTTCTGGCGCGCGGCAAGGGGTTATTAAATACTGACCTGAATTCGAGAGGTCTGGGATGGCTTGTTCTACAGGAAGAGGGAGTTTGTATGGTGCAATCACATGCATCGGGTAGCAGCTGCTCCTAAGTATCTCCGTGATGATCCGCGCTTATTACTGGCCAAGAGTTGGTTATTAGCGGGTGAGGACAAAGCGGCCTCAAGATTCATCCGCCGTTCTCAAGGGGAGCGAGTACAGTCTCGCTCTCTGGTGAAAATGAAAGCACCGCAGGGTTGGGAGGGCGGGGGTGTGGTAGAAGAAGCAAGAGCAACCAACCTCTTGGCAGGAAGTCGAGCCAAGTGGCAAGTGTCAAGAGAGGAGACCGAGATGGCAATAGGAAGTACGAACGAAAGGTGGTACAAAAGCTCTCTTCTTTTCTCTTTGGCTGGGAAAAACACGCGCAACGAAAAGGGATACCGCAACTCTTTCTTCGCTATCTTTCTCTTCTTTTCTCGCTATCTCTCGACTTCCAGTCATTATGAAGGTGAAGTACAGTACTTAACCCTCTGCTCCGAATTGCCTATCCCGATTCCCTCGAGGTGCTTCTCTTTTGTACCAAGACGAGCATAGTGTGGCTTGTCTCTGCCCGGAAATAAAAAGCCAAAGAGGAAAGTCTTGATCTTATAGACGATGGGATATAAGGTCTAGCATGTCTGACGATATACCGGCAGGATGTATCAAGGTATCCTGATGCATCCTTCCCCGGAAGATGGATGAATGTTAGAGCAACAAGTCGCATTCTCGCCCGAGCCTTACAAAACAGTCTATTCCTAGTGTCTCTTTTTACCTGACATGTTTCGGTGTCCCATCTTCCTGGCCTTCCTTCAAGCTCGATGGTTGTAGACTGAAGCGTCGGCGAAACTGATGGCGACCTTTCATCATTTGTGCTAGCGATCTTTCTGGAACAGATTTTCAAGCCTATGTTAAATACATACAGGGTTGATATTCGTGCTTGAAAATTGTCAAGACGACTTTTCAATATCGTCTCTTTTAATATAAATATCCTAGTATAATTATCAAGGAATCCACCAACGCAAACTGTAATTTGTATGGTTTGCTCGAGGAAAAAGAAGTGCACTCCTGTTTTCCATTAGAGTGCCATTAAGACTTCTCTCTCATAGTCCGCCAATAACTGCGACCATGAATATTCAGTGAACCGTTGGAGCGAATGGTTATAACGGAACCTGTGGTGCTTCCTAAGAAATGTAAGATTGGATATCACGGTGCCGTAGGGTGTTCTTTTGCCCTTTTACCAGGACTGCAGGTGGTACTAGTTTCTTGCAGGGTTCCGCACCGAGCGAATCCCCCGCGGATAAACACGTAAACTTACTCCATCTAACTGGCACCGTACTGTTGATCGATCGGAAAAGCATAATGTAATCTCCCATTGAGATAACAGGGACATACGCTCGACTACTATCTTCGAGAGAAAGCCTTTTTTCGATGGTGCTGATAGATATAAGCATGCGATAACTGCTAAGCAACCGTTTAGTAGTCCCCCTTTATTTCTCAGCTTTCTAGCAAACTGTCGACAATAAAGTCATCCCCCTTTGCATAACACTTTCCTCTCCAAATGTTCCCTTGACTTTTTCCCGCCATAAACTTTTTACTCCGCGCTTCACCACCATCAAAATACTTTTCTTTAAAGGCAACTCATTATTACAAAAAAGTGTTGGAAATGGGATCCGTTCTATTAAGAAAGTTCTTTGCCAGAAATATCGGGCTCAAAGGATTAAGAGTGCCAGGCAATCATAAATTTCCGTTGCGAGATAGCGCTGATATCCGGTGCGGCTTAATGAGCAACTTAATGTCTTTCAACTACCTAGCCGACGATGTAGCCCCGGGAACGAGAAATGTTCCCTGCTCTCTGGAATGAGCTCATTGGTTTAGCTTGAACAATAGCTGGAGCTTCGACTGAGAAAAATCCTCTCGAATTTCGTTCTTACTATTACAGTGCTCTCTCGGCTTTTACGCGTCTACTTTCCTCCAGACACATTACCAATCGTATATCGGATTGTATGTCGAGCTAGCTTTTTCATTTATCAGTATTCATTAATTTCTTCCTCGTCGAACCAATGATTATCTCAAGCAGAACAATATTTATCACTAAATAATCAACCACCCTAGCTAATAAGTGGGAAATCCTGAATTAACCAAAATTATCGAGGTACGCCCTCATATCGGGCTAATTGAACAATTCTATTTGCTTATCATTATTGAATGAATGTTGCCGCGAGCTGCTCGCACATCGGCTGCAATTGCCTGGCATCGATTAATCTTCCACTAATGCTTTAAGTTCAACCTTTATTGCCCTGGGAAAGGATTGCCGGTAGAACCGGACGAAAAACATATTAGAACATATTGATCACCGTGCTGCTTTCAACGATATTACCCTCATAAACTATAGAAATGCTTGGGCAGCCAGCGGAGACTTTTAATTTAGTTCCCCAGGTAATTGATTCTCCCTCGCTCTTTCGAATTTATTGAGGATCTTCTTTTCCGCAGCGTCGACTTTTTTTTCTGTACTTTTCCATACGCGGTATATGTATACGTGTGTGTGTCTGTGTGCACGGTGATATTTGTTCGGAGAAAGAGCGCCGGGAATAATAAATAGCATACAAATTGGAGCATTGCTCGGCCGCATGGTAGTAAGGGTGGGGTAAAGAGCTGGTCCGATGTAGTAGTAATTGTGTTAGTGTTATGTGTACTTTGGCGATACAGAGGTAGAACACGCGAGAGGGAGAGCTCGCCAGTAGAACGAGTACAATGGGTGAGCAGTGCGGGCTGAAATTACTTGGAGCCGGGTAATAGACTCCTGATCGATATGCAAACCACCGAATGATAATGCGGGTAGTAGTCACTCGATATACCGTTTTCTAGATAACCAGTCGCGTTGACTAGAGTTGTTAGTAATTAGTTGATGCTCTCGCACACCTTACAACTTTACTTTCCGACGGCTTTCTACACACTTCTAGTACGATGGACGTCCAGCCAAGTACCGGACGCCACTTTCGTCAGAGTGAGAGTTATAAGGGTTAATCCCAATGGTCAGAGTGACTAGTTATTTGTCAGGTGGACCATTACGCTTCGTAACTCCAAAGGGATCGAGTGTGCCACGAATTCTATGGCTTCTTCGATCGACCACCACGATCATTTCTCAATGCTTTCGTGGAACCCCTTTAACCCGTACACTCTCTTTGACAAATGACACCCACATATTCTCAAGACTTTTGTATTCCTCCATCGTGCTCTCCGATTTATTCTCTATTATGAAATCACCATGTTTCAGTGTCCAGGGAGATTTCAGCGAGTCATGAAATTTCGGACGTTGGAGAATCGAAATATGAGCCAAAGGTATAATATACAGGCTGAGGTTTTGCCTCCAGGGCTATCCAGCGGTTGGCTGTGCACCATTTATTCGAATTTATTCGGCGTTGCGAGAAACAGGTCATAATGCCCGGGTAAGGCTGGCTCCTCACTGAGTGGTGGACATATATCAAATACCGCTCGAGATAACAAAGTGAAAAGTGGCGCGAGCTAGTTAAAATCCATGCGCACGCTTCTGCAATCAGCGTTAATGCCACTGACATGACTGTTTTATTCTACTTTCCCTCATACTCTTCTCTAAACCGCACTCTTTATTCGTAATTAGGAATTTTGATTCATTTTAATGACTTTGGTGAATTGAATACTTTAATTGGTTAATAGCCAAGTTCTCGAAGCGCTGGAATTGTACAATTTCATTCTTGCGTTCTTAATAAAGGAATTGGCGAGCGCCACACTTATGCATATTCATATAAGAATAAACGGGAAGCGCGCGCGACAGTAGCTGGGAAAAGAGCGAGCCATTTGTGAGTCTCGTTTGTTTAAAACATTTCCACCAGGGATATACGCGCGTACCCACAGATGCAAACTTTAGTTTTCCCTTGTCGTTGCACACTGGCGAGTGCTCTCTTCCCGCCGGACAATTGAATAAACGTTGGTGTTGCCAACAGTTTCACGGATGTCTACTACCAAGAGAAAACCACTACTGTTCACATCGAGCAAAATGTCGGCAAGAGAATTATAAAAGTGCAATCCTGTCGCAAGGCTAAACATTGCAATGAGAGTGGTTTTCTTAATTAAATGGAAGACGCGCCAACGTGCACGGTTACATGTGTGAAGCTTGAAATAGAACACGCTGAAAATACGGGCAACGGTGGTACAAGCATGTGAATTGCGGAGAATACTCGTAAAGCCTCTCGCGTTTAAGGAGCACCTTGCCTCCGAGGTAAGCCGTTTTCGTATAAAGCTTCAGTCACATTATACACCACTAGACCCTTCAAGAATCCGTGTAATAATGCCCAAAAACGTTGAATAACGAATAATGAAAAAGGGTTGGGAAAACTTGGACACACAACTATTTATTAAACGACTAAGACAAGAACGGTAATGAACGTCGAAGTAAATGGTAGACCGGATAAAGAAATATAAGGGTGGTTGTGCTAGTAAGGGATTATCGGTATCGCGAAGAGCGAGGCCTCCGAGTGATTTCTTTCCGGACCGCTGCCTATCGAAGGGCTTAGCCATCGGCTTGAAGCCTTCGTCTGGGGGCTTCGCGTCGAAAAACCTGACGTCCCCTTTGGTGATAGTGTCCGTATGGATCGGTGACGCGCTCGCCAAGAGCAACGGGGTCGATGAGCGACCAAATAAGAAGCCGCCCTGGAAAGCCGAGGGCTCTAACCCCGCTTCGACATCCACTACTCACCAACACCCCTATCAACTCTCTTCTAATTCTCATCCCAATCATTCGATAGTCATACTCGAATATTTTCTCAGATTTTGAGATGAATCCTACTCGAAGGTGATATCTAATCGGACATTACCATCGCGTTCCTCGGCTTATAATTGGGCGGCTGGATCGCATCGATGTTCGAAGTGCCATTTCAATTTCAAATAGCTTGGGAAGGTGGGGAAGGAGCGACGATAGCGACGGGAGCCACCGGGCGAAATAGCGTAGTCATGTCGACGTAATCATGCCGGGGAAGAAAAACGGATGAAGCGATAGTGGAAGGAAGAGGATGCTTGTATGCTGAAAGGACGAGGATGGCGACGACGTCGTCGTCGTCCCGTCGTAACTGTAGCCGTTCTCCCGGTAACCCGCCTGAACTCGATCGGTGCAATACGACGAAAGCCGCCAGCATGGAGCCGGCCAGTTCCGACTGACTTCCCGGTCGTCGCTCCACTTTCCTCGCACACCCTTCCTTCCTCGCACACCCGTCGCCAGCCACCGCACTAGTTGTGCTTGCAAACCCCTACTGATTATCCGACCAATACTTCCTACACACGTGGCTATCCAGGAACTTATTTCTCCCTGAATGAATCTTCATGAATTCATTTCATAATTATCATAGAGAATCAATTTATCTCTAATGAACTTTATATACTTGTCATTCTTTGGTACAAGATCTATTAGCGAAAGGTTCTACTGTATCGCGCAAAGTCATTGACCGTCCGTCACGCGTTCCCTCTATTCTGGCAAGAGAAATAGCTGCCAGCAACGAAAAATCTGCTGGTTGGTATGCCAGCTAAATTTATGAGACGATGGATTGGCCAATCTTTCTAACCGCAGACTCCTGGCATACCCATGGACCAACTCATTCCTCTAGGAATACCATCGTTGGAAAATACTTCGATCGAATTACTCGATAGATTCTAAGTACATTCAACTACCAATGAACGTTTACTACTCGTTTCGGATACCAGTGCCTGACAAAAAGTTTCGGGGGGAACTTTAATCCGAACTTGTAAGTAATGGTTGGGAAGTGGGTGGAGTGTAGTTGGCAGAGTGTCTGTCTCGCGCAATGCACATTGGTCGTTGAAATATATACGCGTTGGAGACACGCTGTCCGGGGCTTTCTTGCTCTCGAGAAAGCCGCTGTGTGTTATACTTCTTGGTGTAACTGGGCCAGTGCCGGGGCGGCGTTATTCCAATTGAGAGGCTTGCCGTGTCTGGAGCCGTTGGCCACGACCAGACTCAACTCTGGCGTCGGTGGCGTCGTCGGTGATGTGGTCTCTTCCTTCTCAAAGGAAGCAAGCAACCAGGGCCAGACACGCAATAGTCTGCGGGTTTGCGAGAGAGTTCAATGTATATCCGGAGCAGCCAGTGACCGCGTTCGCTAATGCCTCGCCGGTTTACGCCAGGCTATCGCCGTGAATTTATCGCGCCATATTTGTCATGAGAGTTGGCGTGCCATGCTTCGAGAGCCATACCACCAACATACTCCCACAAACACACACACACACACACACACACACACACACACACACACACACATATATATATATATATATGTATATCTGGACTGTCTGCATACTATCTTTGCCTGTATTAAAATTCAACTTGACTGGATAGGACGTTGGCCCAGTTTCCCGTTTGTTTCGATGGTACTCTCGCGGCTTGCCCCTTTACACTTCTCTCCCCTTCCCCTCCCTTTCCTTCGTTCGTTCGCTCGGATGGTCCACGCGCTAATGACAACCTCCATTCGACGACTCCTCTCGAGACACATTACTCTCGTTTCCAGTGTCGTTAGCCTGGCAGTAAATCAAATTACAGGGCGTTGCGCCCGCCCTGCCCCTCACTATCTCCACGTGCCAACGCGATGGATTGTCCATTGAAAAGTGGGGTTATTCGCTCGGCAAATGACCAGCCGAAAATGCCCTTTTACCGCCTATATCTTCGATAAATGTCTGACCGACGTGTCGTTTGTAGCTTCCCCTTCGTTCACCCATAAATCTAATAATAGCCATCGTTTGGCACTTTCATTCTTTCGCTTGAACAGAAATAAGAATATTTCTTGGACGATATAACACGCGAGGGAACGGACAGGGAATGTGTCTTGAAGTTATCGATACGTAAGTTTCGCTGAACGAATGGAAATTGACTGTCTAGCTTTCCATCTTGAAGCCAGTGGTTGACAGTACCGTCTTGACACGAATTTTATAGATTCTTGTATAATTGGGTACAAGTGGTTGCATTTATACGCAGCTGCAATCATCTCTGCTGGTAATAATAATCCTCTTTTGTTTTCAATTATATTGTCGACATTGTTTATTCGTGATTTTATGTGTTAAAGAATGTATTGTTACAATGAGAACTTATGGTATTCGATATATAATATATGTCTCTGAATATAAACGCTGGCAGCAGGATAATACCGCTCATTCGGCTATTAATTATTTCGCCGCATTGTAATCACATGTGAACCGCTCCGATGCTTGTAACCATTTGAGAAAAGCCGGGGTGTGTGCATTGCCACAGATAAGAATGGAGTTTCCGGTAGCGAGTGGATATGGGATATTAATCTTCCTATTCAAAACGGTCTATGCGTAGGGGATTCCGGTCCTTCAATGTTCAACGGCGCGCTATCCTCTTACAGCAGCTCGTCTGACCGTATACCGACTCGTACTACTTATACGCCTTAGCCATTCAAGTTACATTTGATATATGAATGATTTATCCTACTTTGGATATCTTTATAGAGGGGATAATTCTTCTCGAATAATATTGACAGTATAGAGAAAATCGTGGATACATATAGGATGTAGAAAGTGAAACGAAAGTGAATGGTAACTGACAGAGCCATTGATTTGCCCTGTTTGAATGCGATGTGCCTGTCAATCAGAGAGCTCTATTGCCTCGGAAACAGTACTAGCGCGTACAGTGCTTGCAAAATGCTGAAAATTGCTTGGGAACGTTTCACGACATGAAATCAAATATTGATCGGCCCGAAGAAATCATTGTAACCGATGGTGTTCGATGACCTAGATCGGTGTAATGGGTGTCGGCAACAGCACGCACGGCCGGACTTGTATTTTCAGGATGTCGTAGCATCGACCGGTTGACATTTACATCCGGCCTTTACCACAGAGAGACACACTGAGTGAGAGAGAGTTTGCTGCTATGACTGACATTAAATTACATTCGTGATTGACGTGTAATAAACGATGAAAAATAAGAAGAAAAAAAAAAAGGCCGGTAAGCTTCCGCCTTTTGAGTGGTCTCTGCCCACCTCTTTCCCTTTGTCAAACATGTCAGTAACTTTGAGCATAAAAAATGGTATAGTAAAAATTCATGGCGTCGGCTTGTTCCGAATAAATTAAAAGATTCATTAACTCGGATCACTCGAATGCTTGGTTATTCCGTTAACTCTCACAAAACGGTTGGACGGGTTTCGACGAAGAGCGGGCGTGCGGCACACTCGTTGCGCGAAATGAGCCAGGAAGTTTGCAAATAATATTCCGACGTGGCGTCGGCGATACGTCGGCGATTATTCACGCTCCAATAACATTTACGTCTCCCACCTTTTCCGCCAGTAAAATCCCTCGTGGGATATTACTTTACCTTCATAGCAATTAATCTCGAAACTTTTACCCCAACCAACCAGCAATGACATTCAATATCAAAATATCGTTAGAATCAAATTTCCGTAAAACTGAAACAATCAATCTCAGTGAAGTATGTAAACACTAGCAGGTTGAAATTAAATAGCCCGAGCGAAGGGGTGAGGGGGGGGGGGGGGACACAGAAAGAATACGTGGAATTCTTGACCGTAGCGTGTAAACAATTCTCCTTAGCTTTCGAGAAGAAATCCACTCCCGAAAGTCAACAAGATGATATGCCCTTCTACTGAATAAGAAATTCACACGAATGGGGATACGTCCAAGAATTTCATGACATGGGCGGGGACAACTAACCCAGCTGTCTCAGAAGACAGAAGACAGTGTCATCCGAAGAAAACTGCATACGACCACGTACGAATAATCTTTCTACATAAGCTTTTCTTTAACCTGCTGGCGGCGATGCTCTGGTGGATAATGCATTTTCTCGAGCGATCCTCCACACGGTCCACACAGACACACATGAGCGTGAAGTTTACCCAGTGGAAATTCTGCTTCTCTCCTCGAGGAGAGAGAGAGAGTCACGAGCACAGCATGGTGAGCTCAGCACTCGCGGCCACTTCGGCTATGTACTTGATTCAGCAGAAGTTACGCCGGGTAGCATCCACGCCAGCATAATCGGTGAACTTCTCTACCGCGGTACCAAGAGTAAGAGGATAGTTGGCCATTCTATCTCGAGGCAGGTTGTACTGCATCCTGAAGGGAGAGGGTGAGAAGATTCTCAGAGAAACGCGAAGGACTTGGCAATGCGAGTGGGTTAAGAGTGCCGATCTAGAAATATAAATAGACTTACTTGTCAAGTTAACAATATTTTCTTCAAGCTGTCGCGTCACGTGTCACATCGTGATGCTCGCTTTATTTTTTGTTGAACGTCCATGATTCAATCGATACTATCAATGCATGAATTTACTGGGTGATAAGAATGCTTGATGACGAAGTCCGTTATCCAGCTGGACATTTTTTGTCAGGAAGAATGGATTCCGGATAATCTCCGTCAAATATACGGGTTGTTCCGATAAATGATAAGCATGGCAAGAGATCTCTGGTCGCAGGTGGTGCGCAGATAAAAACGGTGGGATCGCGTGTTTCTGTACTCTTCTCACTCTGTCTCTCTGGCCATCTCCCTGCCAGTGTTATGAGCTCGTGATTTATGTCCTGTTCGCAAGGGCTGAGTTATTGTTATTGTTTGCCTTGAGTAAACAATGGCCTCGAGGGCCATTGCGGCAATGGAGCCGACCAATTTCCCTGCTATATTAAATTCCTATTTATCTGATTCCGCAGGGGCGCTCCGCACGAGATTAATCTCGGTTTACTCCGCGTCAACAAAAGTCCCGGCAAGTTACGCGTGTATCTCCACTATGTACACTATGAACACATATACTTGTATATGGATATGTACACATTCATCACGATTCATGTAGTGTAATCGAAGAACCCTCGCGAAGGACCGAAAATACTTGTTCCTCCGATCACGTATTTCGACATTGGTCAAGCCGATTGTTCACCTTCCTTTTCTCTCCCGAAGCGAATCGCGAACTGTTCCATATTTAAAAGGCCTGCGATGGATTTTTCCCTCGCACACCGCATCCAATCTAGCAGTTTTCAATCGGATAAGGTCAATCGCTGGGGTGATTTAATATCAAGAGTTATTTATGGATCAGTGATCAAGCCGCTACGAATACCATTGCAATCATTCGATTGGTTTTCGTCCTGGACGTGTTGATCACGACACCCACTTTATCACGAAACTTCTTTATTTGAATCCCAACGGATGAAAATTGCAAATTGGCTTGTCGCCGCCGCCGCCGCCGCCGCCGTCACCGGTGCGTTTCGTCTCGCGGTGAGCTCATCCAGGTTTCAGTATTCCAGGCGATCGGAGTTTAATCGGTGCGTGGGAAATGACATTACGCTCGGTGGCCCCGAGGCACAGGAAGGATTATTCTCCATCGGCGAACAGGATCCGTTTCGCGAATATCGAGAGCGACACACACTCGTTTTGTCCTTGTCTCTAATACGATCACACGATGTACGTGTGATTATGCACGCGTAACGACACTCCAAATAAACTGATCGCATGTCCTCGCTACCGGTTTAATTTATTAATCGTACCAACCGTCCAAATCATCCTCGTGACATTCGACACTATTGAACTGCCCACCGAATTAATCTAGTCTCACTGATAGGTAATCATATCTCACGGATCAAATGACATGTAATTGCATGAAACCGGACTTGTGAACAAATAAATTTTGAGCTATGGCTCTAGTTTTGATATCACTTGTTCTTTGATACAAGAAAACATTCTCCGCCAAATTTCAACCCTGGAAAATGTCGGGAAGGTTGATAAACATGGAAAATCCTGCCTAAATTAGGAGAAATCCATTATTACGGATCGGTTTTCCATTTGTTTTTGATACAATTGCGGCATTTCTGCCACTGGTTTCATGTTTTCTATTCGTTTTGAGACACAAACAATCGATTTATAAAGCGTTCGCCAAAGTCCGAGAACCTTGGAAAAATATAAAATTTTTGAAACATCCTTCCCGACCGTTTCAGGGTCTGGTATTTCAGGCAGCGATTCAGTATTTAGCTAGGAAACAGTGATATAAATTCCAGAACCCCAGGTCAAAGTTCATTTTTTGGCCGAAAAATTCGTCAAGGGGTATACCCAGAAAAATTTGCGAAAAAATGAAGTTTGAGCTAGGGCTCTGGAATTTATATCACTTCTTTCTTGATGTAAGAAACTATTCCCCACCAAATTTCAGCCCCGTAAATAGTTGGGAAGATTGGAAAACGTGTAAAATACCTTCAAAATTAGATGAAATCAGTTATTCGGGAGGCTGTTTCCAACTGTTTTCGGTACAATTCCGGCATTTCTGCCACTAGTTTTATGTTTTCTATCCCTTTTGATACTAAAACAGTGAATTTATGCACTGTTCGGGAAAGATATAAAAACGGAAATTTTTGAAGTGCTGTATTCACCGTTAACGAGAGAGGGATACTAAACGAAAGGGTGACTAGGAAGGTATAAGTACTAAAACCCAGGTGCAAACCGTAATATTTCTTCTCTTAAGGCCCTGATACTAAGATATATCCATGCTTCGTATACTCGAGATTACGACATTAATAAAATTCAATCTGGATTAAGCATCGCTAATAACATAGAAATCCCCCCCCCCCCTTACTATAGGATGACACAGTTTACGATATTCTGAGCGGCACTGCAAGAGGCAGAGGCATACGGCGAGTTATTGAAGTACCTGCGCTTTCCTGTAATAGAACTGTGTATAGAGGTACTTCATCTGGAAGTAGGAAGGAAGCTGGAGAGGACCGATAGAAATTAGGGGATTAGTCGACGCGCAGATGCATTCTGTAATCTGGCGGTTAAGCTTTGTGCGGGGTAACGAAGAGGGAAATAGAGAGAGAGAGAGAGAGAGAGAGAGCGAGAGAGAACTGTAATCCGACAGGGTGATCTCGTTGCACACCTTTCGGATCGACGCCTCGAGCGTCGAGACGAATAGAATCTTTCTTCGATTACCCGACTAGCTCGCTCGCTGCACCGTCTGTGCATCTCCGGATGCTGAATGCGCTTCTAATCCGACTCCATAGAGCCTTTTCCTTCCCTTTCATCCGACTGCTAAAGATTAAGCCGACGATATCTATCTGTAGCTCGCACCTGCAACGGAGATGATGAAGTTCCGAGTGTCGCCTTGTTTTTCACTCATTTCTCAGTATCGGGAAACACTCGATCCACATTGGATCGGTGCGTATAACTTGGCGCACTGCAAGTTCCCGGAACTCATTGTAGCAGGGATTCGCGCGAAATATAAGGCATAGAAATAATCAGGCCAAGTGCAGAGAAAAGAGGGAGGTGCAACTGTGCGCTATGTACTTTTGCAACGATAGTTCACGGGAGGCAACTGTCTCGTAAAATCAAAAAGGTGGCTAGCATTCGTACAGAATGCTTTCTAACGTAGCGCGCGGGAATAGGCAATCGAAATAAGAGGAGAGAAGAGTGCGTTTTCTATTGTTGAGGCTGATGCGGAAAGGAACGAATGATTGTGACCGTTCTTTACGCAGAGTTGTTAGTTATATCGCGTTTTACTTATCTAGTAGTGCGAATGTAGTTCGGAATGACGAAGCCTTACTGCTTAAAAATACGACGAGTACTGCTCAACTGCTGATGAGGGCTCTTTCGCCTCGCTCTTCGCGTGTATCTCTTCATCTACGATAGAGAGGAAGGACGAGGTTGAAATAGGACGGGGTGTGGGACGTCGGCGCGACAGATGTCACCTTTAATTCGAGCGCGAGGTCACGCGTATCGGCTTTAACGAGACTAACGGCAATAACGCCCGCCAGCCGAGCTTTTCTATTTCGGGATAAATCGACTTCGGCCTCCTGTTACCGCTCGCTAATCAAACTGGCATACGCAACTCCTTCTTTCAATAGTACACTCCTTTCATCATTAAAATTCTGGTTACTCTATTATTCACTCGCTATATCCAAGAATCTTGAAATTCATGAAAGGATTTTTGTATTTGAAAAGATCGATTTCCAGGATCGTTTATGGATTACTATCTGCGGTTATGTTCCGTGATAAAACTGGAAGCGGAAGTATCGAAGATAAAAGAACAAGTGGAGCCATGGTAGGAGATTTGGGAACTATACGTTGTTGCGGCGATCATTTTTCACTGACCGAGAGTTTCAACAGCTGGTGCGCGACAAATCGCTCGTCGCACATCCTCCAACCCTCTCTTCAGCATCGATACGTGGAAACTGATTCCGCGTATGGTCGAAATTTCCTTTTATAAAATAGCGACACATTGCGCCACCGGCTGATTGTCTATGTTCTCTCAGCCGACCTACTACATATGTACAATGATCTACCTCAGCACCCTTCCATCTCTCGTAACACATTGTCCAACAAATTTGCACCTTCCTATCTGACAATCTATTGAATTATAGCTGAAGGAAATAGTGGCAGGTTGAATTTCCAATGATTCGCGAAATAGCATCGCAACTGGAATCCTCAACTTCGCCGAGGAACAAAAGGATCGTTATAATTCAGTGCAGGCTTAATGAAATGAAAGGTGAAAGAGTGAGGACGATGGAAGTGAGCGAGAAGAAGGACATACGCAATTGGCAGCTAATAAAAGCGGGTGACAGCAACTCGATGGGCTTTCACAGGCTCCGCTGCGAAAACGACCAATTTTTCCTCCCTGATAAAAGTGCCTTGCTGCCACAATGCTCGTGTCTCACTGATCTTTTCAAGCCTGCCGCGCTTCTGATACGCCAAGGCTAGGAAAAGAAAGTGCTCGCATAAGAGAGAAAAGACGGTCTGGAAAAATGAAGAATTTCGTTTCGACGTTGCCGGCGTCTCAATTGCATGCTCCTTTGTTGAGACAAAGGAAACACTGCCATGGAATTGAGAGGAGTACGAACATCTTCGTTCAAAAAGCAATTTCACAAAAAGAAACCCCTCCTCTTCTTTTTACTTCTCCAATGTCTTAACATGTCGTCTTAATTCCCGTGTGAAAATCAGCTCGTAAATTCTAACTGTGTGCAAGGTGGGGATTTGTCGGAGCGTAATATCGACACACACAGCTGACTATGTATCAGTATCCTTCTCTACATACATATGTATATATCCACACGCTCGAGAAGAGAGAATACATAGATGGTATGTGTACGCGGCTAATCACCTTCACCGTTGGGCAACGTCATTCGAGTAGCTGACAAGCTTGCTGCTAGGCCAAGCTTACGAGCGCGTTTGTTCCAACTTGCACAGTGTGTCTCGAGTGTGATTCAATGTCAAATTGATAAGAATATAGATAATAATCTGCCTTCCAAAATTTGAAGTAGTGTTGAAGAGGTACAATAAAATTGCAAGTAGGTTGAATAGCGGCGTATAATAAAGGCAATTGAGAGAAGGGTTGAGAATGGGAGGCCGTTTTCCATAGAGTCTATCTATTCGTCGCCACGTTACGAGAGGCAATCAATATCGTGTCGCGGTCATACATGCAGCAGGGAGTCAAACATTATTATCGATAGTGGTCCTCGGCTCCTGTTCTCGGGTTTGTTGCAGCGTACGTTAATTGGACGTGTATGTGTGCATCCTGGAGCTTTATATATACGCCTACAACGAAGAAACGAGTTCAATTGTGCCTCGAGCACTGGAAGCTTTGGTGCGCTTGTGGTCCTCTTTCTAAAACAGAACTCCTCCCTTGAGTACTGTTCTCACGAAACCACAGCCACTCCTTCCATTTCTCCCTCTCTCTCTCTCTGATTCTCATATGTCTCGAATGTTTACCAAACAATCGTAATATTGGTTGAAGAGAGCGAGGCTCGTGATTCTCGTTGCCCCAGGGGGATTGGGCCATCGATGCAACAGATGTCTTGTGGAAAATTGTGTATTTATCATATCAGCCGAAGCTCGATTGATCCCATTAACCGCTAGCTGTTTCATGGCCGCAGAGACCATAGCCCGGTGATTGCCACTGCGATTGATTTTCAATATGCCAAGTGCAAATCTATATTCCGTCCAATTACCAAGCGCGTTCATTGCAGCATACCGTTTATTGGAGTTCATGGCTGCGCGCTCCGCTGTCAACCGGTGAAGTTGACACTTCTTTTTTTCTTTTTTTTCTCATTCGGCCACTTCAAAGCTATCAATGAACCGTAATAAATACAGACGACGCGAGAGAGATCGAGCGAAGCGTCGCTTTTATTAGCGAGTGTGTTTGGCCCCCCTGTTAAATGTTAAATATTCGTTTGTACGGTGGAAGCGAGCGTTTCATATCGAGGCACACGTATATATATACACACACACACACACACACACACACACGGATGAACGAGTTCGAGATATATCCGGGAGGAGATCGAACGAGGTCGGTGGCTGTCCTCGTCAATACGGAATTACGATATCACGACCTGACAGATTCGTCGGTGCAAAGGTGACACACGATCCACCAATGAGAAGGAAAGTTAGCTGTGTTTTCACGCGTTCTTTCTCGCCGTACTACTGCGACGCTTCATCACTCTAACAGAGATGGGAAAAAGTTCTTCGTGCGAGAGTGAAGTCCGGTGAGGGATGACCGCGCTTTGCACGTGACGACGAGAAGATCCGACGTATTCCCATTCGCGAAGGAATCCTCTGCTCTCGGTGAACCGGAGCGTGCTCGAGTGCGACTCTCCTCTCCATCGTGTACGTGGCTAGGTAGCAAGCGGACTCAGCCGTAAGGCACCAGCTAATTAATCCGAGGCAAAAGAAGTTGTAAAAAGCAGAGAGTTCTGCCGACCAGCGGTAAGCAATGTCAGAAATCCTAGAGCACCAACTTTCACAGAGCTTTCCTATACCGAAGCACATTAAAGCGTTGCTCGGACGAATTAAAGCAAGGCTGGGATGATACGTCTCTAAAGTTCTGAACGATAAACCACCGGGGCAAGGTGTTATCGTGCTACCTGAGAAAAGTCTGGTTGGTACCAAGAGGAAAAAACTCCCGGTAACTTCACTGCGACTGATTAGAGCCATCGCCGTCAGGATAACACTCGAGAAAACTTGTCTTTTCTAGTACGAAAGGGGGAGATTGCCTTGGACGTGGTATTTTTTTGCCTGCGGCGCGACGTTCCTCAGCCTGAATAACTGGCAGTTCCTGCTTAAGGAACCTCGTGCCAGCGACCATTATCGTTTCACGCGAACGTCCTGGAATTTACTCGGGCACAAGGATTTTCCGAGTGATGTAGTCGAGCTTGTGAAATCCGCGGGTTCGAGTAAACCAGGGAATAGAAGACCGATCTAATCGATGTTCCATAGACAAAGGACTATACCGAGAGAGAAAGGGAAATGGAGTGTAGACCTTCTAGTTTCCAAGTATACATAGAAATGGGATTCAATGCTCGCTTTAGCTCTATTCGTAATATCACCCCCTGGCGACAAAGCCTTTTCCTACAGCACACTCTACTTCCGTACACCTTGGAAACTGTAAAACGCGAGAGAAGCTCTACTTTCGTATGCGCCAGATGGGAATTAGTCCATTCTAATTTGCATAGCCGGTATATGACTTTTTCCAAGCGGGAGGGATCATTGAGTGTATTTTTCTTCGGTACTATTATCGACTATCTGCTGGAAACAGAAGCTTTTCTGGCTATTGAACCTTTCGTATTAAGAATCGTCGTGGTGAAGGATAATCGCACCAACCAGAGGCAAGTTTCCAGGGAATTCGGTATATATATATATATATATATATATATTCTTGGTTTCATGGGACTTTCGTAAATGATGCAACCTGCTACGCCATTTCCGGCAGCTGACGGAAGAGAGAGAGAGAGAGAGAATATATCGTGGCAAAAGAGAAGAGCGCAGTGGGAAAAGGCGTGAGTATGCCTATCAGAAGAGATCACACGTATATAGAAAAGCGACGCATACTGGAAAGGTTGAAACACCGGTGGAATATCGAGCCCGGATTTTATGCTTCGGATAAACAGCGGCCGTCGCTCGTCCAAGTTCGACGTGCACGATTCTCATCACGTACCAGCTGCTTCGACGACTACCTTTTGCCTCGACTATACCAGCCGACACACACTACACCCCCCCCGACTGATGAAAACCCTGAAATATTTACACTTTCCCCGGAAATTGAGCGCGCACTTTGTACCATGAGAAGTCCGAACACTTTGTGTGAAAACTTGGCCGCCAATCAATTTCTACCTCAATTATTCTCTCATTTCTTTATCAGATCATCTATCGTTTGTGACAGTACTATGTATTATTTTCAGGAGACATTCGTATTCTAATGATCAGTGTGTCTCAAAGAAAGAAAAGGAATAGGGAAAGTTACCCTTTGTAAAAGAGCGGACATTAAACCGTACGTCGAACAAACGCGGCCTCGTTTGTTTGCGACTGGCTGCGCTTGGTATACTCCATTATTCTTCATAACGCCCATTAATTCTCTTAAGATCCGGCGACACGTTTTATCACATCCTACGATCTCTCTCATTTATTGGTCTTAGAATGTTAACGATAAATTACGCGTTGTCAGCTTGGAATTGACCGTATTCCTAACGGATAGTGAACTTTGAGGGTCGTCCAACTAGAGAAAAGAGTAATTGGACAGAATGTTTCCTCGAGGTTGCTGCCGTGTGTGTAAGAGAGTTCACGTGGCGAGCAAAATCTTGACGAGTTTTTCCCCAGGCGTTTGATTAACACACTCTGGGGCACGCTCGAGGCGAGAGTTCAATAGGGGCGCTTGCCCGACAGAGAGAGAGAGCGAGAGAGAGTTTGTGAAAGTTACTTTCGTTTGTTCCCAAGTTATCCATGACATGGATTTCCTACATTGTTACATTCCTCGTCTATGTAATCTTTTCCTTTTGAGAAAAGCGACGCACTCTTTTACAAAATATGAACTTCGACCCTCATCCCTTTTGGACCATGCTCACAAATGAAGAAGTTCCCTCGCGCACCATCACTTAGTTGAATTTTCAGTTAACTTCAATCGCAACGCTACTAAAAGAACCCTCCTGGGATTCAAGACCCTTTTTTGTATCCAGACACCGTCACTCTACCCTCATTGTAACCCTCATTAAATGAAGGGACCTAATCATCATCCTATCCTATAGCATCAATTCCACAAAAATCATCCTCCTAACGATCCTAATTACCCTCGGATAATTAGACACTTTTCTCAGAAAAGGTACAATGACCCATACGAATAGATCAATGTACTTTGTGATAGATGTACCAAAACGTACAATAGGCACTGATACTTACGTGGAACGGTAGTAGCGTGAATCCAAGAGCGCGCTGCTCAGTGGTAACAGGTGTACAGCGTTGCGCGGGAAAGCTCGCTTCACTATTTTCGAAGCGGTCGGTGAGAGGTCCTGGGGTTGAGTGAAACTCAGTTCTCCAAGTGGTTTGGATGTCGGTGGGATTGTTTTCCTCTCGCAGTTGGTTGCGGGTGTGGGTAACGCGTGGCTTTTCCTCGGCTTCGGCGTTTATGTGTGCGTGTGTGTGATGTATGCGTGGTGCGTGCGCTGGGTGCTCGAGTACTGGCCAGGCGAGAAGAACACGGCGGTGTAGGCGAGCTAGCTCTGTCCGGTACTCGGGTACCGTGCCGGGTGCTATCCTCGATGCCTTCCAGTCGGCGTCTGCGCTCTCGTAACCTCCCAACCTTCTTCCACACCTGTACACCCCCACCGAATACGCCCGGCGTATTTTAGACTGCAGCCGCCAGTGAGCTTCGTCTCTCCCTCGACCCTATTCCCCTACGACTTCAACCCCTCGCACCCCCCACTCCCACTTCGTCCCCTCTTTCACTCAACACCACTTCTCTTCCTTCATCTCTATCGCTCTCTCTCTCTCTCTTTCTCTCTCCAAATTTTCCTTTGTCTTTCGTACTTTTCACGATGGTGCTACTTGCATCCCTCTGCACTTACTACATACCACCATCTCCACTCACCCTACCTCCCCTACTTTTCTGTATATATCTCTCTCTCATACACACCTCCTCTTCGAGTTCACCTGCTACATTCACCCCACCACCACCCACTAACAACCCACTATACCACCACCTGATGGTACACCTGAACCAGGGTCAGCGCTTTTGCTGATATTCTCGTGGAAAATTTCACTTCCATCCCTGGCAGTGGCGACGATCCTCCAACTGGTATTGCGGTTCCCGATCAGAAACGTTCAGGGCAAATATCGTGCTCGGTGATCTCTGAAAATTGTTACGGGAACTCCATTTCTTCGAGATGGAGTTCGAAGCGGGATCCGTTCTTCGGTTTTTCCCTTCTGTGAATCCGCCTCGGGGAATGTGTAGTCGAAGAAGTCGTTTCTTCGACTTTCAACCGACGAATCCTGATGAGACTTTGTTCCATGATATGATGCTGGCTGATGTAAATAAACTGTAAGTATGCTGACGCTCTTCGATCGACTGATGGGAACATCTGTGATGGGATTGAGAGTGTTTGACTAGAGCGAGCCTTGCGAACGGGAGATGGTGGAAATAAGCGTCGCTTCGGTGCGAATAAACACGTCCGGCTTGTCAAGTACCACCCGGGAAAATGTATTGACTCTTGTCGCGAGCCTTCCTGTATCGTTAAGAATGAACTGGCAGCAGCCCTCTTCTACTAGTATCGCTTTACCTATCTCGTACGCCCACTCTATTCCATACTCAGCTATTGACACTATTATCACGAATGACAAAAACCAAGAGGCAATGTCTACGTTTCAACTTGAAGTAAAACGAACCTGACACATATAATATACGCTCTTGAAATGCTCGAGTTCCTATGCAAACCAGTTAAACTTAATTACCCATCAAAAGATTCTTCCATTGAGTTTCAGTCTCCCGGAGAAGACATTCCCCTTTATTAAATTTTCAACTTGGTCTCTCGAGACAAGATTTTTGCTACTTTGTACTCCAGGATGGCTCTCTGTGTCTCCAGGAACCACCCTCGAAATAGGGGTGTCAGTGCTTTCTGCGTATAAGTTTTGCCATATGTGAAGTTACTTTGGAAATAGCGGCGCACAGCCAACGGACCATGCATTGGGACGGAAGGATACGTGTGAGCGGCAACACTACTGGTCATTCAATTTTACCAGTGCACTGGGAAGTTTTCCCATTTTGCTTCGTCGGACCGATATTGCCACGCGCACGAAAATAAGAAGAACGTCGCGCAGCGTAGTATATTATTTGGAGGATTTCGCGTAGCTAGCATTGCTAGAGCGAGCCAATAAAATTCGGATGGCATGTCGTCGAAAAACCAAGCGAGAGGAGAAAAAGGAAGAGAGAAATTGTGGGACGATTTAAAACACGTTAAATGTAGCGCGAATACAATCCCATTGGAGGAAAAATGTTTCACGGAATATTTCCGGGTGAATCACAGGGGAGAGGATATTGGTAGTTAGTGTTGTCAAGGATATCGTGATATCCGCTTTACTCTTGCTCCTGGTTCGCCAGTGTAGCGTACTGTTATGGCTGACCATGTACGTGCCTGTACTACTCGAGGGCCGACAGTAAACGGGCAAGAGTTCGAGAGGAGTTCGCCACGATTTCTACACACACGACACGTTCCAGTATGGTATATAAAGTCATTGTCTCTAGGATAGTGCGACTCTTCATTCATTACTGAGTTGTACAAGTCCTTATTTTCATCATTAACTTGATTTCTTTAATAATCGTCATGACTATCACCCGTCGAAAGCAATTGAGCACGATGTTTGTGGATTCTTGTCCCCTGAAACACTTGTGTTCATGGTGGCTCTTTTTCGGATGAGGAGGGTGAATAATTCATTGCGACAGGATTTAACTTGGTCCTATCGCTTGGTCGTCTATCTTACCTCCCCCTTTTCGTTACGAATCAGAGAGGGAGAGGAACGAGGAGTGCTTGGGCTCCTTGCTCAAGAACCGATTAGGAATTGTAAGCACCAGGGTTGCTTTATTCACCATGGCCTCCGGCTCTCACCTCGCACCATAATTTCCCCCCCCCCCCCCCCCCCCCCCTTCCTTTCTTCAAAAGGATGGGATGTAGCAAGCTCGACTTTCACGGGGGCGTCACCGTCGCCCAGCTGATCTTACGGTTCATTTTCCTCACGGAAAATTAGGCGACAGACAGACATCCCACTCCTTCTCAGGTGTTTCATATCAAAGGCATCTCTCTCTTTCTCATAGCTTTCAATATTCATTCGGGTCAGCAGGAGCAATTTTCTTAAATTACAAAATCGTACCTGCCTAGAATCTGAAATTTACAATCTGACTTCATTTCTTTGAAGAATCTTCAAGAGAATATTTTCTATCTCCCACAGCCAAGAATGAAGAGATATTCTTTAGTTGTCGGTCTGGTCATATATCCTTGTACCATGGAATATCGTAGATTCTCGTTTCCTATGAAATATTCCTTCGCTAAATAACCGATATTCTATTAAGTTGAAAGCTTAATTTCCTGAGCAATTCTCCGGCCGTCCATGCACTACTCCCTTGGCCTCTCGTGTTCTCTCTTTCGAGAGTAGCTCGTCAACGGCGTTTTCGCCAGGTCTAATTTCATTCTGCTCCCATTCTTGCGCCATGAAGATTGCAAAGAAGCGGTAGCGCCTGTTACAAATTGAGCTTGAAAGCAATTTAATGCACTCGGATGTCTCGTCAATGGGACAGAGAAGTACGTCGCTATATATGCCAGAAGGGAAACACTCCGTGTCATCGAGAAACACCGATTTCATTTCCTTGTGTATATTTATACTCTTTTGTTATTTTTACTGCGACAACCGCTCTTATTATTCATCGCCCCGCTACCACCCGCGCGAGTACAAAGAGTACAAAAGCCCGCGGCAGTGGCGAGTATAAAAGCGAAAGGCAACCACCAATGAGAGAAAGCTGTCGTGTCGTCGTCGCTCGGTTATATAAACGCCTTTACTCGTGGCAGTATTGCATTGCCAACACGATGTTTATAGGATTCCAATAATTTTTCTCATTCTTGCATGGCATCCGACACGTTCCAAGAAATTCTCGCCAGTTTGCAGTTCTCACTTGGAAAGAAAAATTCAATGGCCTGTTGGATCTTCGAAAATCGTTGCAAGCAATCTTGCTGGAACGGAAAAAAAGGCCTGGTGGATATAAAACAGGGATGGACGTGGAAAAAGCGGGGGGGGGGGGGGGGGGGGGAAAGACTTGAAGGGTGAGCGATGTGGAATCAGCTGGTGGTAGGATAAGCTCGACCCGACGCCGAGGATACTTGAAATTCTTGGGAAAAGTTTTTACCCGCGAACGCGTAAAACGGATGGCAACGCTCTCTTTTCCACCTTGGAGTTAAAGGGGATACATTCTCTTCTCGGCACTACTGATCGCTCACTCTCAACTTCCTTCTCTTCCCTTGGGTATTCTGTTGTCGCAAATGGCATTCCACCATGCAACCCCATTGACCACCACCCCTTTATCCTCAGCTGGCTTCTCAGGAACACCAGTATACACCTTTTCTCCTGGCATACACGAAATCCTGATGCATTGAGAAATTTTTATCGAACCTTTTCACAGAGAATATAGGAAGCAGCGTTTGGATTATAAACGAGTGAATGGTTAAATATTGGCGCACGCGGTGCAAAGAGTAATTTGCATGTTCATTTGGCTCGCTCGCGACTGGTAAAAGCGTGTTGAAAGAAGGAGAGTATGTGTATCCCGGTCTGTGTTTTACTTTGACAAATGAATCCCGGCTATAATTTCAGTCTCAGTGGTGATGCGAAATACTCTGGCTTTTTGGTTGCGGCGACCACAATGAATGTTAAGAACACTCAAGAGAATTAGGAACAATGGCTCTTTACGGGGATGATGTGGAGAGTGAGATTACTGTTGGCAATCCCCACACGATGTGTCCCAGCCGCATCCTCCGATCGGACTCGTAAATAAAAAAAAGCTTGGTATTACGAAATCCGTTTCATACGTAAGCGGCGAGCGGTCTCAGGCGGGTTGTGTAATTGCCGGTGGGAGGGTCTACGCCCCCAGCACCACAGGATATATCCTCTTGAGTCGAATTGCGACCGTAGCATAAATAAAAAGCGTCCCTCCGTTACATAAGTCCCATTGCTCCGGCGATATCAGAAAAAGGGAAAAAGAGCGTCTAGTGAAAAGCAACAATTCTTTAACCCAAATCCCCATTTCCTTTGACCTCTCTTCGCTCCTTCCGCAGAATCATTCCTCCATCCGGCCGATAGCACCCATCTGATAAATGAATCTAAAGGCTTCCTTTACAACAGACATTTCTCTCATTCAGCGACACTCGCCGCCGCAAGAATTATACCTCTTGATATTCATAAAAAGCACTCGTAATTCCACTTGGAATCGAAGAGTGCTTTCACTGCAGTCTCTCTATTGCAAGTGCATGCTTGAATTTATGTTAACCCGTGGTATCGATAACCCGCCATTATTCCAATATTAATGTTAATGGTAATTCTCCATTAGTGGCTGGTGTGTCGTGACATTGGCCCCTTGACTACGAACTTGGGAAATGGGGCTACGTATTGCGGCAATTGCCGAATTCACGCTGATAAATATCTTCGCCAAATTGGATAAGATCTAGCCAACTTTTTTCCCCGACACACATACCCTTTTTCTACTTCGTAGAAATAGAATCACGTGTTAGTTGGTGTAAATGTAGGAATCGTGATATTAGTTATAAGTGAGAGAACCGCAGCATCTCAGATAACTTGATTAAAGATACGACTGCGACTCTGCGTCGTCTTTGGCACCAATAATCATCTTGCCCAGCCTCCTCTTGGACCACTTCACAGTAGTTCTATGTTTGAACTTGACTATTTCGGGGGCTGATCCTTCCAGCCAAGCCTATCGATTATCTCCAAGGTCACCCAGCTTTGCCAAACGCGCATCTTTCAATGATTCAGCTGGGAAACTGTGCGGGAAATCCTCCAACATCTGTTTCCCGGAGGGGATAAGGTTCTTCGCAAATTTTCTCTCTACGCCGCGCGAATACTTATGGTCGCACGTGCGCCAGGAAAGCCGGGTTGAAATTTACGGGAGGAAATTGTACGTGAGAATGCTATGCTAGTCGGCGATAGTAGTGGAAAACTATACAAACTTCTTAGAACTCTTTATCGCCAGGTATTCTAGTATAGTATATATATACAGGTTTAAAGAGATAAGAAGGCAATAAGATGTCGACCTTGTCGGTGAAAGAGGTAAATGTCGAGGGTGAAAGAGAAAGAGAGAGAGAGAGAGAAGTCCCAAGCGGTGGCCTCTGCCAAACGTTGCACCGAATACTACCTACTGAAACCTGTTGCAAGCGGAGACACTGCACCCCTGCAGCCTTTCACCGGCCTCTCTTATTCCCTCTCAATTTACTGCTCACTCTTTCCTCGTGCTTTTCTACTATGGAAAGCAGAATTATTAAGGAAACTCATGAAATCCGAACGCGAAACTTGAATATCTCGCAATCGTATACTCGCTGTAGTGTCAGCATTGCCTGCTTAAAGGGAGAGAAGCTGAGCTTAGTATGCTCGGTTAGTTAGGAGTAAAACGGGGGGGGGGGGGGGGCGGGGGGGGATGCGAGTAATTACACGGTCGAGTTCTGTGTATTGCGGTGGCAGGTCGATTAAGCCGACTATCGATGGCTCATTAATAAAGATCAAGCGACGATAAGCGGCTCCGAATATTCATTATCGCGCCTTGAAACCAAACAGGGAAAGGGCTGAAGGGTAGTAAAAGCCTGTTTCAAGATAGGCGCGTCAATTTATATCGGCACGTATTCGCATCTACCTCTTTCTTTCAGTGGGTAGTGACAGTGAATCGAATGCGAAAGGCAGCCAAGCCCCTCTTTCAGCGGGTGACGAGCGAGGAAAGCCGGGAATAAGTTCCTCCCACTGGGTGTATATCGTTAGGGGAACGGAAAGACGCCCGAGAACGTCGGCCGAGAGACGAAGATTTACGGTCCTGCGACTCTGATCGCATTGTCAGCCGATAACACCGCGACAGGAAATCCAAGAGGGAATGCTATTGGCTTGGGAACTTCCTCGCCCTCTGCGCACCTATACGTACTATATCTTTCGAAGAAGGAAATCTTTCACTGGAACGCATTCTCTCTTATTGGGCCAAGCTCTCGTCTACTGAACCTTACGAAACTTCGTACAACTCGATGGACATTTCCTGTTACCAGGTCTAGTTTTTAAAAGACAGTATTTCAAGCTCGATCGTTGATGACATAAAATTTAAGCGGCCATCCTTTGTAATTACTATCATGGATTGTGGAAATAACAATGCTCTTGTCGGAATGAATTTCCCATGTTTTTGCAGGCTATTCACAGAATTCAATTGTCACCCTACAACGCGCGTATGACGCTCTCCCTCGTAAAATCTTGTTGACCCTCATATGCCGCTGTTACTGCCAATAGTTCCCTTCCGCACATACCTTCTACCTGACACTAGCGTTTCTCTCGATTATCGCGAAACACAGCGCAACGGTAGTCCCGTGGAATGACTTTATCGTGCGTTTCATTTGCCTAATAGAATAGTAGAAATCCAATTTCAGCAGGCACAGTGTGGACAGAAAAGAAGAGATGCCTCCGAAATGAAAGAGATAGCTTTTAGAAACACATTAGACATTTTCCATTTCGCACCGGGCAAAGAAAAGGAGATAGAATTTTGTAGAATTATTCTGGGTTTCGTGTCATTTCATTCGGCGAAAGCCAGGTCAAATTTTCCGCTTGAACGTGCGCGAAGGTTAGCCGCGTGTTCTCTAAAAGGAAGCCTGGCAAAAAAGCTAGAATGTAGAGTTGGCAAAGGCATCACCATATAGGATTAGCAGGAGGTGAACCGTGTCACAATACGTTATAATGACATTGCGTCGCTAGGACTTGTGCATACGCACAGACGCACCGCTTTATCCAAATAAAACAGACAGCGCGACGTTTGCAATATTAATCAAGCGAACGCGAGCACGTATCTACCACATACCGACCTTCTATTTCCAGCTGTTCAAAAGCTCTCACTGCAATAGCGAACAAGTTAATAATTACTATCGTCAGCAAGTGTTCATGATGAACACGTGAATGACTTTTGACAGGAGACTAGAACTTTGCACCTTGAAACCACAAACGACATTTATAGTTTAACCCTTTGAATATCTTGCGTGGCAGCAATGAATGAAATCACCACGCTGTTTTCTTTCCTGGACTCTCATTCCACGAATTCCATTCTCGCTCGATTCAAGTGCCGCGTATGAACAATGCTGGCGGAGGAAAAATTAGCATTTCAAACCTAAAGTAATCGTAGAATGTAGAAAGGAGTCGGGGGTTTGGCTTGGTAGATGCCAAGAATTCCTCGGGACACCGACGAGTCCGATGAATCCAATGAATTGAAATTTTGCGCCGGCGTCGAACCCAGTGGCATCGCGTCGCCGAGATTACTCGCAGATTTACCGGGACAATCATGGATTTGCGGGGGCTGCTCGAGATTCCTTGGCATCCTTCTGCCAGATTAACTCTTAGTGGTTCAATACTCTCTCAGCCTCCTCGCATTTCATTTCGAAACATTGATAAAAATAACTATATCGGTCAAAGCCCGAGAACTTCCTAACTTTCCTCGTGCTTTGTTCTTTGCTGTTCGACTTATTTTCCAGTGGAGTAAAGCACTCACGTACTTTCAGTAGATTCTAATTGAATCCCCTTGCCGATACCTCCTAGAAGCGAAGCTATCAGAGAATGCCATTGAAGTGGGTTAACAAAGAGTAACTTCGCAAATGTTTACTACCCAACAGAGTTTACCGCGCTACGAAGAAACATGTTTTTCGATAGAAACCTCTCGAATTTCATCAAAGACTTCCCTAAACACATTGTTCACCAGCTGTTTTGTACAAAAAGCAATGGGCTTGGAATTTCTCGATGAAGGTTTCTGGTAGAAGAAGGACAACGATAAGATCGATCGAAAGGCTGATATATCCGGCATGGCGCTTCATCTCGATAACATTGCACATGCTGCAATCGTAGGGAGAGAGCTCGCCGATGTGGCCTCCCTTGGCTTTGTGTCATGATCGTGCCAAGAATTCATTGTCTCGACCTGGCAACAGCTATGTATGTGCATCTACCAGGAACTTCCCCGCACTGCCATATACCAACAGGGTGGATGCATACTGAAGTACCAAGACACGTGTGTCAACGTATGTACAGACTTCTCTCGGTTTACTCGAATTGACCCAGGAGGTTCTATTTCCTACTATATATATATGCGGCATATATATATATATGTGCACCCTCTTCTCCCAGTGTCTTTACTTTCCCGTAACCATTGAATTTGGAAGTGGGTGGTGGGAGAAATGGTTGGAATACGGGGCAAATTTGATGCAAGTAGAATTGGTCGCTCGTGGTCGGACATGCCAGGACTGCGCGATCCGACAAAGCTCTACCGATTTATTTTCCTCGCCTTCGACGAAGTGTATTACAAATGGATCACCCGTGCTACTTTCCAAGATATTCCCGATACATTTTGGTACCACTTGATATGCGCATCGAGTAGAGACTGTCGAAGTTTATCGTTCCGGTTTGCTAATGCGTAGCAGTTGAATTCAGGACATAAATCCATGGTTTGCGGGCTCCGATTTATTGACAATTCGAAACTCACAACTGCATATATGCACCGCGGTCTGTTGCCTCGCGTGGTAAAGCTCTCTGTACTCTGATTTCATGTGCTTCCTTTGAATGGATATTTGGCAGGATAGACGCAGGAGAGCTGCAACTAGAAAGGCGGTAGCTCAAAGCTCGACTTGTGCGAGCTTTACAGCACGATATTGCGGCTATCGAACTCAAAATAGCGAGTACCATTTCTCGCAACCGTACAAAGACTGAGTGACCCAGTTTAAACTTTCTTTGAAACGTGCTGGTATTCTCCAACCTCTTGTTCCTACTTCTCTTTAAACTGTCGCATCTTATTTACCATACCCTCTTACTTGAAAGTATGCGAACAGTTCTCTTCATCCAAATTATTCGAGCAACATTTACTGATACACTCTTGTATTTAGAGTATGTTCCTTTTCATGAAGTGTAGATTTTTTTTTCAAGTGAACATCTCTTTCATCCTAACTGTCCTTCAAGCTGGTAAAGTACTGCACGCTTTTCCCGATGTATCCCTTGGATAGTCGTTGGTGCGATATCCCAGGCACTCGGTGCGACGTCGAGGGAAACGTTTCACCTCTGAAAATCTCGCAAAATCGCTCGAACGCCTCTGCACACACGTCGAGCTCGGGATTCCCGAGCTCTAGCTCGCATGGCTCGGACGCCCGGGGCGCGTTATTACTTCCACTTAAACGATATACGATCGCTTTTTCCAGCCGCGTTTTTCACCTAGGTCATCCTCCTCTAGGTCGGTCAGTATTATATGCTTTTATATTAACTTTACTATTTTTCAAGGATCGAGATTTGCTAATATCCCTTGAAAAATCGGACATTTTCCTAAAGTTTTCGAACGTTCTCGAACACTTTATAAATTCATTGTTTTGGTATCAAAACGGATAGCAAATATGAAACCAGTGGCAGAAATGCCGGAATTGTATCGAAAACACATGGAAAACTGATCCCGAATAATTGATTTCATCTAATTTAGGCGGGTTTTTGCCATGTTTTCCATACTTCCCGACATTTTCCGGGGCTGAAATTTGGTGGGGAATGTTTTCTTGCATCAAGGAAGAAGTGATATAAATTCCAGAGCCCTAGCTCAAAATTCATTTTTTCGCAAATTTTTCTGGGTATACCCCTTGACGAATTTTTCGGCCAAAAAATGAACTTTGACCTGGGGTTCTGGAATTTATACCACTGTTTCCTACCTAAATCCTGAATCACTTCCTGAAATACCAGACCCTGAAACGATCGGGAAGGGTATTTCAAAAATTTTCGACTTTTTCAACGTTTTGAGACTTTGACGAACGCTTGATATTTCGATAGTTTGAGTATCAAAACGGATAGAAAACATAAAACCAGTGGCAAAAATGCCGGAATAGTACCGAAAACATATGAAAAACCAATCTTGAATAATTCATTTTCGAGGTTTTTCCCAGGTTTTTCATACTTCCCAACATTTTCCGGGGCTGAAATTTAGTGGGGAATGTTTTCTTGCATACAGTAAGAAGAGATATAAATTCCAGAGCCCCAGCTCAAAATTTAATTATTCACCAATTTTTGTACCTCTCTACGAATATTTTCGTACAATATTCGAGGCTATAAGTATAATGGGAGATAATTTAATGGTAATATGGAAGTAAACTTGTCTAGGTGATCGGTCGGGCCAGTGCTGAAGTGCATTAGGCTCGCGGAGGTTGGTGTGGATAGTGAAGAGGGAGAGGAAGAGGAGGAGGGCATCGTTAAAATGGCAAAAGGGAAGAGCGAGGGAGGTTTCTCGTGGAGAAACTCGCGAGGCGATACACGTGTAGGGTAGCCAGAGGCGAATTAATGGAGGCAACGGTGCAGAGCAGCGTGTAATGCATGTTACCAACGTGTTACCTCCCTGTTCCCCTCTTTGTACATTGAAACTCCTAGATACCACGAGAAGACAAAGTCTGACTTAATTAGTGTTAAACTGATCATCGTATCTAAGCTAAAATCGTGATTCGTGGTTCATCGCATCATCCTTTCGACCAACTAATAGCTTGTCGGCGAAACTTTTAATCGTATATCTACCTTCTCACTTACACCAGATTTTCTTACAGATAGATGATAGACAGTTTAATGCTTTCAGTAACTAGTTACTGTGCGAGAAATTAGAAGCATCCGTGTGAGAATTGGCACTGGCGAATGGTTGGCGTGAGAGGCTTAAGCGCACGGTTCCGTGTAAACTCTGTCATTTGGTCGGCCGGTTTCATTATACCTTGACTAACCGACGTATCATCTGCTATTACGATCGAGGCCCATTTCTCTCCCAGTTTCGGTAGCGAGTTCCAGCGTGTTGAATTTAAGCGAAGCGCACCTCGCACTCTCTGGCCACGTAAATGCCCGGCCGCGTGAGGGGAAGGATTGTCCGCTTCACCAATCGCAAATCATCGGGACCTGATTGTAATTGAACGTGCAATTAGTTAACGCCGCTGCTAGTAGTATCAATCCAGGGATTATGGAATGCGACGGTTTAGGCTGACCCAAGGGAGCAAGTAATCACTGCGATTCAGCTCGTACGATTTATTAGACATCACCATTGAAATCCGTGGGATCTCTACAATGCTTGGTATAGAAACCATCTGCCCCATGAAAATAATGACTGGAGCCTCGCAGCATTGTGTTCTCTTCAATCCACAGAATTAATTATGTCAGAACTACGTCCAATTACCACAAGGTTATGTGTTGTATTAAATGATAATTGAAATGAAATAATAATTCGGTGCAAGCGACGGCTCAGTTGTAACCAAATGTCTCACGGACAATATATTAATCCATTGAGAATACACAGAAGCGCACCTCAATGATATAACAGTATAAACGAAACCCAGCAGAATCTACCGCCAACCAACTATAAATGCGTCCACAGCAATTTCTCGCAATTAAACGCACTGGGAATCCTAGAACCTTTCCGGAAGGTGAACTCGGTGTTCCCAGAGGAGAGGCGTGTAACCCGCGTTATTCCATTTCCAAGTGGATTTCCTAGCTGCTCGAGAGAACCTACTTTACCTCGAGAAGTAAGGAAATCCTGTCAGGAAAACTAAGTGGAGAGAGTTACTGGCTAGCCGTTTTTAAAGGAGAGCATCTTTCCTCTTTACTTTCCTCTTCTCAGCATTCCCTGTAATCGTACAACTTTTTTTCCCAGACATTTCACGGATGAATTTGGCGCCAAGAGTTAAGGTATAAGCATATAAGCTATAATCATAGAATACATTTACATCTTACGGCGCCGTAGCTACAAACTTCAACAGGAACATCTCATCCCAACAAAGTAATAGTCTCGCCATAAATTAGTCTGTTCACTCGTTAGCTCGATGACTTCCAAGATTCGTAAAAGCCAAGACTACCAAGTACAAGCGCATTTTCGTCGAATAAGCAGGAAACTTTCCGAGAGAACAGTCTTGCCAAGTTAGTATCTGAACGTATCCCACGCATTGGCCTTGTTTACATACTGATTACCACAACAATCGTCGAGATTCTTTCGTCTATTCAACTAGTCCTCTCCGATCTAGTTGAACATTGTATCGGTCGGATTGGTGTTGCACCTCTTTTTCTATGAGAAGAAACAGAAGTAGATTTGCAGCCACTCGACGATCTACCGACGATTCCTCGAGGAGAATCTCAGTGGGGATCACACTGAATTCTAAGTAGAATTCTAAGATTCAGTTAGAGAAGGAAGAAGGGAATGGATTAGTAAGAGATGCATCGAGGAAGAGGAAGGTGTGAATGCAATCTCATTAGAAGTGCCCGGTGGACCGAACTTCCAGTGGATCGATGTGGCTTACGCAAGCCAAGCTCCTAGCAAACAAGCAGATCCAGCTGTTGCGGTGAATTCGCATAGACGAATAGGATGGCGAAGCTATCGGGCAGGAACGCCTAGCACTGGGAAATTGGCGCGTATACTCGGAGCAGCAATGTTCCGAGTGTGGAAGCGTCGCGTTTGGTCGACGCCTGATTATACCCGGGGCCCTGTGGAATCGGGTTAAAAGAATTCCTCGATAAAAGTCGAGGTCGTCGGAGAATTTCAATGAGGCGCGCGGAGCAAGAGGAGAGCGCATGAAATTGCAGAAGAGCCGCGCAGCAACTCAACAGAGCTCTACCATTCATGGATAAAAAAAAAAAGAAGAAGAAGGGCCGGCTTTTTTATTGCCATGGCACGTGTTGCGAATCAGTCAATCCGAACGGGATCGCAAGGACGCTTTTACGGGTGAACCTTGTGGATCTTCTTGTGGATTTATACTAGAAATTCAATCTTCCACGGCGGCTCTTTGAAGTCGGCTTTTACTTATTTTACTGGCACCCTCTTCCAAGTACTTGTAAGCGGTTTGTTTGCCAAACGAAAACTACGACCTGGAATCATGCGGTTAAAGCAGGGCACAAGTTGGAGACTCGAGAGGTGGAGAATACTCATCCGTACGAGAGAGCTTAATCACTGGTTCGCGCGCGGCTCCTGCTCTTTCTGGTCCAGCTACCTATGAAACCATCAAGAGTGAGAGAGAGAGAGAGAGAGAGAGAGAGAGAGAGAGAGAGAGAGAGAGAGAGAGAGAGAAGGATGGATGCTGCGATCGCGTGTTGCTAACGAGACGAATCTAATTACCGCGTACCGAAATAGACTACCGCTGAGTTACGTGTTCTCGCGCGATCCTACCTGATCAAGAGCTGGCAGATTTCTCCCGATTGAATACCGCCTTTTAACACGAGAATCTCTTCCTCCTTTCATCGAGTTTCCATGCCTTTTCATAAAAGGAATACAACGATTTTAAAAGACACGTTTAGCACATTTGACATTGGAGAATAGATGGCTTGATAATAAGGTGTAAAAGAGGGCAAATTCGAAATGGCTGGATCTTAATATCTTGACTCCCTTAACGAGGAACGCAATTCTATATTTAACCCAGGAGCTCACTGTTTTTCTTGGTCTCAGAAGCGCGCGTCCCCGTTTAATTTATGGGCCAGACGCGAGGAGTAATTGAGAGATAAGAAAGGTACGAAAGAAAGGCTGAACTCTCCTCTTTCTTTGTCGCTTCCCTTCACCTTCCCAAACAGAATGAATCGTCCCGCTAATGCATTACTGTCACACTTTATATTTTCTTCCAATTACCGGAAGACCTATGTCTCTCCAGTACTATTATCTTATATCATTGAAATGTGAGCATTATTCAACTGGATTGAGTAAGAAATTCTAAGCATCGAGTGTCCTATTAATAAAGAATGATTCTTCTGCACTGACTGCAGCTACGATTCACTAGGAACTAGCGGCATTCATATTTAATCAGGATTCGTCTGGCTTAGCTGGGGAAACCCTCGGGGACACTTAGAGACGTCTACATCCTCCGGGGATACATGTCTGAGTTACTTTAACCAACTGCTCTGCCAACGAGTAGTCGTTCCTTTTTTTTTTTTTTTATTACAATCCTTTCACCACCTTCAATGAATACTCGATTGACGAGGTATATGTGTATTAGTGAGATGGAAAGCGTTCGTGTAGTACGATGATGGGGTATTCATGATTTTGGAAAGGGGTCCCTGGCCGGTAAATGTAGCGGAACAGGAAGTGCGCAGGTCGAGCACGAGTAGTGCAGGAAGAAGAGGACGCTGGTGTAGTGCGCTGGCTCAGTTGGTCCCCGCCTCTCACCACGTTCGCCTGCTTCGTCCTTGCCCGGAATGCATGCAATGCCAGGAATTTGGATCAAGGTCAGCGACGAAAGAGTCGTTTAGGTCAGCGGGCCAAATGGTAACTCGAGAGAACATGGATTTAGGATCATAGAAATATTGAATTTAATTTTTTTCAATTCATTAATGCATTTATAAATATAAGAAAATCTGTGTAATATGTATCGACGATTCATCAAATCTTATTTCGTAAGTCTTAAGTTATAAATTATTATTCACATTATGCATTAGAGCGACAGGGATTATTCTCATGGGATTTCGTCTTTGGTTGAGAAGGCGGGATTCTCGCATGACTTGCGGGATTCCTCTTGCCTGCTTGCTTTCGCAGAGTTTCTTTGTGGATTGACGCTGGTGACATCCCTGCTAGTAACCTCGCTGCCTCTGGCAGAAACGTTGATCACTTCCGTCAGCTGCATCGCGCTTGCCAGCCTCAATGCCTGTAGGCAAATTCATGCGTAATTGTAGTTTGTTTAGAAAGTTTACTACACCTGACATATCACCCCTTTAACTTTACACTTTCTGTAAATCTACAACGAAAGTTTTATGGAACTTCGTTATTTAATGTGCTTTCTTATGGTTGTTGGTTGGCTGACGAACATAGTAGGGTCAGTGAAATACGAGCTTCTTCCCGATATCCTATCTCTGTGTTTTTAATTACGAAACGGGTTTGAGGAGGATATGCCTTTCCTCGGGATTGTTAATGCTACCTCTAAGCAGATAACCCGGTTTCCCTTTATCAAGGAACCTTGCCCCACTTCTTAACGCGCATCTCGTTAGGTGCTTTTCTTTTTACTGCTGATGCGTTTCTTAATCAATTTAAAGAACTAAGATTTTCCCCATGAAAGTACCAGTGTGTACCGAGTGATGCGAGAGTTGCAAAGAAAATTATAAGCTTTTTGAGAATACGGCTTCGATTAGTGAGGGAAAAGCATAGAGCGCCTCCGGGCTATTATTGAAACGATCAAAAGCAAGCCAATGCGCATTGAAAGCGCACCGTGAAAGGACGCAATGTAACAGGATAATCGGAAATTTCCATCTGGAAATGCAGCACTCCTTTAAATACGTGGGAAATACGAAAGCGCGAAAATTCTCGCTGAATTTACAGGCCAGTTGGTAACACAATTTGATCTTGCACGGGCGAAATCTAATAAAACTGGCAGGTGAAATTGTCAAAACTCGAGTGGCTCACTAATTCATACGAATTTCTCCACCCACCGTGTACAGTTTGTACGTGCGCATACGTGCTTTCATATGTGCTTGCAAGCAGCACACGCGCTTGACTCGCAAAGCAGATTCTGGTTTCGAGCCAATTTAATTAGTTACTCTCGCACACCGCTTATCACAAGATTAAACGCGGCTCTGACTGCAAAAACTACTGAATGTATAAACCTGAACAAACATCACAGCGCGTACACAGTATCTTTTATTACTGACAGCGGCGAACCTTTCGTTCTTCGGTTAGTTGGAAAGCTTCTAGAAAGTCTTGCATTTAAGATTGTAAGGCTCCTAAGATTTTTCTCTTTTGGGTCCTTTCGAGCATCGAATCGTGCTTCTTTCTATATTTTCTGAAGAGCTGCTTCGGCAGAGAAGAGGTATTATTAAACTCGAGCGAGCTAAGTAAGCGCTCGAGCGTTGTTAGTCTTTAGCTGGACGAAATTTTATTAATAGCCAGGGCTGGTATTAAGTCTTGGTTATTGGCGAACATCAGAATGATGAGATAAGTGGTGGCTAAGTCAGGTTGGATTAAGAAGGGTAAGGGCAAATCGATTTAGGATAGTGGTCACCTTTCTACGATCACGTCGGAAAGAGTATAACACCCAGATGATATAGGAAACCATTATAATAGCTGGTATGCAAACGCCAGCTACGGTGGATGCGCCACGTAGTAGCACGTGGTGAATTGCCAAGAGTGTGACTGCCAGAGCTGTGCCACCGGCGACGTATCTTCCAGTACGACGTCGTTCGTCCTGCAAATAAAACAGGTCCCCAGTTGATTTAATCCTGGACAAAAGTTTTCGAGCGATTCCATCATCGTTACGAACTAAACTGTCTTCGTTCTTTATTTGAAACTTTACCAACTACCACCCTTTCTCGATATTTCTTACTTCGTAAATCTTGGAAATTCTTACGCTACTTCAAAGAAATTTCTTCGCCCATCATATTTTCCACGTTCTAGAGTTAAGAACTAAAATTATCTGGTGCAAAAGATTGTCTGCTGGTACGGGAGAAACTCGATCGTATTGTTAGCCGAAGATACAGGCGGGAGTAACTTGGTTGAATTGTTAGTGTACCTGTCCTTTGTCAGACGATGCGGGCATCAGAGAGAACTCCCGAAATATCGCGCGCACCGTTTGTTTGCCCTCTCTATTAAACATTTTTCCAGCGAGTGAGAAGTTCGGAATGCAGAGGCAAAAGTCCAGAAGTCTAATTCGACACGACGCCACCGTTATTCTCGATAGAAGCCGAGCAAAAGAGGTGGAAGTGAGACAAAAAAGAGAGAGACGTCCGTTTTCACGAGTACGAACACTGCCCTGCTTGCTCACTGTTTTCCGCCAAGTTTATAAGAGATTTCAAAACTAGCACGAAGAAAGTTGCTTGGTACTATGCAGTCCCGTGGACTAAAATCGAAGCGGATTCTCCTGAATTCTAGCTTCAAAGAATTCATCTTATTTTTGCCTTAACTTCGAATTTACTACTCCTTCGGCCTAGAGCTCGTGGAGAACTGCAAAACTATTATTAAATTCGAAGGAGAAAGAGTGGATTCCTGGTGAACTGAAGTATAAGATAATTCGTATTAAACTAACCGCCGCTGGCAGAGAATTAAGGGTATCCCTCGACGAAATCTCGGAGACGGGCGGCATGGTTTCGAAATTCACCAAGTTCCTCTCGCGTAGAGTTCAACAATCTTCCTTAACTACCAATATTTAATATTCTTCAGCACTTCTTCACAAAATATATCTAATGTCACCATAAAAGTCTTTCTTTCCGTTGAAACTCACTTTTCCCAAGATCGATTCTAGTCATTTCGGGAATCTCAAGGTTCAGAATGAAATGGGGCGTGTTGTACTCCAAGATGAAGGTAACATTTCCGGCAATTAAAAGGGTGGAAAGAGCGTAGGGTTACTGTGACATGAAATAGGGGTTGGTGGGAGAGAAAAATAATTATCGAGCACACTTAAGTCTCCCTTGTTCCTTCTTTTTCTTTCTTCCTATCTTCCTACGGAACGCATCGATTAAGATCTCAGCATGATACGTCATTCGCTTAATTACACTGGATGATGCACGGGAAGGATTTCGCCACTGCACTTTTGGTCCAGTGCTCGGACCACACTGCCGGAGCCGGAGGCCATCGTCTCAGAGTGCGATCGTTATCTACTACAGAGCATCCGCTCTCACTACCACTGTACATGAGTGGAAGACTTCTCTCGCTCGACCAGACACGAATTGACCGCCCGGAGCCATATTACCAAGCAGACTGCCTGTCAGTTTACGTTTCCGGATCTAGCTAATGAAATGGCGCGACGCAGCATCCCCTGGGCGATCAGGAGAGATACACCGTTGTTAGCACGGCAGTTTTGTATCAGAGGCAAATTTTGCCAGTAACAGGAGAGAGAAAGAGAGAGAGAGAGAGCGCATTTACACGCAGCAGACCGGCACAATATAAGCCAGGCATACACGCCGGCAAGCATAATAAACGAGAAAGACACGACGCACCAAAGGCGCACCCACGTATTACACACATCGTACGAGGGAGATAGAGAAAGAGGGAGGGAGCGCGGATGCTATCGGGGGATGCTGCGTCGTCGAGATCGAAGGTAACTACCATCGCCAAAATTAGATTATCTTTTCCGCCGTTCTTCGTGGAATCGCTCGTTATTAACAGCTGCCCCACCCTTTCCGTTCTCTTCCCCCTTTTTCGCATTAACGTACTTTTGCGCCATGCAAAAACATCGAAGGGAAAGACAACGTGCTAACATACATACACTCCACGAATTCCTGCTTACTCCAGCCGATTTTTCCTAGGTGAGAGTATTCGCTTGGACGTTTCATTACTTTTTTGCCCCGGAGATATCTGATACTCCGGGGTGAATCTCTCCTGGTACGGATTTATAGCGTGCTTTGTTTTTTTATTGGGAGAACCCGCCTGATGGAATATGAGCGTTAAGTAGTATGAGCCGACCGTCCTTGGATAGAGCCGCTCAATTTTTCCTTGTTAAGTCCGCGGTGGTTGATTAAAATCATAAATGCAAAGAGCTGAGAGACAAAGCCAGGACGGATCTTCATTGAAAAAGATTCCAGTCTACGTGACAAGATCTGATTCTACCAATTGCTAGACAAAGTACATTGAATTCGAAGCACCATTTCAAGGAATGGACGATTTTCAGTTTAAGTGAATCATTCTCCGCAGGGCGAATCGTGAGTCATTGATGGAGAAGAGTACCGTAGGTGTGTCTATAATAAGCTTCCTCCGAGACTAGAACTATTCCATTGAGAATGCCCCATGTCGCTCTTAAAACCATCATCCTCACATATCCTCCTTTGTCTGTGCTTCTTCAGGAAATGGAATTTTTATTCAATTCCAATTGAGCTCGGACAATAGACAGAGGGGATTTATGTGGAAAGTACGAAATTGCAATTTGTCTTTTAGTTGCCCTTTTGTTCAAAGCTTGCAATTAACCAACGGTAGCTCGTTAAAACTACCGGACACTTCAAACTCGTTGCAGAGTCTTGTTGCTAACTGTAGATTATAACTGTGTACGATGAAATCGTGGGTGGAAGAACAAGCTAGTAGGAAACCAGCCCGCTTTAGGCACTGAATACCAATCGATAGATTTCCCATTCGTAGAAAATACAAAGACTGGCCAGTGATTGGCTTTACCTACACGCTGTAGGGTTGCGCGTCGAACGGAAGTACCACCAGTTGACCCGCGACAGCCGTGCAATTAGATTCCTGTTTTGATTCTATCCCGATGGAAATCGTGCTTGGAATACGAGCGAACGCGTGATTGCACTGCCAGAAGATCGTTCGTTGCTTCATTTGCTACCTCACGCGCTTCTCGTTATTAGCTGTGCGATGTGCGTACACAGGGTTGTAACAGATAGAGCTCGATGAAACTAAAACGAAGTATAAAATATAGGAGAAGAGTCGTTGAGATTTATTTAGATTTCGAGATTTTTTTCAATGCTTCATGAATGTTGGCAATGAGACGCGTTATTAGGTTTCTTTGGCTTGAAAAGAAAAGCGATGTCAGACTTGAAGGAGCCAGGGTTATAAACTGGGAGGTGCTGACCACGTATCTCTTAAACAGTGGGATCGTAAAGGTCGCAGGCAAACTGTTTCTTGCGCCGCGCTGGTTGGAATGGCTCCGGGCTGTAATCAAATTGGCGGATAATGATCCTCGGCCGCCTTGTCTGCCGGTGTCGTCCTATCTTCTGTGTACGCGTACTTTTGTCAGCACATACCCCATAAAACTGGCACCGCTCGACGTTCCTGGTAATATTACTATGCGGCCTCGTATATTGCTGCATGGTAGAATATGACTTGTTGATGTGTACGTCCTCCCGTAACCCGTAGCCTATAGCAGGCTTTCTTACAACCTACAGAAAAGGCCTATCGCTCAAATAAATTCATTATCTTTATGATTTACTTTTAACATTGTGTCATAAATTTCTTTAGTTATTCGTACTTTGAATTTTAATACTTGTAGTATTTTTATTAAAAATTGCCCTTATATAAATAGAAGTATTGTAGAGAGCGCTACATGTCGGGCTCACCACTCTAAGAATAAGTCTTGGCTGATGGTATCTTACTAACTGTAGCTTGTCTGTATTCTACGATATCCATAAAAGAAGAAAAAGTTTCCTGAAGTTTACCTGATTTTATTGAAATGTTCAAAGATCGACCATCTGATTTTTCCATAAAATACTATGAACAATAGGGAATAAATTTGCAGATTACTACTTTCCCGGCAGTGATCTCCAGCCTCGGTCGCCACCTCGTGGCATTAGCAGGCGTACAGTATTTGAATTCCAACAGTCAATAAAGATTCAGCGGTCGGAATTCAATGTTACTGTCTATTTGTCCTATTAACGAAAATTGGGACACTAAAATCATACTATAATATAATTAATTATGTGAAAATTGACATTTCTAAAATAGCGGATGAATTTTAATTTGTGTGCGGCTGATGCTCCGATCGGTATGTGAAGAGAAGGTCAATCCTGCTTTTTTTTATAAGACTTTGAGCGACCCGACGATTCTCTTCCCATACGCACGAGCCAATAAGGCATTCCAGGCATAACCAAGCGAAGGCAATATTCCACCAACGACAATTATTCGCCGATGAGAGAAAAAGGGACAGGCAGGCAAGAGAATCGCATGGCCTCGGGCGAGATCAGACCTTACATAAACCTTCAATTAACGTAGCTTCGCGAAGACCACTTGAAAATCGTAATGAAAACCTGATATCCTTGACAGAAGTGGTACGCGGTATACTGACAATAATGCCTCTTTTCCCTGTCGTTCTTACCACCTTTTTCTCTTTCCACCTGTACGATCATGCGAAACCGACGAGCGCACTGCGCACCCTATCTTCTTATTTTCTCTTTAGTCTACCTCTACCGCAGCCGGCAGGCCCTTCTTTCTCGGAACGTCTGTGCGCGGTTCGGATCAAAGGCGATTGGGATCAAAGCACGCTCGGCGTCACCGTTCGTTGATCGCCGCTCGCTTTCCCGACGAGTCATTCGGGAAAAACTTGGAAAGTGAATTCCGTTTGATCAGCAGCCCCTCCTCTTCTTTCTTCTTCCCGATTTACTACTTCCCGTTCACCCCTCTCTCTCTCTCTCCGCTGCCCCTCAACGCCGGATCAATCTACCAACTTAGCGTGCGTACTTCCGATGCCCATTAGATCAGTCACACTTTATTCGAAAGGGAAATTCGCCGCGTTCTTAATTGGGATGCGCGCTTACGCACTTTAGCAAAGGTAGTCAATAAAGAGGGGTCTAAGGTCAAAGGTGCACTGTTCTCATTCGCTGTATTTACAGTGACCGAGGTCAATCTTGATGAGCTGCGAAACATGTCTCGCACTCGTCCTTGCTCTTCCCTCTCCCTTTACCTTTCCCCTCCCCCCTCGGAATGATAAGCAGAGCAATGAAAGCCTCTGGCAGAAATTTTCTCTTTTCTTCCTCTCCTCTTTTACCATCCTCTCCGAGGGCGAAATAGCTTCCACGAGCTCGACGATGCGATCTGTCACAGGCCAGCACTGCCATGCTGAGTGCACACGTCCGAGCTTACTCACAACTGTCAACGCGCATCCATCCAGTATCCGGATAACTAACTTGTACGTACATCGCATTAAAAATTACGAGTTCCCTGAATATATAGCGACAAACACTGTGTAAGCCCTACCTTCTCTCTCTCTCTCTCTCTCTCTCTCTCTCTTTTGTGCAAAGGATTACCAAAGGACGCTCTTCTTAACAATAAATAAAATAGACTTCCATTCTGCTTGGAAAAGAGAACTTAATAGGAAGTTACTCCAAGGTACTTATACTCTCGGTGGACAAACTTCTTTCAGTAAAGTCTGGCGAAAGAAAGCATCGCGCTTTTTAAGAAGCTTTCTCAGCGAGCATTTAAAGTAAACTTCATCGACAAATTCTTGATGGTGTACGGCTCGGGAGAGAAAGAGAGTGAGAGACGCGTTGTGTTCGACCTCGCTCTTAATTCCCATCGAACTGGATCGATGAGCGGCGTTTCAATTTCACGGGAGGGAAGAGCGGCGTGCTTGGGACGCTCACGATCTTAATTACAGATGTAGTTCAATTTGTCTGATAGAAGAAAGGTCACTGCGGCAAAGAGGGGGCTGCTGAGACGTAGAAATTTATCGGGCGACCGTGCGAAGCCTGAAAAGGCACAAAAGTCCTTGATCCTGGTGCTCGAGCTATAACTCTTAGAGTTCTGTCGAAAGGCAAAAGAAAGACAGTGCTGGTATCGCATTGTTTCATAGAACAACTCGTATGATAGAATGAATAGTACGTGGCGCTCTCAACCAAGTTAAAAGCCGCATTCATAATCGTGGAACGCGTACAGCCAGTGAAACCCCAACTGGCTACGCATCGTGGTCACGTACTTATATGCTCTGCTCTCTGCTCTCTTTCTCTCTCAATCTTCCACTCACTCTCTTTTTCCTTCTTCTACTCCTTGCTGGCCATTCACTCTTTAATTCTTTCTTTCTTCTGATACGTGAATGCAACCGGAAGCCTTTTCACGCGTCCCGATTCCTCCCTCTCTCAAATAAGAACTGGACCCTCTCGAACCTGCTGCTACCTTTTATACTTGACCTTCCTCTGTCTCTTCTTCTTCTTCTTTTTTTTTCTTCCTCCTGTTTCCTTCTTGGCGATCCTACGTTTACCTTTGATGATTCCTTGCGATCTTTACAACATGCAATTTTAAAGGTGGGCGACGAAATCCTATGTAATCAGTCATTGTACGATACAGGAAATCTGTATTTTATAGGGGAATAATGAGAGCTCGGTGTCGTTCTTAGAATCCTGTAGTGGGATAATCAGGAAGTAGGATGAAAACACTATGCAAGCAGTTCTCGAGAGAAGTGGGGAGAAGGTAGTGCTTGTAATTTTGTTTACGTTTTACGAAGATACAAGATGAAGCCTGCTTTCTCGGATCGCAGCACTCAGCAGTCACGTAAACTGGCCAGCTGCAGCTTGTATTCCTTTCTTCGTGAGCCTCGTAACTGTATCGTTCTCTCTCGTCGAATACTACGCCTTCCTTGTACTCTTAATAAACACATTCATGAGATTATTGAAACTTTAATTCAGCTTGAAAAAGAATGCGAATGACCAGTAAAAAATAATTCCCGGTGATTTTCACGTGCGATTTCACACGACTGATGAATTAATTCCGGATGACAAAGGAATTTCACCATGAAATGTCAATCAGAGAGGAAACCAATAGGATGCTTCTGAAATAGAGCGATGACAGTCAACAAAAGCAGAATAGAATCGTTCTGTTGTCGACGATCCGCACAATCGGCTGCATTGTTCACTATGGAAGACGACGACGACGGCGCATTTACGTTTAAATCTGCCTGCTTTTAATTAGCAGGTACACATGGAACTCACTCTGCGTGCACAGAGAGCCGATTTAAACCTGCGTAACAAATCGCTTGGATGTTCAAAAGGGATTGTGCCGTCGAAGCATTGAAGCACATTGCAAATCAAATCCATCGCTCGCATTACCAACGGGAATACCAGCTCTTTGATATCTTCATGGCGAATTAACGGTGTGAGACAGATGATCGCAATTAGGGCCAACGTCACTAGTGCGATACAAACATACCATTGGAATAGATCGACTAGATCACTTCTAGGAATTCAGATAGTGAAACCAGAAGAGCGAAAGGGTGAGGGGAAACAGTGAAGGAACGAGAAGACGGTGATTT